>VYXB01003962.1:431649-513244 GCA_013397135.1 Pachyramphus minor | reverse complement strand
TTCTTCCCGCGGGCGCGCGGCGCCGGGAGCTGGGAGGGGGGCGGGGGAGGGGGCGCTCGGCGGGGCCGAAGAGGGCGGCGAAGTGCCGCCTGCCTCCTCCCGCTGCTGACTCAGGAGCAGGCGCCGTCCCTCCACACCGCTCCCGGGGGGCGGCCGCCGCGTTCCGCGCAGGATCACTGCCCACAGACACCCCCAGGTCACGCACCGCCCGCCGCCGCTCCGGCTTCAAGCCGCCGCCCCGGGAGGGAGCCACACCTGTGGGCAGCGGCAGCGACTTGGGCATGGCAGAGGAGGGGTGGGAGGTGGCTTCCCTTCCACCGAAGGGTTGGTCCAGCTCCATCCCAAGAGGGACTGGGGGAGGTTTTCCTGCCGGCAGCACGGCGGGGAGGGGCCGTGCCTCCATCTTGAGGGAGGGGGCTCGGGGGAGAACGAGGCGCAGCCTCCTCGGCGGCCGCGGAACGGGGGTCCCGCTCGCACCTGGGACCCGGCTGCGGTAGGGCCGTGTTACGGTCCACAGTGCTGCACCGAGAGGTTTTACTCTCCAAAGACGCGACCTCGCTGCTGCTGCTGGAGATGAGCAAGCAAGAGGTCTCCCACGTCTGAAGACCTTAAGCACAGGGTCTGAAGGTGTTGAGCCAACAAGGTGTAGTGGGAAGGCAGGCGAGCTCTCTGTATCACTCCGCTTCGCGTACCGGTGTCCGAAAGGCGACCGTGGTGTCGCGGTTTGTCTGCCAAGGGGCCTCGAAAGTGGGAACACACAGCTTTTGTATTGTCGTGCTCCGTACAGGTCTCCATACCTTTGCCACCTGCATGGCTTTTGGCTGCTCTGTTTCCATGTGCCAGGGTTTGGCTATGCTGTCACTCCTGGTAGGGATTTTCCCCAGTGACTGACTGCACAGGGACTGCAGCAGGAGGCTAGCACCTGTCTGAGTTGTGCTGTGGCAAGCCCCTAGTCCACGCATTGTCCATACAGCCTCATTCTACCGTCCTTCTGATCCTTACCTTTCCAATTTGCTGAAAAACATTGGGCCTGGGACCTAGAGCTGCTCATCCGGCGAAGTCCCACATCCTAATGTCAAATATCTCATTTTGAAACCTCTATAAGAGCACCCATAGCTTATTCAGCACAGCTTTTTAATAAAATAGTCAGCATTTCTGTGTCTTTGATTTTGCTCTATCCTAGTTTTTGCCTCATTCACATTTTCTGCTGAGAGCCATGTTGCAATCAGAATATGCAGAAATGGTTTGTTGATTGTTTCTTTGATTTGTACAGCTCCACTCCAAAATAATAGACCAATTTACATTTTGAAGGAGGCATTTTTCTACCTAACACCAAAGTGCATTGACAAATGGATTTTTTCCATCTTAGCAACTTTTTAGAACAAGCAATTTCATTTCTTAGTGAAATAAGATGCAAAGAGCAGTGAATTTCAAACTTTACATGCAAAGGTTTCATGATGATTTGCACCAGCCTGTCAAGGTCCCAAATCCTCTTCAACCTGTTAGCAATGCTACTGTATTGCCAAGTTTTGTTTAGTCTTTAATGAATTGCCAGTGCTTAACTTGGGGTAAATTGTAGGTATTACAGGATGCTGAAAAAAAAATTATTCTAAAGATGTAAAAATGTTGTCTCTTGGGCATACAATAGCTCTTACCTCCTCATCAGATTCCCACTTTACCATATGTTTTTAACAATGGTCTATATGATATTTCCTGAACCTACTTATATCTTCCTTAGTGTGGGGAGCTCATAACTCAGGTTTTCACTTTATAAAGCATGTCATTAAAACTCTGAACTGTAATAGTGGATTGCTTTTGAATATTTATGGAGAAGCATAAAAGAGCTGTCTGTGTACATTGTTTTTAAATATTTTTTTTACCATATTGTTATGCTGATTTTGATTCCTCAATTTCTGTGATTTCCATGAATTGGCTATTTTGGCCAGCTTATGGAGACTGAAGTCTGCTCATTTCAAGTGAAAAAGGATTGTGAGAATTCCTAAAAAATATTCTAATAACACAAAAGTATCAATGAGAAGACATTGTTGACCAATGCTACTTGACTTTGAAGAGGACGTGCGTGTGGAGAGAGGAAGCCTGCCTATCTTTCCTTTGTGGCAGCCCCATTTCTCATGTCTTGCAGCCTTCCTGTGAGCACTAGGGGTTGATTTACTCAGCTAGTTGGGGATGAGGATTGTGCTCCAATGCTTCAGGTGGTTGTATGATCCTAATTTTACTGACTGTAGATAAGCACCAGATATAGTGGCACAATTTTTTTTTAATTATTGCCTCTGCAGGAAATATTTTTCACTTATACACTCAGTATTAGTGCTTTTTGAAAGATCTGTGCAGGTATGCAAAAAACTTCTTAGCACAGCACAGAGACGAGTCCTCTGCATGTCCCCTTAGGAGGTACCTACCACCACCTTAATGAAAACAGGGTGAAAAGGATGAAAGCAGTAACTGTCCCTCTGTTTGTTTTCTCTGCACAGGAGTAGCTGATCCAGTGCCCTTGACTTTCCAGATTGTCTTCTCTGTTGAATGCACAAGATGCAGCTAGTCCTACACAAACGCAAGGGCATCAGAGCAAGCAGCTCCCATTTGATAAACCCAGGAGAAGCACCTGATACCTGTTCACAGTCTGCAAACTCCAGAAGTGCTATGAAGTGGTGAAACAGACTGTGAAGAAGGTTCACTGCAGATGGCTAAGATGGTATTTTCTTTCTGAGCCAGTTCTTGCTTTTCATATCATTGATAAATTAATAGGCTTAAGCCTCACACAGTAATAGGCTCAGCATGCTGTAATGGTGTCTGAAAATCATTAAAAGTTCAAAATGTAGCCTTTTAGGTAAATGTTGATCTGGTTACCTCAAGCTACCTTCCCACACTGCATTCATTTGATCAGACAAAAGCGTTGTGAAGCTGTCATCACCCTGGACAACTAATTCACTGCCAGGTATTCAGGGTCATTTTGGAGACTGCCTCTGACATGTACCCCCCACCACTGCCAAGTGGACCTTATGAGCACTTTCATGCTGTGACAGGGAAGCCTGGCCTGAGGCACAGCATAACATTACTGTGGCATACAAGGAGGTTTATCCTATAGCAGGTGTCTGGCACAGCCCTCTCAGTCCCCTTGCACCCGCTCTCCTTCAAGCTCTTGCCTGGTTTGCTACACCAGCTGCTCTGAAGTTTTCCATGTAACATCTAATTCAAAAGAAAGAGGTCTGGGACATATGCTACTTTGGTCACATTACTTAACCCTTATTAGATTGTATTGTGCTTTTTTGAAAATACCCTTTTTCCACCCCCCATCTTAAACAGGTAAAACAACTTGATCTGTTTTTATTCAAAGGAGTGTCTGCCAACACTGAAAAAGACAGTAGCATTCACCTTCAAGGCATCTGAGACAGATTTTTTTTTTTTTTGATTCTGCAACAATTTTAAGAATTTTTGAAAGCCAGAATGAGGTGAGTTCCCCTTCTTGCCCACAACTGTCCAGCATGTCAGTTGTACTCACATATTTTTTCTACTGCCAGCCCAGGTAAAGCTTCTACCTCGACAAATTATGTGTAAGTAGGTTTTTATTAGCTTCTCTGTCCCACCAGTGGCAGTATCAGGAAATCTAGTAAGAGTGTAAAAGCTTAGAGTGACATGGTGTAATCCTTTCTTCCTTTCTGTTGTTGAAGTATATTATTTTTCACTGAGGCAGACATGTACTTTTACCCTTTTTCTTAACCTAAACTGTAACATTTCTGCAACATTTCTGTATGTTAGTAGGTCCATTTCTTGTCATGTATGCATGTATTCATAAATAATGATGCAGTTGTGATTTTAGCATGAGTTGTTGCAAATACAATATTATTTTCATTTCAATTGTAATGTAGCAACATTCCTGCCCACTGCATCTTCCATTTAAACCTGTTTTCTCAGCCTTATTGAAAGGACAGCATTATACCATATTATTTTCATTTCAATTGTAATGTAGCAACATTCCTGCCCACTGCATCTTCCATTTAAACCTGTTTTCTCAGCCTTATTGAAAGGACAGCATTATACCAACACTTCTCTGTCCCTGGGGTTCAATTTTCACTGGGCTGATGTTCCACAACAAGCCACATCTCTGAGAAATAAAAAGCTACTATTTATGAAACTTTATTAGTTGGTCTTTGTTCGTATTCTTAGTGAAGTTAGGCGCAGTCACCCTGTAGCCCCTGCTTGGGGTTTACCTGCACTGGACGTTTTATGGTAGCATTTGCATGCATCATGTTTTCAGAAGGATTTTGTATTGGATTGCCTCCTGCTGGGTAAAAACACACCCAAATGCAAATGTGATAACAGGACCCTTTTATCGAGATTTTCAAATCACATTAAGCTGATACAGAAAATCATCCCAATTACTGATCAAAACCCACCCATATATTTCTGTGTAATTATTCCCATCTTTTTTCTCTTCTTGTTGATGATTTTCACTCTTTACATTGTTTTAACTGCTCGGTTAAGATCTATATAGGCAATCATGTCTGTATTTTGATCTTGAAAGTTGGATATGTCTTCTTTGTCCTTGTATACAATTGACTTTGAAACCTTTATAAGATGTGTGAGATTTATAGTTTCAATTGTGCATGTGTTTCCTCTTTGTAAAACAAATTTTTATTACTTACAAATTCAGAATTTTTTCTGTATTTAAAAGCATAAATGTTCTTTAGATGTATACTTTTAATCATGATAACATGATTTTCTTTTATTATTGTGGTTTGCTTCTTTTTCTTAAATCAATCTCATTATTATTTACCTCCACAGATGCTTAACATTTCCTTATTTTGTTATAGTATTCTGTTTTAGTGATTTCAAGCTATTATGATGTACAAGTGTTTAAAACTTTGCCTGGATCCTCAGAAGAAGTTGCTTTTTCTTTATATCTGAATGAAACTATTAATGGATTTTTTCAAGGTCCATTGTCGTCATTGATTATCAATGGGAGAAGAATGCTGCATTTTCTTATATTCCTGTGTTTGTGTAAGTCCTTCGGGATGTATAGTTTCCGTAATATATCACTGAATCAGGAAAGGAATTCAAATTCCAAGTTGTTTCTAATAAATATTATGTTTGTTTTTACTTTTCTGGTTTTATCCCTTTAAATATTTATGGTGCGTTTTTACCAGTTTCAGTTGCCATATTCAGCAGCTGTTTTGTCTTTTACACCAATGTAAGAGGCAAATTGATATAAGGTCTCTTACACTTGACTGTCAGAAATTTAGGTGCTTATTAAGTGGTTTAAAATGTATTTAATTAAAGATGTAGTGCTTGCTTAGTATTCAATAGTCAGTAAAACATTTAGCTTTTATGCCTTCCTAATTTTTTTTAATATTATTGCTTTTATTCTAGTTCAAGTAGAGTTTTAAAAGCTGTATACAAGATTTCCTCATTCTGGAAGAGTGACTAACCTCTAATTGCACCAAATATAATCTTCCTCTTGCCTGTCTGTGTAATTAGAAAAATGAATTGTCTCTTACAAAGTGTTATGACTTTGCTTGTAACTAAAAAAATATGACACCCCCACTATTTCAAAGGTTAAGAAACACTGCCAATCAAAGGAGGGATCAGATAGTCAATGCTAGAAATGGATCTGCAGTTTAAGCATTATGCCAAGTCACACACAGGTCTGAACCCTCTTTTTTCTTTTCTTTCTTCTCCAACTTAAAAACTGACAGGTTTTTACACCACCAGCCATTATTAGCATTTTCCCTTTCTTTCAAAATAGTCTAGAAGGTACACAGAAAAACAAAAGTAGCCATTATGTAAGAGTCCATGTAAACTGGTGTTTCTTAGACAAAGCATGAGTTTATTGTGTTTTCCCTTTCTTTGGGATCCTTGGGTGTACAATTTTCACCCTCTGTCTTCACCTTCCTTATGAATCCTTTGGCTGCAACTACCAGGGAGGGATAGGATGTAAGCAATGAAAACAAACTTCATGGCTTTTCTTTCCTCTTAGCAAGGGAAAAGAGAACATACAGCAAATCAAAAGGTGTGATCACTGTTTACCTGTACTGGCACTGTCACTCACAACTAGCTGTAGGAGAACAGGGAGCAGTTGGTCCAGCAAAGTTACTCTCTGTTACGGAGAGATAACTGGTAGAGGAGTAACTCCTTAAAAATGCCAGTAAATATGAACTGACATAGTCTTAGTCTTTACTAGACTTTTTTTTTTTTTTTTCCCCCTGCATCATATGGCACTAATGATTAAACTCCCAAATTTCATACTACTGGTATTATTTAAATCCCAGTCCCACTTCTCAGCACTGAAATGTCCCCAGTCACTTACGCTGGAGGAAGTAATTTAATTTAACATCAGATTTGTTCATTGTAAAAAAAGCAGTAACCTACCAAAAGGGTATGAAAGACAAGTATAAAAGACACTGTTTGGCAATGTGGGAAACCACAAGTGAGGCTAAATCCCACTATCCTCTATCATAATTTCCTTGAAAGTCTAAGCAAATCTTTTCAAAATGAAAGGGGAAAAAAAAGGACCCCAAGTACTTTCTATTGCTGGTATGTTTGAGGGCTGTTCCATAAAATGCAGTATCTATCTTAGGATTTTATGAGCTTTTAGTTTTTGGGAACATAAATGAATAAATTTTCTGTCTTAGCTGTCATGAGACCTTACAATGATATTTCTAAGCTGAGTGTTAGTGCTGAGGAGCTTTTTGTGTATGTTAAGAATAGTTCCTTTAAAATGTTATTTCAATTGTCATATCATGGTTGCCCTTCAAAAAGCCAAAAATTATGAAGAGTTGTGTCTAGATGTGAATTTTCTTTACACCTGGGCAGCTCGTTGAGGCCAGGAGGTGTCCAGCGCTCCTGATCTAAGAGGAAGGGTTACTTCAGATGGACTAACCCTATCCTCAATCCAAATGTCCTTGCGATCTCACTTATGTGCCACGACCTGCTGCAGCAGAGAGGCCCAGGGCTGTAGGGCATAAACAACCTATTGTGTGAGTCACTAGTGGGGTTCCACAGGGCTCTGTCCTCATTCCAATTCTCTTCAACACCTTCATTAATGACTTGGACACAAGACTCAAAGGAATACTAAGTAAATTTGCTGAAGACACTAAACTGGAAGGAGCCGTAGACTCCCTTGAAGGCAGATAGGCCCTGCAGAGAGACCTTGACAAATGAGAGACGTGGGCAATCACCAACCATATGAAGTTTAACAAGGGCAAGTGCCGGATTCTGCCCCTGTGATGGGGCAATCCTGATTGTGTGTATAGATTAGGGAACGAGAGGCTGGAGAGAAGCATGTGGAAAGCACAAGTTTAACTGGTCGATGGCATGCTGAATATGATTCAGCAGTGCCCTGGCTGCCTGGAGGGCCAACCATGTCCTGGGGGGCATAATCGCCAACTGATCGAGGGAGGGTGTTGTCCCTCTCTGTTCTGCACTGGTGTGGCCTCACCAGTGGCCTCACTATTGTGTCCACTTTTGGTCACTGCAATAGAAAAAAAGACATATAGGTATTAGAGAATGTCCAAAGGAGGGCCACAAGGATGGTAAGGATCTGGAGGAGATGCCTTTTGAGCAGCAGCTGAGGTCACTTGGTTGGTTCAGCCTGGAGAAAAGGAGACTGAGGGGAGACCTTGTTGTGGTCTTCAGCGTCCTCATGAGGGTAAGTAGAGGGGCAAGTACTAATCTCTTCACTCTTGTGACCAGTGACAGGATTCCAGGAAATGGCATGAAGCTGATTCAGGGGAGGTTTAGGTTACATATCAGGAAAAAGTTTATCACCCAGAGAGTAGCTGGGCACTGGAACAGGCTCCCTGGGGAAGTGGTCACAGTACCAAGCCTGTCTGAGTTCAAGAAGCATTTGGACAACACGCTCAGGCACATGGGGTGATTCTTGGGGTGTCCTGCTTAGGGCCAGGAGTTGGACTTAATGATCCTGATGGGTCCCTTCCAGCTCAGAATATTCTGTGATTCTATGATAATCCCTGTGCCCTAGATGACTGTACCCTGAGGGCAGATTGCACTGCCCAAAAAATGCCAGGCAAGCAGACCCCAGGACAGGCATTCAGGCCCCAAGGTGGTAGGAGGGGTGGAAGAGTGTGTAGTGCCAACACAAGGTGGGACAGGGGCTCTTGTCCTTCTGATCCCTGGAGCCTTTCCCTCATGTTTTTGAAGTTTGTCACTGTTGCTTGCAATAGTTGGTTCCTGTAGTATTAATCAGTCCTTTTGAACAAGTCAGCTGTGGAAACAGAGGAATTAAGCACACTGTCATGGTTTCTGCACACTTCATTATAATAAAATGACTGTCCCTGCTGCATTTCTGGTTTCTCAGCTGGTTCCATGGCCTCTGGCCTATGCTGGCAAAGGTACTCAACCAGAAATTGTCCTGCAAGACCACTTTTCCTAAAAGAAGTAGCTGACTGGAATAGAGATATTAAAGCAGATAGAGGTTTTTGAAAAAAGAAATGGTGTTATCACAGTCTATTTTTATACCATATCACTGTACTGCTTATAATTACAGGGAATGATGTAGGGTTCAGAATAAAAAATCCAAGTTAATTCCAATTAGTCACAGTGAACTTCCAGTATTTTTGTATCTCACAGTATAATTTTATCTTGAGCAGAATCTTTCATGTAACACTCATTCTTCCTCTCCTTTATGTTGGTGAGCTGACTGTTAAAATTACATGTCAAATATTTCTTACATAAGCACAGTCAAACCAAAGGTTCATCTAGTGCAATACTCTGTCCCATTTTCTTGCCAAAAGCAGGCAACTAGGGAAAGTATACATCATAGCTTTTACATTTGCCTAGCATCTAGCTGGTTTTGTCTCAGTGTTTGTGAGCTGATTGTGGTATTTCTGTGTATTTCTAGTCTGAGAGTACCCAAGTTCCCTTTGAACCTGTGTTTGCTCTTAGTTTCCAAGACTTGGAAAGACTTCTTGTTGGCAAGAAGTTACAAAGCTCTAAGGCTTAAAACCCCCACAACTTGGTAGCCTCAAACAAACACAAAGAAAGCATAGGGAGGTTGAATTTTCAAAGCAGTGACTTAGAAGAGGCATCAGCACATTTGATATCATGAACAGGCAGGCACTGTGCAGCATATTTTTGCTTTACACAATTTTCTTCAGTATTGCTGAATGCAGCTGTTTTCCAATGCACAGGAGCATGTTTCACAGATTAGAGTGCAACTCTTCTAGAAAGGTGGTTTCAGCCAGCTCTTGAAAGTCATATGAAAATCCTGGACTCAAAAGCTCCCCAGTGCTGGAGCTAAACAACCAGAATTTAGTTTTGTGTCTAGGTCAAGCCTAAAGATTTAGCTCTATACTTTCTGTCAACACTTTTGACAGTGTTCATAGAATGTTTTCTGCTTGATTCAGAGTGTTTTGGAGACTGGCTTTCACATAAAACTTGCAACATTCTCATGAGTTCCAGATGTAATTTTAATGCCATAGGTTTATAATACTGGTAGCTTAAGAAGTCATTCCTCGACTACAGTTAATATTATTTAATTAGGTCCTAAATAATATATGATGATTATAAATTTTCAAATCTCTTCATGGATATGTTTACTCACCTGCTGCTAGCATTTTTAATCAGCTAACAAACTCAAAACTCAAACTTTGAGGTAAGTTGGTAAAATCTGTTTAAAGAAGAGGAAAGGAGGAAACTTGACAAAAGTAAAAGAAAAACCTAAATGTATTAAAAAACCCAAACAAACTTACTTCTTCTGCAGCTAATCAGACTCCCCTCATAGATTTTGTAATATCTTAGTATAAGAATGATCAACCATTTAAAATTTCAATATCCTATTTTGAACAGCAAGCTCTGGGTCTCTGGAATTTATCCACCTTTAGAAGGATAGTGTATGCTTCAGAAATGAAAGCCATTTCTATTTTTTGCATACATTTTGTACTTTTAAAAAGTTATTGTCAATAACATGTGCTTAATAATAGGTAGAAATTACTAAAAATATCCTGTATGGATATTAAAAAAGTATCTGTGGTTGAAACAAAGTGTCATAGAAAAGGAAATAATGAGATGTCCCTTTACAAGAACAGTTTCCAAGACAGGACAAAAACAATTAAAGATTTTACTTAAATACTTAATTCTCAGGATTTCTAGAATTTACAGCAGAAAGTGAACATCCATAAAAAAATTGAAGTTTTTTCTTTCATGGGAGGAAAGGTGGGGTTTTTTCAGTCACATTCTGCTTGAGAAATGTGATCTGTCATTTCAGGCAATGTAGTTATGACATATCCATTTTATGTTTGATAGCTCATGAAAGCTATCAAATTATGTTACATAGTTATGTATATAACTATATAACAATACATAACTAATGTATTAACTTGGTTACCTCTAAGAACTCCAATGATTATGCCTTCAGGATTCAAACGCTGTGTTAAACAAAATCTATTACATATAACTGCTCCATGAAAAAGGACTATAACCCTGCAATCTTGACTTGTAGTTGCTGTATTTTGTAACAACTTGTATCCTTGGCAACCAATGGTGTGGAAGAAAAGTGCCAGAATCACCTGAGTAACCATGGAAACCAAAACAATATTTATGGGTAATTGGCTAATCTAATCTACCTACACAAAATAGGAAATAATTGATATTTAATGCCTGGAGACACTAGGTTGAAATTAATCATTTGGAATCAGTTATGTCTTATCATTATAATTATTATCATTATATGCTTTATCATAATAGTCATTATCATTGGGGGTTGGAACTAGATGATCTTTAAGGTGCTTCTTACACAAGCCATTCTATGATTCAATGACTATAAAACATGAAGGAAAAAGTGAAATATAAAATATATGGTAAAGAAAAATGAGATCTCCTCTCTGTAGCCTTTTGCTTTCTGATCACGCTTAGATCAAGTACCCAAGTTGTGTTGTTCTGTATCCATATCCACTAATAGCAGAGCATCAGTGTGTTCCCGTGCAATAGCTGACATTACCATGTCACTGCACCAAACATGTAGATTCCTATAGCTCCCACACAGATTAGAATAATGCAAATACCCTAGCAAATGCCCCCCAGGAGTATATCTCTGAAGGAATAAATTATCCTTGCATTGTGAGAATATTATTTAGTCATTATCTGTTAGAGATGTCATTCAAGGAATTGCTGAATTCTGATCTAGCCTTGATTTGTCTTCGAAGTAAACCATTTATTCTCCCATGTCATTCAAGAAACAAGCTTCTAAAGGACTAAGAGTAGCCAAATTGTGTGAAGTACTTGCATAATGAAAAATAGTATACATTGCTGTTTAGAGTAAGATGCTCAAATCAAGACTTTTGCCTGAGAAATGAGGAAAGACAGTTTGAAAGGACTGTGAAAATCCTCTGGTCTGTCTGGTCTCGACTGCTCTCTAGAGCTGCAGTAGAAAACTGCAACTGGTTTCAGCTGTACTCAGGGAACTGCTGTGGGAAGCAAGTCAGTAAGCCATTTACCTTGTTTCTACAGTGTACTTTTATCTAGGAATGACACAACATTCTTTGAGAAGAAACTGGCCTGGAGCAGAGCAGATCTAAAGCTCGGTGCAGGAGGCATGATCCTTTCTTTCTTCCCCTTAAATTCTCATGCTGCATCTTTTGTATGTGTCTGGACTCCTCACTGCTGAACCTGGTAGGAGACATGGCAGGGTCAAAGCAGAGGGCACCAAGGGTACTGAAGTGAGATAATTAGACTTGCAGCTGAAGTTTTATATATATGAAACTACTGTTGCCTCATGGTGGCCGCCTATTGCATTAAAAAGGAAGTATAAGGTCAATAAGAGGTGTATCCGTGCCAGCTTACTGCCCCAGACTCACCTCGGGGTGTTGGGAAGCAGCCCAGAGAGGGTATGGGACAAATTTATTAAATCAGGGAAAAGGAAAGAATGCAGATGGAAGATATTCAGTGAAAGAACCTTGGAAAGTGATTGCAAGGAGAGGAGTATGTATTGAAATAAATGATAATTATACCTGTTGTCATCAAGCTTATTTCAGGAAAAGTCACCAGCCCTGACTCAGGGTACAAGCTGTTTTAAGTCAGAGGATAGAAAAGTAATTACAGACAGGGACTTTTACAACACAAAGTGAGATACTGAGATATCTAAAGTCAAATTGATTGCTAAAAAAGAGTTTGAATGAAATAGGTGACAAGGGGAAAGCAACAGTGAAGGTCATTAGCAAATTGAAAGAAATGTCTAAAAAGTGAAAGATAAGGGAGAGTATTGTTTAGGTCCCTTAAAGAAATACTGACAAAGGTATCAACAAAAGCAGGTTTAATATAAATTTGCAAGAGCACAATAAATTTTGATGTCCAGATTAATTCTATTACTTTCTAAATACATAAAGCACACAAAGAAAGATCAGATTAGAATCATTTACATGAAGACCAGGGATGAAAAAGGGGTAAGGGTACAAAAAGGGTAAGGGTGACCTTCCTGTTTAGTCCTGTTTAGCGGATCCCCTTGCCAGACTTTGCCTCAGACTTGATCAATGGTTTAGGTCTAAGGAGTTTAACATCATTTAATCATTGACTAATCTAACATTTACAGCATGATTCAATCGTATTTGCTATAAGCACGACAGGAATTCAATTAATTATGCGTATAAGACGGCAATATTCGTAGTACATTTGCTGTAGGTTATTTAAAGCAATTCACACATGCATGCACAGAGACACAAAGAAGTATGTACAGAAGTAACAGGGAAAAATTCCCCTTGAGTTCAGTGGAATACTCACATGAGATGCCTTTGCATTTCTCTTTAAGCAAAGGGTTGAGCCTTGAGGAGTAAGGATGTTAGCCCATGCCCCATCACCAGCTGTTGGCGGCAGACCTCAAATATTTGAAAGCTCTGAGAGCTGTCCCACACAGAGGGAGGTGCTGGTTGTAGTCTGCTGCAGAACAGAAGAGCTCAAAGGGCCTCACTTAGAACCACAAGATGATTGATTTAGTTATCAGTAAATTTCCATTATGGCCACAATCTCGGCTTCTATTTACAGGAATTTTCCTCAAAAATCCCAATAGCAATAATATTATTCTACTCAGGCTACTCAGACAGAAAGAAGGTTTTAAGGCTATTTGTTAGAACACAGGAGCTCATTAGAAAATAGAAGTTCCTGGGCACAGATAGTGTTTCCAATAGCTCTAGGGGAGCTTAACTTTGCAGGAGGCATTAATCACCGCTCGGGCCTAACAACCATTCCTGAGACAGTAAAGCAGCCTCAGGGATTGTGGTGGGTGATGCACCACCACAGAGAAATATGGTTAGTTTGTCTAACAGCAGAGAAATAACAGTTTAATTATTCCTGGGGCAAAGGTGAGGGTTTTGTTTTTTGGCTACTCTTTCTTACTAGGAACTTAAAATGACATTTGAAAACTCCCAAAGCACAGCCATACAAAAGGATGGCTCCTGAAAATGAGGTTCACTAGATAGAAACAATTCCTGTCAGCAGAAGGAACTGAGAAAATAGTGCTGGGATGGATAACTAATAGAATTACTACTTCATAAAGGTTGAAAATTGAGCTGCTGAGCCAATGAGGAGATATTTACTGAAGATAATGTAAGTAAGAGTATAGCAGATAACAAAACTATTCTTGGAAAAGTGAGATTGCAAATGGCGGCTCTTTGTTTTTAAACAAAAAAATACTATTTTTGTTTAAAACCTGTTTGCTACTCATCATACCTCTTAGATCACATTATACCCTGCAGTGGAATGATGTAGTGGAACTTTATAAGAGACTTTGGTATGGTTTATGCTGAATTAAAGCAATCTAAAGGACAGCCCAGGCCTGGAAAGAGGAACTTGGTTTCCTAGAGCTGTCCAGGAAGGAGAAAAGGCGCCCCTGAGTGATCAAAACAACACTAGCATCCTAGCTCCTCTAGGACATTTCTGAAACCCTCCTAGCATTGTCTGGCATCATAAGAACATAATTATCACAAGTCTGACTCCAGGGACATCTGGATCACTAAGTAGCAAGAATGCTGCAGAAATACACTTGCTTTGCAAAGTTTTGGAAATTTGGAATGCAAGTGTTGGTGATGACTCAAAGTGTGCTTGCTGTACCTGTATGCCCCAAGATTTCTTAGAAACCTGTGTCAAATCAGAGTTAGGGTGCCCCAATTTGTCTGGGACACCTCATGTGCATGAATGAATATTTACCCCTGCAACCCTAGACATCGCGTCCCAGCCCTGCTTCTCAGATGCCGTGGTCCTGTTGCCAATTTTCTGAACAGCACCATAGAAGAGAGTTTTCCTTGCCTGAAACACATTCTGTAAGCAGATTCATTGTGATCCCATAAAAAATAGTTCTACGAGTAATGAAATATTTCTTTTCCTAGCATTTTATGACTTTCTCTAGCACTTTAACTTAATAAAGCAGAGGGGGAAAAAGAAGCAATTATTTAAAAAATCAAATAAAGATTAAATCAACACTAAAAACATTGATATAACAATAAAATCCAGAGCCAGAAATGGTGAGACTAGTAACAGCTGAGTGCAGGAGTAGTGCCAGCCTGCCTTACACTCTGGCACAGGGGCACAGTCTTGCTACACCTCACATTCCTGGTGTGTGGACATCCACAGCCTAGCTCATGCTCCTGACATGGGTACATAGTTCCAGCCTGCCACATACCACTGGAATGGAATAGCCATGGCCCCTCTTGTGCCTCCAGCACAGATACAGTTCCCATTCACACTCCTTGCTGCAGGGCACAAGTACCCAGGCAAAGGCTGCTCTGGAGTGAGAATCTCAGCACTAATTTATGTAACTAACTATGTACAGTTGCCAGGACCAAGAGATCGAAATTTCAAGCACAGAAGCCAGAACAGCTCAGCACCAAGGCGTGTACTGGCTGTACACACACATCAGGTAACGTGTACCTGGTGTGAGCAGAACACAGACATTCCGGCTGCTTCTGTACACTGGTACAGCCATGTTGTACTCCTGGTTCATTGCCATCACATTTGGCATTTATGTGGCACATATCTCCCTCATGGCAAATTGGAGTGCAGGCTAAGTGACAGTTCCCTTTGCCTTAAAACGTGCTGATAAGCAAAAAAAAATGTATTTCAGAAGCATTATGGACAATGCAAAGAAATGTTTAAGGATTAAGAATGTAATGTGCCAGTAGCATTGGCTCATTGGTATGTAGGTATAGTGGAGTTCACAGGAACAATTCAAAAATTTAGATTTTCTATTTGTTTATGTTTATGTTCTGCAGTTAGGAAAAACAAAAAAACAGATGATGTACTCTTGCTGAGGAATGGTGAGTAAACGTGTTGAGTGCAGGAGGCCACTCAGAATAGGGTGATGAATAAACACAGAGATTTTAAGCTAGCAGTCCATAAGGGCTTCAGCAGCTGGCCAAGAAGCTTCCTGAGCTGGCAGAAAGCTAACACTACACCAGAGTAAAGGAGAGTGAATAAGATAATACATAAAGTGATTAATCCATCGGCTGTGACATTAATCTTGGATAAACTGATAGAATGGCTGCTTGAGGAGTCACTTCTTGATGAGATTGCAAGTTTGGTTGATAAAGGTAATATTTTTGATGTAGCAGGCTTGTTCTTGTAAGGCATTTGACTTAGTGTTGCATGGCATCTTGATTGATTATCCAGTGTGATACAAAATCAGCATGGCACTAATGAATTTAGGACTGATTAAGTGAGAAGTCCCAGTAGTAATTATAAATAAGAAATCATTACTGAGTGATTGTGTTTCTCATGACAACCTGCAAAGATCAGTTCTTTGACTTCTGCTGCTTAATGATTTTGTCAGTGCTCAGGAAGAAAGTCTAATACATGTGATGAACTTTGCAGTTAACCTGAAATATAACTGTTTCATTTGAAGTGTTTTGGTTATGAAGAGAACGTATATTCAAAACAGCTATATTCCTGCATATGCTATGGAAGGCAGCCTATCAACAACTAAAATAAGGTGGGACAGTGAGTTGTTCTCTGTTCATCTATTAAGGATGGCTTAAAATTAGATTTCTGGTGTGACAAGATGTAACTGTGGGCATTGTGCTTGAAGTTTTGAAGCTTATTTCAATCCTTTTTCCATCTCTAAGCACTGTAAATCTAGCCGTAGTGAATAATGATTTTTTTTCTGCTGAGTTAATGATCTTTAATGACAGGCTGGTGAGTGCTGGAGCCAGTAAAAAAGAAGCAATGTGAAAGCATGGCAGAGAAAAGGGGTACTGGAAAGGGCAGGACCATGGTGACCAAAACCCACAGCAGCTTGTGTTTAACTGTGTCCTCCCAGAATGTACCTCAAAACCATATCCACGATAGGAAATGTATAACTTCATAACTCTATTTTATATGCTTGTGGGAGTAAAAGCTGGAATAGATCCATGCAGTACTAACTTGACTTGCACCTGAAAGCAAAGTCAGGATCATGCAGTCAGTCCGGAGTGTGAGTAGAATTAGGCACTATGGCAGTGTCCTCCAACCCAGTCTTTTATGAGATGCTAGCAACGTGCAGAGGTGTCTTCAGAGCCTAGAAATCTCTCTCTTGCAGAATAATCACAATTATTTCCCTATTCACAGCTGTGTAGCTCTCCTAGCTGGCATCAGCATGTGGCAGAGACCTGTCCTGCTGAACCGCAGGCACACAGAGCCAGAATGTGCTTACACAACATCTCTCAGAAGACCAAATTTTGCCCTGTATAGGGTCTTGTACAGCTGAGCATACAGTCTGAGAAAATTAAGCTAAATCACCTTGATTATGATCTCCTTCAAAAGTTATTATTACATGATTTTTAAATAGCTCTAGTTTCACACCATTTCAATTAGGTTGGCTTCATTGGAGCTATTCTCTGGCAAAACAGACTATAAAAACTGCTTCTGTTTCTCACTGCTAAGGTAATATGACCTATTAGATAGAGCCACATACGTGCTTTCTTTTGCAGCATAGCCATTTTTAGACCCACCTAATTTTCCTGTGGTACCTGCTTGTATGTTGTCTCTTGCTCTCCATTTGCGGGACAGTGCTCCATAAAAGTTGTATCAGCACATCTGGTAGGTAAAGGGTTTCTACAGGAGTTAGAAGAGACAGGACTGTGAGGCCTGAGAGGACTGAGAAGGAACTTCATAAGCTGGCTTTGTTACTTTGTTTTAAGGAAACATGATAAAAGCACAGTGTCTATGTGCTTTCACAATTTTAAAGATTACTTCCATGACACCTCTGACTGGTAATAATAAAATTACTTTCATGTGTTAAAACTAACATTTTAAATATTAAAATTGATCTGCATCCCTATAACATTCCACTGATTCCAAGTAGAAGAATTACGCTACTCTCTTGTATATAAATCACTTGCAAGGTACCTTTAATATAGAATTAATTTCAGACTAATCAGGGCAGAATAAATCTTTCAGTGTGACTTTCAGTTTGATAACACATGGCTAATATAACTCACAATGACATTTCACATTAAGCCCCCTGACTATCATATTTTAATCATATCAAATAGTGAAGTAAAACTTTAATATATCAGGATGTCAATATTTCTAAGTGATAAGTAAGATTGCTATGATCTAACTGCCAAATTTTTCTCTGTGTTCAAAGTAAAATAATATACAAAAATTTATCTGGTGCTAGATGATTTCACAGAGAGGTACAGAAAATTTCCTGACTACAGAATGCCAAAATATTTATACTTTGGGCATGAGACAAACTGAAGATGACTGGCACGTATCTTCTTCACACATAAATAACTTCTATTAATAAAGTTGGACCCACCTTAGCAATTAATAGGAGATGATCACTTCCTTTTTCTTCTTGCCATTTGTCCTTTGGACTTGCCTTAGTAACTCAGCAGCGACTGGGGAGAAGACAGAATTGTTAAAATAATTATGCAATATGTTTAAAAGAGTAAAAAATAAGATTTTAGGAATTGAGACTCTAAAAGATGTGCTAGAAAGCACTATAAGAAATTATGAAATGAAGGGAGAAACCAGAAGCAAGCACTGAAGTGTGTTAGATTTTGATCAGTTGTTTTTTAGTCACTTCAAGTTCTCTAAATGAAGCCAAGGAAAAATGAGATAAATACCATAAAAATCAAAGTTATAGTTTCAGTCCCAAACATGAATTCATGTTGCTTTTTTTCATTGCCAAATTGAAGCTTTCAAAATTGCTAGTGAGTACCCAATGTAACAAGTTGCCTAAAAGTTCTGTGATGCCAGAGCATAGCAGAAGTCACCATATAAGGTTTTTTAACAATTTTGTTTGACACATATTTTTCAAACTTTTCTCTACACTTATTTAGGCTAGAACTTGCCATAAATAATTGAAATGTCTTTGTAAACTGAAATTCTAGGCACTAAAATATTTGGTATATATAAGGGAAACTTATATATGTAGGTGAGAAACCATTTTTATTTGTCCTAAATGGCAACCATTGCTACGTGACTTTTCATGGTTGGTAGTTAGTAAGGATTGAGTTTTCAGGTATTTAAGTTTTTTGTTTCCACAACTTTCTTCACTTTTTAGATTATTTTCAGAATGTGTTAGGAGTCTTTCTTGGTCTTGGGTTTATGTGCCCAGAAAATTCCAAAATGTTCTGAGGGCTCCTTATGAAATCAAGAAACAGATTCTCAGAAGAGATCCTAGACTAGAGTCCTAAAATTGATGAAAAGAATACAATGTTAGCAGTTGCAGTTCTAGTCTCTAACACATTTATAGTCCTGGGCTTCATCAGTTTCTGTTGCTAGTCTGACCTGTTAGCAAGACCTTTGCAGTCATATATGTGGTATGAATATTTTATTCCTTCCTTCATGAAATAAAAAGTGTAATTGAATTAATGAAAAGTGCTTTAGTATAGCTGTTGTGTTAATCTAAACTATTTATCTTTAAACAATCAACCAGCTTTGTTTAAATGAAGTGATGCACTTTCACTACAAATCTGAGGAAACGTGTTGTGGGTTTTTTCCATTTGGGTTTTTTTTAAAATTAATTTTTCATAGTTCTTTCAGGCTTCTATTAAATCTCTATGGAAGAGTTGGAGAAACAGAATGTAATGTTTAAGATTAGCACAGACCTTTTGTTATTATGAATATCTCCGCAGTGTCAGTAAAAACTAACTAAGTTGTATTGCATGTCCTTTTACAAGGTTGTTAATAACATGAGTTTAGTTTCATTTCAGTTTAATTTAAAATAAATTTAAAACACACCTCTGAAAATGTGGTAAATTGAAAGGTACAAAGTGTATGTTAGCCGAAAAGTGATGATAAGCAATATTTACTTCTTTAGTGGTTAAATAGAGAAAGTTAGCTGTAAAAAAAACACAACCAGTCTTGAGAGCAACTGGATCGCTAAATTCGTAAAATACTGTGGGACTGCTGCCATCTTCTGGGATGAGAAACAAAGACATGGCAATACTACACAATAATTCTAGCTGCAAAAGCAGAAGAGGCTTAGCTTAGAAATTAGTGAGGTCTGGCTCAGTCACCCATGGTTTCTTGTCAGTGCTGTGATTGAATTCCTCACCGTTTTCATATTTAACCTACTAAAAAGTATGTTAAATCATTTTATAAGTGCAACAAAATTGTACTCCTATTATTTAGGTTGCGGGGAAGATGTTTGTAAGTACCTGTTGAATTCTCCTTCTGAGACATATCTCAGAGTAATTGCACTGGAAAAGTGTAATTTTTTGCTGCTTTGTAAAGGGCTGCAAGTAGTGTGATAGGTTGATTCATTTAGTCATTTTCTTTTGTACTTACTGTTGTTCCATGTGCTTGTTTATCCTGTAAATCAGTTGTATAGAGAGATCATGTGAATTTGATACCCAGAATGAAAAGTATGACTGATTTTGTCACAAATGACAACAAAGAATTATTTGCTGTCTCCTCAGGTAAGTATAATTCATTATCAGGAAGCAAGCATAAAGAAGTTGACTAGCACCAGTGTTCTCAGGGACAGGTTATATTTTGGGACCACAGAAAACAAATACAAAAAGAACTCTTAATTCTTCTTGAAGGCTATAAAACTCTCTTTTAAAAACAAACTACAAATCTTGCCCAACCCTAAGGTCTTGCACAGCCACCTACTAGAATAGGCTGTTTAATGCATGTACTTTGTATTGAAGGAATACAACACTTCTGCCTGCTCTCCTACATATTAACCTGTGGCATAGGGAAACCTGGGATGTTTTAATCAGTTTTACCAGTTTATTCCTATTCTTTCTCCACTTCAGGTTGGGTTTTTCCTAAACAAAAACTTTGATTGCCTCCCGGGCTTCTTTTATGGGACAACGCAAGCAAACAAACACAAAATATTACCCAGTCAAAATTTCTTCCCACTGTGTCTGTGGTAAGAGAAAAACTGCACATGTCTAACCACAGCACAGCAAGATATATGAGAACTGGGGTGGCCTTTGGGACAGGGCTACCTAATTCATGTCATGCAAGTTGTATAATGCTTGGCACCCTACCTTGGGTTTATCTTTACGGTTAATACTGGCCATCAATCTTGTTGCTCCTGAACCTGACTGTTCCTATAAGAAACTACTTTACTTCTGCCCACTCACTGCTCCTAACTCATAAAAGATGATTTTGTATTCCTGGTGCAGCCAAGAACATCTGCCTGTTGGGTCAGCTGAAATAACCCCAGATCTTGAAGAAGTCCCTCAAGCTCAAGTGGGACAGCAGAGGAAAGCTGTTACAGCATCTAAAGTTATTCTGGGGATGAGCTTGTGATAACTGGTCAGGGAAATACATCACTGTCTAATACCAATAAAAACCCACAAAATATAGACCAGTTCTGTTCAACATTTAATTGTTAGTAAGATCCCATTCTCTTAAAACTCACTGTAGAATTTCCTTATCAGAACAGCTAAGATGAGATACAACCTTGGAGGTTCTGAGCGAGGTAGTTCATTAGTTATGTGATGCAATTTCTATAGTATAGAACTGTTATTCATGATCTCCCAGGGTTATGTTATACTTTAATAAAAATAACTTTCTTTTTTGTTGCTATTAAAATCCACAGAAACAAAAACCAGTCTCCTGTGCTTGTCTTTTTAGCACCCTACTTGATATAAAATTTCTTTAATATTTGTAATTCTGCATTTACACTACTTGCTGCATTTTTAACTATTGAATTGGAATTGTTTAAGATGAGAACTCTGACAAAAAAGTGTCCATCAGTTTTTAGCTTAATCCCTACGTTTACTGTACTAAACAGTATTTTGCAGAAAGTTGTTTTCATAACTCTATGGAGACAATCTGTCATCTATCAGTAAGTGTTACCCAACGTCCCTAGGAAACGTGGAACGCAATTTAATGTATAGCAGTGTAATTTATTTATTGACTTATTACCTTTGAATATTATGCAAAACTGTTCTATGCATTCTCATATTAATATTTTTACCAGCTATAAATATGTTATTTATAGAGAGGAAGGGAGTTTATTGCTTCAGGCTGTTCCAACATGTTTTCTTCTCTTTACGGTAAAGTGATGTTATTTCCCACTGTGCTTCTGCTTCCAAGTGGAAGATGTAGAGTCTATAAGATTATTTAGAGATGACCTTTGTGCTGTTCACAGGAGTATACTGCATAACAATTTATAAGTCATTCTGAATATAATCAAAATTTAGGTTCTGTGGTAAAAGCTCCCTGTGCTCACCCACAAACTAGCAGAGGGAGGTGGGTGGGGGGACTCCAAGTAGTACAAAATAAGTGTTGGTGGGTTGCTCCCAGGTCTATCACAGGAGCCCATCTCCACAAGCCCGGAAGACCACATGGATACACAAAGGCAGACAGGAACTCAAACTCTGGTCCCTCCTTGGGCAGATCCAGGAAGGCCTCAGCTCCAGTGTCCAAGGGCGACACCCATTATGATAAGTCAAATCTGGAGTACCTTTTGAACTGTGAAAGATTGCTGCCTAGGAAAATGGGACACATTATGGGACACAAGGCAAGAGCATTTTGGGATTGCATGTGACTTATTATGGGATGCCAAGGGGAGAAACAAAAGGTGAGAAAAGGGAGAGATTTAGATGATTTGGGGAGGAACAAGTGTGGGGAAAGCAGAAGGATAAGGGAATAAGATGTCTGGTTGCTTGTACATTTGTCTGGCCACGCCCTGCCCCTGATCCATGCAGTCTGTCCTGTCTTCTTACTAAATGCCTTTGTGGCATACTTTTCCTGGATGGAGGATTCTCCATTTGGTATGAAATGGTGGGGCATGGGGGGGTCTGAATGACACTGACTGGAGTCAGATCATGGATCAAGATTGCCCTTGTGCCTATGTGCCAGCCATTGGAGAGACCAGAGTGACTGAAATCCAGTGCCAGGCCCTGGAATATAGCCATGGGTCACAGGTGTCTGTGCTTCCCTGGTGCCAGTGGCTGGACTTAGCATGAGTGTGCAAATGAATGTGTGTTCACTACCACAGCTCAAGTGCGACCAGCCAGGAAGTAGCTGAAATGGCTTGAGAGTTATGGGTGTCTCTAAAGGTGAGACTACATTGGGATGGGCTACTGGGAGAGTCATAGTCAGCTTCTGGAGAGACTGTAGGGTCTCTGGGTTCCTTGGGTCTAGACCTTGTGTGTGTTTACTGCAGGACCAGGGCAGTCCTGGCCAACTCTGGGTGTTTGCACACACACACACACACACACACACACACACACACACACACACACACAAGCTGAAGAAATGGTCTGTACCAGAAAATGGAGCAGGAATACAGCCTTAAGGCCTCCTATGTCCAGGTGCCAGCAGTGGGAGAGACTAGATCTGGGGAGCCCAGCTGCTAGGGATATCCACCTGTGTACCACCAGCCAACTTCTGTCCTGCTGAGCACAAACTGCTGGCTTCTGCTCATGGTCTGGTGCTTCTCCTTCACTGGTCTTTTGGATTCATTATGCTAAAAAGCAGAGATCTGTTTAGGGTCCTGATGGATTAGCAGGACAGTTAGAAAAAAGAAGTCTAATTCTGTGGTCTATGAAGAAATTGAAGCTGCTCTTTCCCACTAGAGATTTCCATAGATAACACCAAGAAACCTCTGGGAATATCTTTGCCACGGTGGCTGCTGCTGTCACCGTTTCTATGCACACAACTGCATGCAAGGCAGATGCTGTACTGCTTCTTTATAGTCATAATGTAAGTAGATCCAATTCCCCCAGTATTGATAGGTAGTAATGTTTGATTGATTGCTTTTTGTGATATTGCACCAGGTGATACTCTCAGCTGGTGTATTCAGCAAAAAGGACTTATTCCAGTTTTATAAGTACAACAACACTGGAAGAACCAACCAACAGACATTCTAAAAAATGAATAGTGAAACATCTCTAGATTCCTAGGGATATTCACCCTAAGAATAAATCCTTTATGCTTGATAGATCCTGATTTCACTACTTTTCAATTCTCTTACTTTTAGCAGTTACTGGTCACTTGAACTGGATTTATTGCTGGGGATCTTCCCTTTCTCAGACCTGTGTAATTGCATTTGTTTGTGTGATGTCTCCAGCATGGCTAGCTGTGTGTAAAAAATGCCTGACACTGCACACACTAACAAAATTCACATTCATGTAGATAATTAAGCTTACTTTGCCTGAAATAGCATTATAAGGTGGGGTATAGGCACAAACAGCAATAGACAAGTGCATACTTAAGGAAGATGAAATAATCTTTCTCTTCAGAAGTGAAATTTAGATTTCCTGTATATTACTACATTCAAATATCCTGTTTCTGTTAAAATTTCCAGAACTGAAAACTTTACCAGATTTTCTAGACTGTCTCTCAAATTCAAGATTGCTAAGTAAGCAGCAGAAATGAGCATGCCCTGTATAAATGGGACAGAGCAATGCTCTAAGCATATAACAGAGGCAGAAGTACTATAGCAAAATTTCTGAGGGATAAGTAATTTGCAAAACACCTTTGGCTATGTTTAAATTGTAAGGCTTCTGTGCTGACTTTGCACACAACTAACAGCATTTGAACAACCCCCTGCTGTGTCTGTTCTGCCTTCGTTTCCACTGGAAGGAAGGTTGGATGTGTAGTCTGAGGACAGATGGACCTCGGGAGCCCTGAGGGAGGCCATGGAGCACATCCAGTGATCAGGTTTGATGTAGATTTGACACTTCTGAGGCAACTGCAGCGAAGGCAAGAAAAAGATCCTTTCTAATACAGCATCAATCTAATTAATGTTGTGGAGGATTTGGGTAGTGAGTAAAGAGGTTAGATACAGAATCACAACCTCCTGTGGAGTCTGTGATTGCAGAACAGCTAAGAAAGAAACAAGTCCACACTTTGAGATACTTTCAATGAACCTCAAGAGCTGGCACTCTGGGAGCAGGGTCTATTGAAGTAAAGGACGTGACCAGAATACAGTGATACAAGACCTGGGGCTGCAGAGTATTTGAGCACATACTGCAAATAAGGTATGATGGCCTACTCCAGTGAAAAACAGAGAAAAACTCTTTTCCAGATGATCAGACTTCTCTGCTGCCTCTGGTTCAGAGTTTGCAGTTTCAGGTTTCCTATCAGTAGGATATTTTGAATTACTGTACAGCACTTTTTATACTATGAAATTAGATGTTTGGGTTGCTCGATGACTTTGGTGGTTTTTTTTTTTTTGCAGTTTTGTACAGAAGAAATCTGTTGTGTTCTACATGCCAGTGAGAACCATAGAAGCTTAATTTCTATAGTTTAAAAGTCTTGACATTACTAATTGTCTAAATACTACTTCTGTATTCCAGAAAGTGTACATAGAATGTGTTCTCAATAGAGTTGAGAAATATAAATTGGGTCTTGTGCCAGAAAGGGTTGTGGGTTACAGGGAAACTCATCCTGCCTCTAAGATATGCATAATCTTATCTTGAACTGGAGGGTATCTGGTGGGTTCATTGGGCTCTGTGGAATATGCAGATATATGGTCCTGCATGATTCCAGATATCTCCTTCACCCCCAGAATAGTCTAACCACAAAACATCTAGGCTTAACACTGGGGATAAATTGAAATTTGCATGAGGTAGGTTTCTTCATTTTTTGTTATTGCTGAAAATCCAAATTAAATTACAAGTGTCTTACCATGATTATTGACAGTATATTCATTCATTTGTTGCATAAAAGAACAAAAGACAGCCATTGCTGTCCTCAAAATCAAACTTAGATACACTGAATTAAATGTAATGGCAAAGACAAAAGTGCAAGTCACTTTATTAAATAACGATATATTTTATACCATCATTCAGCAAGGTATTTAAACCAAATTATAACTAGAAGCAGTTGCCTTCTTAGATACCCACATTAGATTGTGGGTAATTAATTGCCATTAGATACCCACAGCCTTGAAAGTAAATGTGGTTTAAATATTATCCAGAAATACAGCCACTGAGCTGCATCTATGCACTTGAAACACATCTAAGCATTTTTTTCCAAATAATAGTATAAAAGCAGCATTACATTGCAATATCAGCTAATTTTGAAATACCTTATTTACAAAGAATTATGCAATATCTGATGCAGAGAAAGAATTCTCCTGTAGCAGTATGCATCGTTTCTCCATTTTAAGTATGTATATTCATATTACCTTTTATATATGTATGCACCACATCTTTCTTCTCATTAATGAAGTTTGACAATTTGTGACAGGACAGAAAGGGAATTCATTATATTTAGTAATAGAAAACCCATTTCTCATTTTTCTGGAGCCAAGCAGCTGCAATGAAATTGCCTAAACCACTATGTCACAATTCCCCACCTTTGTGGTTCTTAAGGTCACCCTCAAGGGTCTTCAATTTCCTTACGTTCACAGCTTGGCACCTGGTAATTTTCAGAATCAGGAAATATAAGGAAGCTATATATTTTTATTCTAAGAAGGATTTTTTTGTTGTTTGAGAAGAAATACATCTGTCAGGTTGAAAATATTAAAAAATCAGAAGCTTGACTGTAATAATCACAGCAATGTCAATGCCAATTTTGTTTGGAAAACTTTGGAATGAAAATTTTCTGCATGACAAAGAAAATTCCCCTCTCTGTGAAAGGAGTTGTCAACGTGTAAGGGAAATGAATTTTTTGTTTCAATAATCAATGGAGTTTAAGAGTAATTTATGGTAATAAGACTGCAAGGCACCCAGCATTACTTTTCCTTAGAAAGTTGTCAGTATTCTTGTTTCTGCCAATTTCAGTGGACTATATGAGCTGAAATGAAAGAATTTTAGTTGTTTAGAATAAATTTGAAGTAATTTTCTCTCTGTATAAAACAGTCATATGCTTTGTATTCCAGTGTTAATTACTGAGAAAATGCAACAATAAGCAATAGGAGAGAATTCAATTGATTTCCTAGAGGATGTCTTCAGACAGTCTCCAGTTTAATAAATTTCAGTAGCATAAATTGAGAAAAGCACATTATTTGGGCTCTGAAATGTGAGAAAAGATTTTTGTTCCTGACTTTATTTTTATTGAAGACAAATTGTCCTATTCTTTCACTGTATGACTTGGAATAAAATACAACAAATATTTCTGTTCCAGTTATATTTTTGCTATTGGTGTAAATAAAAACCACTATGAATATGAAGACAGTAATTAAAAACAGTAAAAAATTTGATAAAAAACATGTTGAAGAGCAAACAACTTAGTGTTTCTTTACTCGATTGCCCAAAAACTCTAAAGTTTTTAGACTTTCTTACCTTCTCATTGAATACCTAATTTGATATTTTGTCATGCTAAAAGTATGCAATACAAACTGATTCACAAATTCAGTTGTGAATACTACCACATTGTCATAACAGCATCAGGTTTGTGCTCTTCTGTGTCCCACCCTGTGCAACCCAACCAGCTCAGCCCTGTTAGGACTTGAATATCCACAAATCTTCTGTTCCCAGTTCTGGGTCAGCACCTTCAGAGCATCAAAGAAAGGTGTCTGAAATGTGTAAATAATTGAAATAGAGGAAGCAAGCAAACAATTGAAATGAGTGTTTGTTTGGTTGTGTGGTTTTTTGTAGTTTGATAGATAACAAAGCTTTTCACAGCTGCATCAGGCAATGCAGGATTGTTTTCACAAAACCACAGTAGTTTAAGTACCGTAGCTACCACATATTTTTTCTAACAGGTTGTGGAAAACACCTGAAGAATATTCCACCACGTTATATGAAGAAGACTGAAGCAGTGCACCCACATGTCCTGCTTCTCAGTAGTGTTAAGTTGGCACTGAAATACTGAGAATTGTCTGTATGTCTGTAGCTGGAGCAATGATCAGCTAACTACAAAAGTAAATAACAGGCAAATCCTTGCCTTGATATGACTTTTTATTACTTCTGAAAAATTCCAGTAATATCTTGTTCATGCTGCAAAGGACTTGCCAATATAAGCTATTTTTACAAAAAAATCCATTTGGAGTTCTAAAACAAATGGTTGTGTTTCAGTCCAGAATCAGACGTGACATTAATTAGCATGATTTAAGCAAATATTTTAATCCTTCTGGATGTACCCTGTGACTTTGAGACTTGCTTATGTTGGTATTTGACTATAGTACCCACACATAATAGCAACCCAGATAGTTCCCAGCTTAGTGCAAACACTTTCACAAAGAACTCCATGTTATTAATAGGGCTTCCCCCCCTCACAAATAGAAAGTGTGCAAGAGGAGTCCAGCTTACCATAAAGAGGCTGGACAGACTCAAGGGTTACATCATTATTTCCTCCGCGGCCACAAGCTTCCTGAGTGAATTTGGGAAAGACCCTGAGAATGTGTCTGCCTTGCAAAACAGAATATGAGGTGGTGATCTCCAGTCTAGAGGGATATTTGCTAGTAGCAGCAAGCAGTGCATTATAGCCTAAATGTTCTAGTATTTCTGCTGTGGTATGCCTTTTCCAGGAGCTGTCTCTTAAATACAGGATTCTTCTGATTTTTGTGGAGGTTGTTTTTTGGCCATAATTTCTTTCTGTAGTGTTAGTAGTGTGAATTATGGAGGTATTCTCCCATGGATACACATACAAAAGCTGAAATCAGAAGCTATCTCAGCTGTGGGTGCTTTCTTTGTTATACATCTCATTGTAGGGAGAAATCTTGATGAACAACTCTGTTTTCCTTCAAAATGCAAGTCTGTTTTTGGTAATATCCTTTGAAGATAGTACCTCTGTATCAGTCATGAAAGTGGATTTTATGGGACATGCTAATCATACTGCTAGTACAGTAGAAAAAACAGTAAGTTCAATATGCACCTATAGATTGAGAGGTGCAGATAGTTTTAGTCGTGAAATTACAAAGCAACAAAGAAATAGATAAAAGCAAATATATGCTATATATTATATATTTTTTATATTTTAGAGTTTATATATTTTAGAGCTTATATATTTCAGAGTTTTCCTGTGGCTTAGAAAAGATATTGGTCCTTATTTAACTAACGTCTTTAATAATGTAATTTTTTGCTTGTAAATCATTAAGTATCTCTTTTCCTTATTTTTTTTTATTACTTCACTATAATCACTTCGTTTTATTCTGAAAAATGTGAAAGAGATATTTTGATATTTCTCTGGAAAAGGTTTAAATGCAGATGTGAATGGTTTCACATGAGTTTGATACTGATATTTGTTTTATATTGGTGATATGCTTCCTTTTTTCTCCAAGCAATATTTAATTCAAGAGCAGGTACTATTGTGACTGTTATTGTATTTTTCTGTCTATAGTTTTGAATTTCTGGTTCTTCACTGATGAAAATTAGTTGAAGTGAGTTACAGTGCAGAATAACTGCTCTGATTTTTATCCAATTGAGATGTAATAATTTTTGCTTTCAGGAGAATTAAAAAACTATTTAAGAAAAGAGTTTAAAAGGAGAACTATCACTGTATTTCAGAGTTGCTGCTACACTAAGCATCTTCCAAGTTCAATGGGAAGCTTTTGCTGCCCAATGTATCATAATTTTTATGGTCACAAATAGGTAGTGTATGAGTAGGTGGGGATTAGTGCCAGTATAAATCCACATTTGGAGGTGAAATGATGGTAGGTGAGAAGTGTGACAATACTACTAAATCTTTGCAGCATTTAATTTCATAAAGGTTGATTTCAGAATTCTGTGGTTGAATTTCTGCTACTGTTTTTTTGGATGTTTTGTTGTTTTGAATGTTGTCCTGTCAAATCCCCAGGTCTACTATTTTCCAGCATAGACAGCTACACACCTGCACACTTAAATAGTCCTCTGTAACTAACTAATTCTCTAGATCAACTGTGCATGGAAACAGCTAAGGATGCAAATATATATCACATCACTAGATGTCCTCCTCCCACAAAATTTCCTCTCCTCAGTTAACAAACTGATAAAACTGTGTTTAAAAAAGACCTAGAATCATACAGCACTAAGAGATTTCCAGGGCAAACTCATGTAGTCACAAACTACTTGTCCCTGAAAAACAACCTCAAGGAAGGTCAGAAGAGCTCTGCGGTTATGAAATTTGTTCTATTGCAAACATGTTGGACCTTTAGGGACTGCAGAGGATTTTTCTGTCACAGCAAGCATTGCAGAAGCAGGGCTAGCTCCTTGCTGGTGACTTAAGAAACCCCAGAATGCCTAGATATCTAAGTCTGATACTTAACAAGTAATGTTGGTTACCTTATGCACCAGTTGTATGGTGCTTTCTGATCAGAGATGCATAAATTTTCAAGGTAATTCTTGCTTGTGTGTCGTGTGGCCACTGGGCCATCTGTTTTTTGTTGCTGAGAGAATGCAGGCAGCCTTTACTGGAGCTTGGTGCTATGTAAACTTGGCTTTGGGCTTATTTTTCCCAGAGTTTGCTGAACAAATACAGTAATTCCTACCACTAGAAGTGGATCAGTATCCATAGTCAGCAGAGAAGAACAATCTTCACGGCCAACTGTTACCACAGTGGCTGGGACAGTTTCCCTGGTGAGTTCCAAGCAGTCTGCTTGGTGCCTGTGGTGGTGGTTGGAAGATCTTAGGGTGTGGGACAGGGAAGGGAGGGATGTGTGTTGGAAGGCAGTGGAGAGGAAGGGAGGATGAATATCTGTGGTTTTTTTCCCAGAACTTTCAGCAGTTGCTGACTCCCTCGTTATAAACCATTGAAATGACACGTGCATCTTGCAAACTGCTTTTAAATGCTGACAACATTAAAGAGAACCTTAAAGAAAGTGAAAAGCTGCAAGATGTGCTCGTTGTGGAAACTTACAGCTTGAGAAATTAAAGAATATCATGGACCTGGGGGAAGAGTGATATTTTAAAGGGTTTTTGCTATTTCTGTAATGTTGGTGTAGAGGGCTGGGTTGTTGTTCTGGGGCACTAGCCAAACAGGGTTGTTAGATTTTCTCAGAGAGCTAATGTGACATGTGAGAGACTGCATCTCACAGCATGATTAAAGGCATTAAAGTAAGTAGGGTAGGTAAAGCGAGCAAAGATTCTGAACTGAACAAACATTTCCAAAGTGCTTCCTGATCTTCATGGGTCATTTCTTTTCTCTCTCCTCTGTGTCTCAGAAAGAGCTCTTTCAGCAAAAGGTATATATGCAAAGCTCAGTCTGAAATACTGGGCCTGAGTTCATAGTTGAGCTTATATCCTAGTTGTTGCTGCTTTCTGAAAATTCACTAGTATTTTTTATCAGCCTGGAGGGGTGGTCAGCTGTGAAAAGGCTTTTTGAGGGTCAGCTTAGATTAACAGTAGCTGGATGAAGGGAAGGCTGGTACATTCTGCTTTAAGTAGCATTGTAATGAGAGCCTTCTCTTGAGTTTTATCTCATGGGGAGGGATGAAAAGGTGCGCTATATGATTTTTGTGAACTATATGATTTTTTTTCAGCTTATGCCTGATCTAGTGTCACTTAGAGTTGAAGGATTTCAATCTTTTTCAATAAGCACAGTACAGAGGTTTTATTGTGTTAGAGAAGAGACATGATTATCTGTAGTGGCTCTTTTTAAGATTTCAGTGAGTTGCTGAATTCTGTGAGACTCCAACAGAAACGCAAGATTTCAGAGGTGTTTGCTGAGATGTGATTTTCAGACTGTTACGTGTAATTTCTTTAATTTTCCCAACATACATCTTCATAGCTCATAGTTGTCTGCAACAGATACTTAAACAATATTGCACTTTCTTTGAGGTTGAGGCATGTTTGGAAGAGATGGAGCAGCTTAGATCCTATAAATGAATGAAACAAGATAAACCCATCGCAAGATAAAACCATAAATTGTAACTCAGGAATCTCATGAAGAATTAGCCACTGGTTTTATTATAAAACTGTTACTGAATTACCCAAACTGAAGGAGTCTTTTATTCAAGGAGCACTCTAGTGACCCAAGAATAGAAGGGAATAGAGTTACTCATTAGCGTCCAGGCAAATGTCCCTTGAAGGAATATGAAAGCATAGAAGGAAGTCTGTATAAATTTGGGCATGAGAGATAAAATTAATTTGAAGAATCACAAAAATTTTAGCAAAAGAAATTAGCATTTTGGTGATGGCACACTCATCTTTGGGGTCTATTAAGATATGGTCTACCAAGCCTGGCCTCAAGTTAACTATCAAAATGAGGTTTTTTACTGCAAATACAGTACTAGTTCCTGAACTATTACTTTCCAATATTCTGTGAAATGCATGTAATGAAACATAGATACTGCAGCATACATGAAAAACTGCCCCACCATTTTGATGAACTTCCTATGAACCTGAGATGAACCATGAGAAGATCTCACAAGTTAGCTGTTCAAAAGCAAAGTGTAATAAATCTGTGTAGTATCACAGGTTTTGGTTTTGATTCTGTTGTTTTAAGTTTTAATTCGTCCTTATTTCAGTCTAGTCAATCACTTTTACCTTATCATGCCCCTCACTGACAGATTTAGGAACCCACATGCTGATGTTGTGTCAGAACTGAATATCAGTCTGCTTTGTAGCATTAATCATTACCTTATTCATTATAATTAGAGTGGGGAATAAAACTACAGCAATAAAAAACCCCAGCAGTGCTGGAATTGAGCACTGAGCACAGTGAGGCATGAGTGTAACTTCATGGAGAATTATGTTATCAGATTCCCTACCAAGTTTGAGCATTTTAGCTTCTTCTGTCTCTGTTGTACTCTTCATCCGCTCCTGTCTTTTCAGCCTTTATGAGTAATTAATCACACAGCTGCCATAGTCCTAGTGTGGGTCCTAGTAACTCTGCTTTTTCCATACCTTAAAGGTTCTTAGATGCTTCTGTAATGCTTTGAGTGCTCCTTAACTGGAGAAGGTTTCTTTCTGATAGCTTTTTATGTTTTAGAACAAAGGTTGTTACTAGAAAAAACTTGTTTCCTGTAAAGGACTTTCAACTACATTTCATATGTTTTATAATGAACATAAAGCACAATGTGAAAAACAACTCACATGAAGTGATGAGGAGAGTGAGCTATTTTGGGATTTTTGTGCAGAATTGTGAAGGATTTGGGTGGTTTTTACTAACCATAGGCTTAAACTATTTTGTGACTGAATATTTGAAATAGTTGAAAAAACAAAAATTCAGTTTTCTGTCCATAATACCATATTTGAGATGAAATATGTCTCTTGCCTTCATTTTACTCTGTTATTTTACTATCAGTGACATGCCTCTCAGTAGGCACAGGAAAAAATAATTAACAGTGAGTCATATTGCCTCTTCTGGCTCCTCTTATAGATATACTACAGAGGCATCTGCTGCAATCTTTTGGGGCAAGGGATAGTGGCTCTGGATCTGACCCTGGTCATGCCATGGCTGCCACTAGGGATTATCAAAGCTGCCTTTTCTTCTGTCGGGAACTTCAGTGTCTTGGGTGCAGAGAGACAGGAGCATTTTAAGCTGTTTCCTGAAAGACCTTTTTCAGCTCCATCAGTGTTAGTTTTCTGGATTTGGTTCCTAAAGCAGACTGCCTTATGTCTAGAGTTAAGTTCCATTAATATCTGCTTATGGTTACATTGTGATTACAATTCCCACACTGGCCAGTAACGGAGAGAACATTACAACCGGAGAGTGCTTGAATGCTGCAGGACTCTGCCCAAATATCTTGAGGTACAATTTTGCACCTTAATAGAGAATCACAGAATCCCAAATGGGTAAGGTTGGAAGGGACAACAGTGGGTCATCTGGTCCTACCTGCTCAAGCAGGGTCATCCATTGCACAGGATTGCATCCAGATGGTTCTTGGATATCTCCAGTGAGGGAGACTCCACACCCTCTCTGGGCAATCTGTTCCAGTGCACCGTCACCTGAGCATAAAATATTAAAATAATTCCTGCCTTTTCCTGCATTTGTAAATTGAAAAACAAAACAAACCAAAAAAACCCAGCAAAATACCTTGCCAGCCCACTTTTCCATAATGGAGGCAATAATGTGGGAATAGTTGGACTGCTGATGCTACTAAAATCATGTTCTGTATTCCAATATAGAGAACTGATATACTAAGTTTGAGAGATTTTTATCACTTCATTTTTTTCATGTTGCTTATGAAATTTTGATGATATACTTAATTTCCCATTTCTTATTTGAGAAATACAAACAAATATTTAATAAGATAATTATATCTAGCTCCATGAAAAAAACCCACATGTAGATATTACTCAATCTGGTAATAAAATAGTTCTTTTTAAAAATGGCAATAATTAAGTAATGTTGAAAGTTTCCAAGAGTTATAGAAAAGTCTTCAATGGGTAAGCACTTTAACTTAGTTTGAAGTCTTTCTAAAGGATGATCTACTTTAGTTACAAGTAATTTTGCTGGTGGAGGAATTGCTGGGTTAAATTTTATTTCTTTGTTATCTAGGGAGTCTGAGGGAATGAGCACAATTCCAGTCTTTGGAACGTTAATGAGTCCTTGCTTCTTAACAAAATCAATTGCACTTCTGCAACCTTTTTGATAATGAAATAAAAGTTTTTTTTCTTCCATAGATGGAACAGATGGCAACAGAATAGAATAATGACAATTACAGCCCTCCCCCCCCATCCTTTTCCTTTTAAATGGTGTTTGCCACTTGTAGCTAGTACAGGTACAATCAAATAGAAAGGGGGAATCGCTAGAGAAAAATCAAAATGTATTGAAAACACTCTTCCAATCCGTGAAATAAATCAATTACTCCAATGCTGTCTTTCCCCTGACATCTCAAAGAACTTCTTGCACTTGTGGGGAGCAGTATTTGTTGTAGTTTTGCTGTAGCTCAAGTGGTGGCAGAGATGTGAAAAAGTAAGAATAAGTTTTGTTACAGTAAAAAAGAATTTTGATCTGATGTCTTGGAATGCAGAGGTATGTTCCAAGTCACACTAAAATTTCAGGAATTTACATTTGAAAATATTACATGTACCTGCATAAGGCAGCAGACCTAAAGCTTTAGCACTATTGCTTGTAAGTGACAACATATTTGTAGACATGCATTGTTCAGTTTCTAGACTGGAACAGAGTCTCTTCTATATTTATTTGAACATACATATTAAAAGCAAATTTTTTAATGTTAGTGAAGAATACAATTAGTGCAAAGAAAGGTTTTTAATTTGTGCTGAAGTGCTTTTTGATAATTGCCTGAGTTTTTTGTGGCAGAACTTGGCTGCAGGAGGAAAGAACACTGGCACTCAGGTGTCTCAGCCGGGGTTTCACAGGGAAGTGGGAGTGCTCTAGCCTAAGTGATGTCTGAGTCATGCCAATAAACTTTATCCTAAGCCTAAGCAGATAGTTTATTAATGAAAAAGCTGAAGGGGGAAACCATTCCAATTCTGCTGTGTTGCTATTTGTTCCACATATGGGAATTTAAAAAAATGCAGCAAGTATGGTGATTGTTAGGAAGGTGACATGGGTGCACTTGGTGTTAAGAACCAAAGAGTCCTCCTCGTTCCACAGCCATAGAGAGACAGATATACCTAAACAGGGTTAAGGTGCCATATGTACTAAGACCTCTGAACAGGTTGGCTGTTGCACATCCAACCACTTTTTCAGCTCTTCTGGTGTGGTTGGGAGTGTGATGCTGTTAAATCCTTGGTAGGAAGTTTCATGCTGTGACCATTAATGAGGGAGCTGCTGGTCCCTTTCATAACATTAGTTGTAGTTCAGTTTCACCATAATTGAAGCTCTCCTGGCTGTAGTGCCATTCAGGCGATGGACAATTTAAGTCTGTATAATGTATATTTTACTGCAAGAATGAATTTAGCAGCTCTTCAGGCAAGCAGAGCATTAGCCCTTGCAGTACCATTTGTTTGCAGGTGAGCCCAGGAGTGCCAGTCCTTTTGGGCTTACTTTTTGTGTTTTCCAGGAACTGATAAATTCTAGTGATATTAATGTTATTATGGCATGTAATTACTTCTGGTTTAAGCAGATCACTGTGTTACTCAGGTTGGTTTTGAATTCGTACTATGAAAATTCAGACGTGATTTTTTTACACTTTGTATGTTGGACTAACAAAAAGTTTGTGAAGCTGCTGCTCAGCATGGTCCTGGCTGAGGTAGTTTGCTGTAAATCGTTTCCAGTTATGGATGTGTGTAGCATCAGTGGGCGTTAACAGGGTGTTTGGTTATTCTCATCCCTTTTAGGAATAGAGGGGTTGTGGTCTTTTAATTATATTCAAAGCATATGCCTGTGACAATGCTGCTTTAATTGTTCAAATGGATTGTGTCTATTCATTTGATATATTCATAATTTCTCAAAGATAGCATTTCTTAAAGGCCATTATACCAATGTGATATTTATTGCATAGCAATAATTGATTCTGATGTGCATATGGCACCAGATAGTGCTCTTGATTTACCAGCCACTGTGAAACTTTTTCTGCTGGGACATTCAAGTGTTTGTTGGACTTCAGATCATTACGAAATGAAATAAGAAGTCCATACTTTTAATATGCGATAGCTTTCAGGCAAAACCCCTGAAAGCTATCGCATTTAGATACAATATCTATTTAGATTTGATATACTTTGTCTGCAACAAGGATGTATAAAAGATTTTTTTCCAAGCTTATGATTACTCTTTTAAATGGATAAAATATTCTTTGAGTGCTGTTGGGACATTCTCTGATATGTTCTTAGGCATTTTCCTCATCCCTCTTCCATTTCCTTAAAGGTATTCTAATTGGTCTCAATTATGTTTTTAAATTTACAAGAAATAAATGCATCTGCATAGTTGCCATTACATTGCAGAAACAAAATTTTAGGAAGGACTGAGAACAGAAGGCCAAATAATCATGGCAACACTGCCCTTGCAGCATTTCAACAGCCTGTTTAATTGTCAGTTTTCCTGCAGCTGGAAGTAATCATTCTTTTATATAGTCAATTAATGTTTTTACCTTTAAACATTATGATGAAGTTAACAAGAAGAATTATGAAGAAGAATTAGTTAAGTATGAAGAATTATGTAATCATGAAGTCCATGACCATGGGTCATTTGGCAAAGAGAAATGAAGGAAAAGAGTTGACTTCAAATCTCTGAAGTACATATGATTGCTATATTACTTGTCCAGTGACACATCTTACTAAACTACCTTAACAAATACCTTTCAATACTTTTTCCCTAGAAGTAGTCTTTCCAAAAAAGAGTTTGAACTGGGAAAAAAATTCCTTATCTCAATGTTTCTGCTTAGGCAATAATGATAAAAATTAGATCTACTAGGAAAACGCTTTTTAACCTTTATTCGTAGCATAAATCAAGAGGCTCATTTTTCACAGTCTTTTTCTATAGAATTCAATTAAAGGTCAGATTTGTAATGGGGGATCCTAATTATTAATGTATTGCCTATTTTGAATTATTAATGAGTTGACATATTTGCATAATGGGTAAAGAAAATGCCCAAGAACAACTTTTATAGCATATTAAAATCCTTCAAAAACATTTAATCAAAGTCTTTTTTCATGTCCTGGGGCTAATTTTACTTTTTATCACTATGTCAATACTTAACAAATAAATTCAAAATATTTTACAGTTAAAAATTAGTGTAGTTATATATCACTAAAGGGAATTAATCTTGTTTTGAGCTGGTCATAAAGTGGGAAGCTTCAGACTGGGCAGCTCTACTACAGAGGAAGACACCACCATATGTTGGTTGAGCATTTTGTGTTTTCTTACAAGAGGCGGCAGGAGTTTAAGAACAGTAAAATTAGCAGGGCCATGAAAGTGGAGAAAATAGTCATAAGCATTAGCCTAATATTTTGTCACTGTAACTTGTAGTCTACTCACAGATTCTTTTCAGGCAGTGTATTAAAACAGTGATGGACTTAATTTACCTGACTGAGGTCCAGGCTGGTATCATCTATATGTCAGTTATATAGTAATGACAATATATTATCAGAGAATGTTGAAAAGATCATGAATTTTATGGTAGAAATAAGATTACAACATTTTTGCACCAAAACATTACCGAAAGTGTCAGGTGGCACCACCATATCAACAATCAGTGCTTGCATGTTTAAAGTGATCCAATGTAGGTGAACCTTATTACATTTCCTACCTGGGAAATTATGGGAGGTATTATGAGGAGCAAAGGGTATATTTTGATGATAACCAAGTACCTATTTTGTTTATTGGCTTTCTAGAAGATAGACTGTTTAATGGAAAGGTCAAAGTTTGTTCCTGATTTTTGCTTTTACTACACAATTTACTGCAGTAAATTATTGTTCCTAATGCAAAATTTGACCCCTCACTTTGCATAAAGGGTTTCTTATTGTAAAATGGAGTTGGGAAAAGGAAAAATAAGAACTTATGACAGAGTTTTTTCTAGGGAGACTGTTTTCTGTATTACACAACTGAAACACTAATGAATGTTAGATCCATGGACAAAACATTTGAATATACTTTATTTTAACTTCTCAAAGGAACATCTTGCAGAACCAAAGACACTTTGAAAGATTAAAGGTACTTCTAGTGTAGATTTTTCTTCTTATTTGAAACTAACAGAAATGCAAAATCTCAGATTTTTCCACCCATATCTATTATCATTCCATTCCAACCATTAGCTACTGAGTAACACTCTGGCTTGAAGCCACTGGGAAGATCCTGTTTTGCGGTTACTGCTACCACAAACCACATTATCACTAAATGCTAAAGTCTATCTATAGGTCAAGGTCAGGCCAGGGAGATGATTGGGGAACAAGGTAACTGTCATGGAGCAGTCAGAGTTCTCATTTGTATTATATCATCAGAGAAATCGAGTTGAAAGATGGAACTGAAAAGCCCTACTATAAACTGGAATGGTTATGTATAACGAAGAAGTTTACTTCTAATCAAGTGGGCTCTCTATTAGTGCTTAAAAAAATTGGTAAAATTGCAGTACTGTCTCTTCTCCATTCCTTGGCAAATGTCTTGCACAGCAGGACCAGTGTGATCAAATGGCGCCTTTTGCACCTGACCTTGTGTAAGCAAGGGACATTTCACAAAGTGGACTGCATAGTGTGTTTTATAGATGGCATAAAGCCTTTTCAGTTTTCACTTCACAAGGCAGCAATTCAGGATGTAATTGTTACTTGGCAGACTTTTCAGCCATAAAGAAGGACCAATGGAGATAATAGGAAAGGGATAAACCAACACAGTGACTCCAAATCTGTGTGTGTCTTATGTTAGCATACACAAGATAGTAGTGTTCTGTAACTTGTAGTCTACTCACAGATTCTTTTCAGGGCAGACTCATTCTATTACTCTCCACTCTTCTGCTTCTTATATTGTCATCTGAACACATTGTAATGACATCTTATGTAACTTGACTAATATTTATCACAAATGGTTCATCAGTCACAGGATGAGACAGGGTGAGAATAGTGAAGTCAACAAAACCTTTGATGCAAATCTCAGTGATTGAAATGGTGCTCTACCAGTTTGGCTACATGAAGCACTCTTAATATGAAAGAAATGTTTTCAATCACCCCTCTCCACAGAGCAGACTTCTACTTCCATTTCACTGAGGGATCATGGAAATCAGCAATACGGATTTCTGTCCCACTCCAGGATGATTCAACAGGGCCATTCTTTGTAGAACCCTGCCAAACCATGCTTGCTATGTTTCATTTCATGAACCTCACAAGATTATTCCATGGGTCTCAGTGCTATGTAACTTCAATTACTGATACTTAACAAATTCTTACACTCAGCTGGTGGTGTGAGGTGATTTAATCTCCTTGTTTTTAATTACATCCTGTATTCCAAATGAAGCCTTCTCATGTTTTCCTTTTCATCCCTCCCCTAATGTCTCCTTTTACAACATGTCAATGCCACTCTACTTGGTAGTTTCCATAAATTTCTCTTAACTCCTGCTGACTTGTCTAATTCCTCAGGTTATTGAGGTTACCCAACCAATAAAAAGGGATGGGGAAAAGAAAAAGGGGAAAAAAATGTTGACACTGAAGTCTGGAGCAGGCTTCTGAAAAAGATCCTACTTAAATTCACTGAATAATCTTGAATTACTGAAAGATTTTTTTATAACAGATCCTAGCTCCTGTGTTAAGCTACAGCTCCAACACAAAGTTGGAAAGACACTCAGAAGGAGTAAAGGAAAATAATATAATTCAGAGGGAGAAAATGATCTTTAATATGCTTAGTAAGGCAAATAAAACTCCCCAAGACCTAGGTAAAATGCCTCCTATCATAGAGCCTGTACTACTGACCCTGGATTGCTTTTGCTTGTGGTCTCAGAAATGGAAAGAAAATTTAGAATGATTAGATCTCAACACAAAAGATCATTGCCTTGGTTCGTATTACTAGAACTCTGACAGTCTAACGGTCCAAGTTTCACAAAGTAGTAATTAACCCCCTTTGAGACAGAAATCCTGAAAGAGAATGAAGATTTTTAAAAAGTATGTGAATATGTATGGTTTTGTTATATTATTGGTATTAAATAAAAAGTTACAGCTGAAAGAAGAACTTAGATGAAAATAGCTGATTTGTACTAGAGTAAAGCTGAGAAAAGATGAGAAGTACTGTAGCTGTGTCTGAGCAAGTACATATTTTTTAGCTAAAATTGCAGTGATCTAAAGCCTGCAATTAGCTGGGACCTCTGTTCTTTTAGTTACTATTTACAAATCCTCCTGCCCTCCACAAGAAAGGGAGAAAAAAAAAAAAGAACAAGGGAAAAGGAAAACTTGATGTCTCTGGAAAGGAAAATGATAATGATATTGCCTCCTGGTGGAACTTATACCAAGTTGTTATACATGCATGGTAAATATATTCCATTGCAAGACATGTTCCACCAAAGCGTATTAACTTAAGAGAAATGATAACAATCTCAAAAAAGCTGGTCAGTGAGAAACATGCTTTACAATCCTGTAGCACGGGGCTGCTGTAGTTTCATTTACACTTGCTGCCCATCAATAGTGAATGCACTTCAGTTAATCACCTACTCCCCTTGATGAGAGCGATTGCCATTTTATAATTGTGATGAAAACTGGAGGGCAAAGATATTAAACTCATTTGTACGTGTGTGTGTTTTGTTTTTTTTTTAATTAATTCTGACCTCCTTTGGTAAGAACAAACTTTGGGAGATAAACAGAAATTCTTCCACATAGCATCTTTCCATAACAAAGGCCTGTCCTATAAATGCCTGTGGAACCACAAGAAACTTAAGCTGGTGGAGTAGCACTTGCAGAGTGGCTATCAGTAAATGACCTGTTGAAAATTTAATTCTCTGAATGCATCATGCGGTTTAGGAGGACAACATATTCTAGAGCAATCCCCTTTCCTTATGCTGTTTCTTCTGACTGGCAGCACTTGCAGCCCTTGGTGGGACCGAGATGTGGCAAAAACATATAACTGTTGGCAGGTAGTTTTAAAGTTTAAAAAAAAATATCCCAAACCCTGTTACATAAGTGATGAACTTTTGCAAGTAACCAAACTTACACTTCTGAAAAGAAAGGAGTCAGCATAGCAAAAACAAGATATATACAGGTTTAACCCTTGTAAAGTGGGAATTAGGATTAATATACAGTGGGTACTTCTGATTGAAATTGTCAGTAACATTATTGACAATTAGTGATATTGGAAATGGCTGGTTTAATGATATTCCACTTTCCTGCTAGGTATGTGGCTGGCGCCACCTGTTATAAACCAGATAACAATTTGCTGATCATTTTCAACAACATAAAGTTTTCTATCTGGAGTTTCCTTCTGTCTTTCTTAATCTTTTTGTTTCTGCTCATCTTCAACAGAGCTGCATTTGACAGACACTAGGATTTTTGATCAGTGAGTACTAATGCAATTCAGAACTTGGGAGCTGTAGAAAAACGTGAGAGGATAAAAAGGTGGGTCTAAAAAGTCTCTATGATAAACAACCTAATCTCCTAACACTGGTAATTATAACATTGTTCATTATTTCTGAATGAGTACAGATAGAAGAGAACATTATTTAGCTGCATCTCAAAACTTAGCCATGTAGAGTGAGGAGTAGAGTGAGTTGTAAGGAACAGAGCCTTTCACAAATTAGAGAACCAAAACTGCCTACGGGATATTGTCAGACTGAGTATCTTATGCTTTTTATAAAATGCGTTTTCTCTGCAAGTTTGCATAGGAATTTTTAAAACACAGCTTATTATTTGTATTTGAAACAGAGTTTTAAACTAATATGTATCTGAAAAATAGTCAACAGTCATTCCATCTTAAAAACAGGGAAAACTCAAAATTCGAACCTGAAACTACTCCAACTTTTGGAAACTCTTCTACTATACCCAAATCCAGGGTCAACCTGTGAGAGACAAACTGTTCTCAGTTGTGCAATATATAGAAACATAATCTGAATATTTTTCATTTTGAATATCAAAACTTTTGTACTAAGGAAAGTTAAATGGAGGCAGTGTTACCTCCATGTTATCAATTGCCACTTCTGCATCTTTTTTCCCAGTTAGTAGCTTCTCCTTCAAATCGTACCTGTATTCACATACAAATCACAATCCAGCAACAAAGTTTCTTAAAATAGGTATTCTAGGAACAGCAGTGCTTTAGATATAAGCAGTCAGTTCTTCAAGCATCTCATAGATTCATGTTTTTTAATTTGTCTTAGGCACTAGAGAGCAAAAGACATATAAATACTTTGGACATGGTATTAGGGGGAAAAAATCCTTTTACATAATTTGATGCTATGAGGATTAAATTCTAAAGGACTAAGGCAAAGAGTAAAATGGAATCTATAAACATGCAAGCTGAAAAGAAAAATAAGTAATAGGTTTTGTGCACACTGAATTACATTTATAGATGATTATGACTTCAGTGCTGTGGGTAAAAGTGCAGTTGCCACCAATTTAAGAAAAATCTCTCTTAGGGATGTGAACAGGTTTTTTGAATCTTCTCTGATAGCTGCCTCCAGGGGTGCCTACCACCTTCCTGCAGCTGTCCTGCTTCCATGAGAAACCTGAAAAGCAATTGACAAAAATTGAAACTACTTTTCAGAAAATGGTTAGAAAGCAGTTTTTTATTCCTATTTATCTGGTGATAATATGCAAAGCTTCTGCAGCTTAATAAACACAGCTCTTGAAACCATGGCTTTGAACTCTCCAGGCACTTCAAAAAAATCTTTCAGCTACTAATACAACTTGATGATAAAACTTTTGCTTCTTGTGCAGGTTGTTACTTGTTCTCTTGCAGGTATGTAAACTGCAGGTGGCAGCTTTCCTCTCAAGATTTGTATATATTTATATTCCCCCCGCCCCCATTTAATTTATTTATTTATTAAAAAATAATTACAGTGGGCCCTGTAGAACAGAGAAATCTTTAAATTCTGCAGAAAATCTTCATTACAACATACTACTCCCTAAGGTCAGGAGAGACTTTTGTCTCCCTTATTCTCGCCCCCAACAAAGAGTCATACTTTTTAGTAATTGTTATTGTACAACAACATCATCTCTCAAATTCTGTTTTACTGTCTTTTCGATCTGCTAAATATAGCTGAAAGATCAAAGAATTACAACTACCCAAATAAAGAAGTGCAGGTGTACCTTGGTACCAGTTTAAAAATAACATTGTAAGAACTCCTCAGTTTTCAGCAGATACTAAATAATTATCACTCTTGATTTTTATTTCCATTTGCACAGTAATTAATCAAAAAATTATTTCTGATGTTCACCATTTTTTAAGCTTTTTGAGCATTCAGAAATGCTCAGTAGTACCCCTTCTGACCCCAGGCCTTACATATACGTTGTTTGTATTCTTGTTTAGTAGGACAAACCCTTTGGTAGTACTAATTAGAGATTCTCTAGAAGCATTTCTAGGTCTCTTTGCATTTATTTTGATTTTATTCTTTATAATGCTTAGTTTTGTAATTTTATGAATCACTGTATAAAAATAAATCTAGTTGATATCCCTGAAATATCAACCTTTCTATATGTTTACTTTCAAAAGATAAACAACAGTTTTAGGCTCAGCTTTGGTAGCTTTTACAAAAATTTAGGCTCAGTGTTGTTAACTTTTTTGTGCAGATTCAAGTCCTGATGAAAGATTGCATGAGGAAATCCTATTTTTTACTGATATTTCTCATATTCAAACTTGTTTCAATAACTACGTATCAGAGTAATCTATAGGATGTGACCGATTTGTAGTTATTCTTGTGACTGTCTTCCTTCTTGCTTTTGTGTTTAATCTTTCCTTCCTACACATGAACACCACACAACCGTTCCTTTGCTTTTAATCTTCATTCTTATCTCCTATTCTTTCTTCTCACTGATGTGTTTTCTGTACTGTGGTCCAGTTGATCTTCTTTGTCTGATGGTTGATCTTCATCTTATGTCTCTCTGTAATGATCTTGAATTTCCTGGGTGGAGTGGTCACAACACAACTGGCCCACTGTTTTCCTCCTTGGCTCTTGCAGCATTTTCTCACCACTGGACCCTTTCTCTCCTCCCCTAGTTGTGATGGTTTTTATTCTCACAGTCTCTGGTGGATTCAGGAGCAGAACAAACTAAGAGTGTTCATTAGGCTGGGAGACTGATGCTGTAGGAGAAGTAGGAGACAACCTCTAACCCACTTGGTGATGTGGACTGTGGAATTGGTTTGCTTTAGTAAAGATGACAAATGAATAAGCATTCCCTCATGGTGAATTAGAAAAATAAATATTATCTAACAAATATTTGAGGTGATTACTACTGAACAAGCCAGAACTCCCTCTCTAATCTGCTGTACTTTTCCTTTTGCTATTCATCCTTAAACACCACTGCTCTTTCTAAAGCACTTAAAGAATCTTGTATATGAAGCTATTCATACCATTCACAAACAATGGTTCCCTGAGACTTATCCATAGATATCCAGTACAGACTACAACTAAAGAACAACATGGGTTGCTTTCTTCAGCTTGCTGTGCACCTTATTAATGATATTATCCTCACTAATTTGTGGGAAGGAGATTTGTCTCTTCTGTCTCCATTATTTGCACTGCTTTTAATTAAACATATGCTCTGACTGGGACATGGGCAAAAGGACAGTTGTGCTGCCATTTGAAAAGAGCAGCTTGCTCGCTCGGACAGTTTTCCCAAGCTTTCAGAGCTCTAATTAAAATCCACTGAACACATGAGCAATGTTGGCACAGTACTTGGGAAGTGTTTGTTACAACAGTGTCAAAGAGTAGATAAGGTTTTTAGGGGATTAGTGTAAGGTGTTTTGTTTCAGGTGAATTATTTCTAATGAATGGGTCCTCTTTCTTTTCTTCCCCTTAGAAAAAAAGGGCCTTATTTAACTTTTTGAAAAAATTATTTAATTTGAGGACTTTATTTTGTGAGCAAAATAATTGTTCTATTTACAGTCTCTAAGATATTTTTTTTTAAAGACAGAGCAATAAGGCTTCATATTTACATTCCTGATTAATAATGAAGGCCTTCAAAATTTCTGTGGGTCTCTGAAAGCCAGAATGTGGCTGCACACACTGAAGGCTGTGCTGTGATATCCAAGGAAACCTTATATATGCTGGCAAATAGAGAAGACTAGAGTGCTCGTTCACAGTGTAACTCTATTCACTTTGTCCATTATGTGAATGAGATGTGAAAAATAATTTCCTGCATCTCCAAGGTATTGCTGTTCTGAAAGGGTCTGGACAATAACAGTGGTGTTGCACATGTTCTCACTTTCAGAACTTTTTATGCTGAAAACATGCAGGAAAGGCTGAGTATTTGAATATCAGAAAAAACCCCACCCCTATTTTAGTGGAAGAGTATAATGAGCCTCTATTATATATTAAATTTTAAGCTGTATCTTTTAGCCTTCAGTACTGTACTGACTAATTAGAGATATGTGATCAGTGTAATTATCTTCTGGCAATAAATTGCAATACATATTCATAGTTACATGGATTTCATCTTCTGTGAAATGGTCCTTATAAAAACAGTAATAGTTGGTATGTCATTAGAGCATATCAGCAATTAATCCTCAAAATGATCAATGGAGAGAATGTCCTTTTCCCTCTATCTCTGGTTTATTTATGTGTTCCCATTAATTATACCTAATTTTCTGTTGGCACTTTTCTTCTTAATGTAATTCAATTTAAGCATATCTTTCCAGAGACTTATTAATAGGTAGGGTCATTTATATTGTGTAGCACAAATATTTTATAATCCACTAATCTTGACAAAAAGGCAGTGCCTTCCTCATAAAAAATGTATGAGGAGTAATGGTTCCCTATTAATAACTTATTAGGTCAGATCACACAGTTTGAAGTGTCTATTACACTTTAATTTTATCAGATTTCTTCCTTTGGAACCCACTACTTTTTCTTTATCTTTTATTGAGATTATTTTTAACCCAACAGCTGGATCCCTTGCCAAAACCAGCCTCCTATGGCTGTTGTTTCTGTAACACCAGCTAAGCAACCAGTTTTGTATAGTGGGCTTTATGGAAATTGTGCAATGTACCCAACAGTGGGAACTCAGATTACATTTCCACTTGAATTTTGTATTTTTGATAACAGTGATATGCCAACGCCACTGACGAGTTCAGCTTTCCTGGTGAAGCAGGATTTTGGCTGGTTAACACCATTCTGTCTTGCTCATTAACCTCTGTAGATAATGTTCTGTCTGAATATAATGAGTGGAAACTTTTTCACAGGGGTGTGTATGTCTGTTTCTTAAGGCAAAACTATGGCTTTGTGGGGTCCAAGGGCACACTGGGGAGCTGAGGGGTGAGCAGTACTTTGCGGTCCTTTCATTCCAGTTTAAGGACCCATCTCTGTGAGCCACTCTCCCGGTGTCCACGTCCTTCTAGGGCTTGATTTTCAAGCAGCATTAAGGGGATAGGCTCAGCTTCATTGTTCACCTGTAAGCTCTTTTAGTTCAGGGACTTGTGATAGTGGCTCTTACAAATGAGTCAAAACCAGCTTCTTCAAAATAAAGCATTATTCATTTGTTCACCCAAAGGTGCATAGCATGCAAAGGGAAAGGCAAGACCAATAAAGGTTTACACACATATTTTCTCTTTTCTAACACTTTTCCTTTGCAAGATTTTTTTTACAAAAGGCTCCAAGGCTTTGGAGAAGCTGACCATTCTGCAGCATTTTCTGTTTCATTCAGTGCCCCCTTGTCAGTCAGCTTTCTCCAATGGCTCCTGAAGATTTACGCAAAGCTAAGATAGGTTTTGTTGTACTTTCTGATTCCAGCTTTATTCTTGGAAAAGTGTTCTTTTTCATTCTGACTGGACTTAAACTGGGACAATCAAAAATTCTTTTCAATTCTTCTGCAGCACTTTCTCTGATGCCAGTTTATTCTTGCCATTACTTGATACCCCCCCAGATCGCGTTTTCTACCTTTGTAGACAATGTCCTGTAATGCGGCTCTGAATACACATAGTTTGTTCCTTCAGCTTGTCACAGGGGCTCCCCTGAATATAGCTTTACAGGCTTCCACTTCCCTTGTGAAAATATGTTTCCAGGATATTCTTTTACTAATTTCAAGGCTGTCTTCTCAGTTTCTGCTTTGTAAGAAAGAATTGCCTCAGTAATTTGAGTTAGATTCTAAACAATTTTGTATACTCTTTTTTTTTTTAAGTCTTGCAATTTTCTTGAGGAGTCAGCTCTTCTTATCAAGAGTAGCTGTGACTGCAAAAGATGAACTCTTTGGTGGAAAACCTGGAGTCAGTCAGGCAAGAAAGAATGTCCACTGCATCCACTCAGGGCTTGCTGTGCACAGTGGGTTGTGGTGAGGTGCTCTTCTTGTTTACTCATTGCTGTGATTTCTGTAGAAACTTTTGGGGATCACAAGTGGAAGTGGAAAGTTGTCTGCATTTACTATGGGGTTTTACAACAAGAAATGTATGAGTATCTGTCAGTGTGACTGGAAGCATTATTTGGGTATTGAGAATTTTAATTATTAGGCCAAAAGATATATAGGGAAAAAATAGAGAACACTGGAGAATTTTCCAGCTTCTGACACTGGCATAGATAAAATCCACACTCTAACAAAATTTTATCTAAGGTAAAGAAGTTTCTGATTGAATATGAAAATATCATAGAATTCAACCTGTATGAAGGCTTTCGCTGTTCTGGTTTCATGCTCTATAGTTTTATTCAAATCTGTGCTTGTTACTGGTATGAATGAAGCTTCCATTGATCTTCATACTTGCTAGGGCTGGTATTGTGAAAAAATTCAAATTCACAGAAAAATCTGAATGATTAATTACAGAATGAAAAGGTTGTTTTGCTGTGTGCATTTATTTATTTGTTTATAATTTGGAGAAGGGAGTGGAAGCAAATAAAATCTTAGAATGAAATCTGTTATTAGCTGGAGAAAAGAACTATCAGCAACATCAGAAAGATAGAAGTTTGCTTCTGGGGTGAAATATGTATGCAGTCCCTTGTAACCATAGAAGTTGCATCTGACTAGCTGGAAATCAGCTTTTTAGAAAATAATTTGGGGAACCCAGGTGGCTGACAGGTTAAGAGAAGTGATGCTTCCTATGAATTTTGCATTTGTGAGGCTGCATTTGGAGTATAGGTCATGCATTTTGGACACCATTCTCTCCACATCCAGTGCAGGAGGGATTTTGATGAACTGGAGAAGTGTGACACCAAGGTGGTCAGAGGGCTGGAGAATACAACATACAAGCAGAGGCTGCGGGAACTGAATTTCTCAACTGGAGCAAAGGTGCCAAAGGGAAAAGACTAGTGATACTTATACAAACTTTTGGGTGGTTGTAGAGAAGCAGGAGCCTGAGGTGCTCAGTGATGGGAAAAGCAGCAGACACAAGCTGCAGCTAGAGAAGTTTCATCTGGATTTAACCTTTTTTGTGTTAAGAGTGATTGTGCACCAGGACAATTTGCCCAAGGAGAGTGGGAGTTTTGTCCCATTTAAAAAAGCTTGTGGAGGACATGAGCAGCCTGACCCAGCTCTGAAGAGTACCTTGCTCCTCTGGCTGATGATGACCTAAATTTGCTCAGAAAGGAGAAGATGTGGGGCAGGTATAAAAAGATAGAGACAGAATATGGAATTACTTGAACATAAAAGCTCTAATCCTACTGTCTTTTACGTTGATGTACCGGTGTCTCTCAACTTCATCATTCAAACCGCTGATGAGTGGGGCTCTTTTTGTGTACTCCAGTGCATTTATACATAGCCTAGCAAATGACATCACATAGTTTGTTTGTCCTTAATTTTCAAATTTCCGGAACTTGTGTTAAGAAACAGGTAAAGTTGTTGTACCTTAAGCAAGCAGTGTTTACTCCGAAATTAGAAACAAACAAGCAGTGATCACAATAAGAGAGCAAAATGAAAGGCTAGGTAAAACTTGCTTATCACTCTTCCTCACCTCTTGTCTGGTTAGATCATTGATCTTCAGATAAGTTTGTGTCAAGAATCTAGCCAGAGATAAATAGTTGATCTCTAGCTAATGCTCTGATGGAAAAAAAAAATAAAATTAGTTTTCTCTTTCTGGTTGGAGCAGGCCAGTAAGCCTGCAGCTTAGTCCTCAAGCAATGATGTGTGGAGACACTCCTACTCCAGGGTAGGTGGAATACACCCCCTTTTTTTTTCAGGTGTTTGCAGCATCAGCAGCTGCAGGCTGATGCATTTGCTCTTCTTTTAAATGGAAGCTGTGGTGTAAAAACAGACACTGGTATTTACCGGAAGCTTAAGCCTGCTAATTTTCACAGATTTAGAAAGTTCACTAATCACGATCAATTGAAGAAGGCTACCTCATTGTTGCATAAATTAGGGCAATGCACTCTTCTGCGTGGCCTTCTTAAAATACTTATTTTGAAAAAATGTTACCAGATTTAGTCAGAGTGATAGTGTCAGTTGCATCTTTTTTTTCTAAATATCTTATAAGCTCAGCTAGTGCATTTTACCAGTTCCCTCACATCCAGTTCCTGTAGGACAGTGTCTGGAATTCAAGAACAGAAAAGCAATACCTAAAACTTTGAATGCCTGCAATAAATGGAACAACAAATATCCCCACAAGACTCTTACATTAAAGGTTATTACCTAGAAGAAAAGAATTTGTTCCACATTCTTGTGAGTGAAAATAACACAGTATTTATGCAGTAGTGTGTTCCTGAAAATGCTTGGACATCTGCAACGCCTTCTGGATTGAGTTCCTCTCAATTATGTCTATGGCAAGGCTTCTGTTAAGCTATCTATTATCAGTTTTTCATTCATCACAGGCCTAACATTGAGAATATTTTCAGGAACAGAAGCAACATGCTTTGGTTCTGTACAGACAACAGTATTTTTATATAGAGCTCTTGAGAACTCTTTCAATTCAATTCAATGCTTTCAATTCAGTGCAGAACTCATGACTTGGTTGTTTTCAATCAGTTATTATTTCAAAGGCCTCTTAAAAATTGTCAAAGGGAGGTGGTCTCTGTCCTCCTCGCAGTGCATTCTGTTACATCAGAATCAGTGGACAAAGACTTATAATCTGGTTGTAGACTCTTCTTGGAGGTTTGTTTATTTAAAGCAATCATTTGAGGATGGATGCCATGGAGTTCCAAAATGAAAATGGTGCTACCTTTGTTTATAGTGATAAATGAAGTGAGAGAACTTGAATACTGACATTTCCTTCATGTTCAAATGCTACAAGTATCCCAACCCCTTGAAAATAATTCTTCAAGGAAAAGTAGAAGCGATAAAGGCATTCAATAAACACGAGTAAAGACTGATGAAGATTTCTTCATATTCTGGATTATACATATAGAGATTAAAAAAAAAAAGTCATTATAAACTACTGAATTTAAACATGGAAAATGCATTTAGCTGATGGGAGTATGTATTAAACATATCCTGTACAAATATTACTTAAAAACTTTTAATGTTATGGCTTGATCTAAACCTACAAAAATCCAATATCATAGAGAATAAAGATGAGAATACTTGCAGGAAACTCAGAGCTCTTGCAAGTAGTGCTGTGCTACGCAGGGCGAACAGCTTTCATGAAAACTGCATGAACTGAAACACTTATAAAGACGGTTAGTTAAAATAGTTTTGCAAATTTACATGTATCTTTTTTCTCTATGCTTTTCTTTTTGTCATAACAACAAAGAAAAACTAAAAATGTTTTTCACAATTCTTATTCCAAAAAGAGTACATTCATATAAGTACAGTTTTCCAGTATTCATGTATAGGTAGATAAAAACAGATTTGCTGTACCACATGAAAAAATTGCATTGCTCAAGATGTACTAAAATCATCTTGATCATGAACAAATACTTTGTGGATTAAAACATTGTATTTATGACAAGAGTCATTATTATAGGAAGCTGAGAACTTATATGACTTTTTCAAGACAAGACAGGATCAGATCAGAGAAAGAGAGAGAGGGAAGAACAAGATTCTCTATACTTCATTTGGGCAATTAAAGGCTAGGCTGTGCAGGATAAGTACAATAAAATGTGTCTATTATCTTCCCTCCCAGTAGGAAGGCAGGAATGGAGCCTGGCTCAGGCCGCTTATCAATGCACCTGCTGGTCAAGCTTATCTGATAAAAGAAGAACAGTCACTGAAAGACTGAAGCAGACTGAAGCATTCTCTTTCTCCCCGCACAAGGCCAGGGTCCTACTCTAGGATGTTTGGTATACAGGTTCACACAACCTGAAGATGGAGCACTGAACTATGGAACAATGTGAATGTGTCTGGATTCTGGAGGCTGGACACATTCTAATTACCTAGAATATGCTATAAGTGATGCTCTTTGGATTTGTTGATATCTATGGTATAGGTAGTGTTTGCTTTCGAAGAGAGAAATACAGGGTAATACTCATTTAATAAGCGCTTTAGGGAAGTATATCAGCCATTTTTTCACTCATTATGTGTTCCACCTGCCCTCAGAAATGCAGTCCAGTTATCTTATGCTAATAATAATTATATATTATGAAGCATATTTTAATGCATACCATTACACTTGCACTTTTTGAAATCAATATTTAAGTCACTACATAATACAATTCAAACAACTATGTCTTGAACTTCTGCCATCACAAAATCAATATTTAGCAAGATTCCTGTAATCTGTCCAGTCTATTTACATAAGAAAGTGTTATTTTCACTTCTCTGTTTGAGGTAGGAATAGACATAATAAGTTATCCAACTTTTAAAAAATTGGGGGAATGAACTAGGAATAACAGATCACTTCCTTATTCATGAGCCCTGGAATGAGCTGTCACACAGTCTCAGCCAAGTATCTACACACTACTCAGTTCTGCATTTAACATTAATGAAATCCATGATGATTTGTTCTGATTTTTTGGGCTACCTTTCTATAGCTTACATTTACAATAGGGGAAAAAAAGTACTTTATTGTAACAAGCTTTACAAATACATGGTAATAGTAGTATATGCTTGTAAGCACAGACTATAAAAAATTAAGACTGTGAAAGTTTAGAGCATTTTAAGGAGAAACTAGAAATTGTGAAGAAATTAGAAACAGTAGTGGGTGGCTGGCATTTATCCTCTATCTTCATAATCACCTGTGAAAACCTTGTAAACTCCTCAGGTGCACTAATGTACAAAACAACAATAATAATGGAAAATACCTCCTTGATCTGTTCACTGTTGGGTGTTGGAGTAGGACCATCCACGTATTTCTGAAAGTGATACAATTCTTGTGACAGAAAAAGAGAGTGAAATTTTTGTTAGCTTTGTGACATGACCTTCAATTACAGAGTTCGTGGCTGCAGTTTCCAATAGGTGTGCTAGGCAATTCCCATTTTCCATTAACTCGTAGACAGAGTGATGTGTGTGAAAGTTAACGTTATTGATACCGTGAGCACATTGCTGAAGTGCAAACTATTTGGTTTTACTACCGTATTCCCTTTTTTTCTACCTAGATATGCCTAATGCAGCTTAATTGTTGCCTCAAAATTTACTGAGTAGCCAAAGGATTATATTCCTTCCAATTTACAAATAACAAACAACTGTTTGAAACATCTTGGCATTTCTATGCTTTACTGCAACAACGGGCAAAACGGAAAAATGTCTCTTTCAATCAAGTCAAGCAACTTCCCCCCAGCAGCTGTAAGAGACAGAAATGATTCTAAATTTTTAAACGCTGAAAACCAGCATTCCCAAGTATCCAGAGACTGATACGAGAAAACACTAGGTCTTATTAGATTTAGAATAGTCACCACCAAGCTGCTAAGTATCCGTGTGCTTAGTAAGGGTCTGTACAAGTGAGTGTGTGGTTGGAGTGCAGCTCTTAGGTTGGAAATCTCCCCCTTTCCCAAGTGCTGTGCCAAATGTGTACCATGTGATGGCAGCATTGTATCAACCTAGAAGAGCAGGGCTGCTGAGAAGGGAATTCTCTCAATTTTTCTTAAAATGAAATAAAAAACTCCCACCAATCTCAACAGTCGAGAATGAGTTCCTACAATCTGGAAACAGCACAAACAAATTTAACGTTGAATTGTTCTACCCAATGGAAAATAATTGAAAGAAATGAGAATATTTGACATGCCAGGAATACAGTGTGGATTTATTACTGAGATGAAGTTGATAATTCAGTGAAAAATATTTTCCCTGTAATTATAATACTAGAGTGCATATGGTATAAATGAATTGCAGGCTCAGAATATTACTGCTAAAACATGTAGTTCAGTAACAGGCATTTATTAAGTTACAGGCAGATTTTTTCCCACTGTTGAAATAACCAGTAATTAATCACTATTTGGATAGACTTTCAAGTGGAATCATCTGAAATCTCTAAGGGCTTCAGTTTTTCTGACATCTCCAAGGTGTTTTAAGGAGCAGACAGTACTTTTAACCTTTTGACACCTGTTAGCGTGGCAAGCAATAGTTTCTTAAAGAATTCAATCTTCAATGCTGGTTCTTATAAGGAGCAAAAATAAAAATTAAAATTATAGTTTATATGCTTACACTATGCTTAAAATTCATAAGCTGGTAAATTAAGTAAAAATACATCTCTCCCTCTCAAACTGGTTTAACTCTCAGTTCACTGAAGAGAGTGAGAAAGCGCTTTCAAGTTAACCCAGCAATGCTTTTATGTGCACTGCCTTTCTCTGGAGGGTGGGCAGTGTAAAAGAAATCTTGAGCTTGCTAGAGAAAAACGAAGGATTGAAACAATGAATTTGTTGTGCTATCCCTCAATTTCAGCAACAGACACATATGTGACATCCCTTCTTCTCAATGAGTGGGACTTTGGGGCTGAGGACCCGCAGAGGTGAGCAAGAGGATTCCTTGGTATCAGCTCCACAGCCCAAGCCCTCCCTTGCTTATGGAAAGCCTTGTAGGGCTGCACTAGACAGGTCTCTACAAGGAATTATCTCAAATTATATGTCACATAGAATGACCTCTCATGCCTTTTTGCAATTAATCTGTAGAAGTATTCGCCAATTAAAATCTACTGGAATTACAGAGGAATATACTTTCTGTGAAATTGTATGGAATGTGTCTGGGGAGGAGCAAGAGGCACATCCGACAGTCCTTGCATTGCAAATGTTTCATTATTTTTCAGATTTAACTACATTTTGTCTTGGAGACACATGAAGTGGAATATCATGTTTACTGTCAAACGTTTTCATATTCTGGTAGTTTCTTTCTTTAGTAAGGGTCAAAGAAAGCATGTTACACATATATGGTTTTTGAAAAAAGTTTTCCTTGAAATCAGTGGGTCATGATGCATTTAAGCTTTTGGCATCATTGCCATAAAACAAGTGTTAACCTTAACAGTCTGGTCAAATTGGTAGTAAGTTTTTAACTGAACAATCTGGTAACACTGAAGTATTTGTATGGGATTAAGAAGTATTATTCCACACACCAATGAACTGTGTTCTGTTCCATTGCACTCTATGCTGTATTTTATCAGGAGGAAGAGAATAAGTCAAGATAGGAGATGATAATACTGTAGCAATTAATTCTTGAGTTATAGCAACTTATACCTCTCTGGTATAAGTTGTGCACTGAAGTGTGAATTGGCCAGAGGTTTCTTCTTGATGGTCCTGTTGCAGAATTGCTTTTCGCTTTCATGTGAATATAAATACCAGCTTCTGCATAAGCAGTAACCATAGGAAAGGGGTTAGAGACTTGGGTTTTTTACAGGGTAAAGGAGACATTACTTTTTAGATTTTTGTTTTAGACTAATCCTAGGAGATGTTCAGAAAATACACATTTTAAAATAATTCCACATGCTAAGCAGATAGGAAATTAGATTTCTGGCTAGAACATAGCAAAAAAAAGAGTAAGAAGTGCCTGAGTTTAAATTTGCAGTGTGTCTAGATTAGAACAAGCTCATTGTGTATGAGTGTTTTTTGCTCTTTACCCACAGGGGTGAAAATTAATTGCTAATATTTGAAATGCTTTGAAAGACCTCTTTGATGCAGGAGAAAAATCCAATGTATGACTACTATTTAAAACTGAATATTGACCATATTTTTTCACAAAACAGTTTCAATTTTAAACAAGTTTAGAAGGTAATTGTGTATCAAAATGCTAAAAGACCTTTTTAATAGCCATTATACTGTTAATTATTGTTGATTATGTGATTGAAAAGTCTCGGTGTTAGATATTGACTAATATTGGAAATATTTCTGAGGAAATTAATATTGTGGTTAAGAAGAATATCCCTTGAATTGTTATTGATAATTACCTAAAAAGTATGCAAAGCATGGTTTACTCTGTAGAAAGTGTAATTCACTGTTTGGATCTCCCCTTACTCTTACAATGAGGTTCCAGAGACTTCAGTTTTAAATCAAGTTAGAGGTTGTCACACAGAGGTTTCTTTTATTGTTTTTTTAACATTTCCCAAATTTTTATAATGTAAATTAAAACAAACTAAAAAAAAATCCAGAATTTTCTCTGGATTTGGGTTTTGGGTGTTTCTTTACATTAGTACAATCTTCCACCTGGCAATGGTTCAGATGTGTGTTGTTATAAGCATGGTTCATGTTAAGTTGCTTTTGATATCAGTGTATCTTCCAAAAGCTGACTTAAGATAGATAAAGAGTCACAAAGGTACTACAGTCAGCTATAGCCACAACTAATATGAATGGTTCACTAAAAACGTTTTAAAATTGAAACACCAATTCAGATATGGGTTCTGCTAGAAGCTTTCTTATTCAGAGCCTGTGCTTCCACCTTTTCTTCATGACCATATTGTGATGTTCTTTGCCTTGGACTGGCTATTCATACTGCAAAAAAAATTTGATGCTGTGTCACAGCAACAACTCTCAGGTATCAAATGAGATGGATTGGGGTGAGGAGAGAACTCAGGCTCAGAATACACAAATATTTTGTTTGACCAGAGGTTACTTTAACACTTTTGTCACATGATTATCTTTTTCCTTCATTTAAACAACACTTGTCTTGGGTGAAAATGGCTAGATGTAACTTGCTTTTTGCTATAAGCTAAGAAATTTTTTTTTGTTATGGGACAGGAAGTTGTTTCTTTTCTTTTTTTTTTTTTTTTTTAAACCTAGAGTATTAATGGATATCAGAAAAGGAGTAAGAATTGCCAGCAACTTTAATCTTTTTGTCTAATTATGTGTGTTGTTTCTACTCTTAAATACCTATTTCTGTCCTGTCTGACAGTTGGTTGCCTTCTCTATGTTTGGTCAGTGCCAAACATACAGAAAACACAGTTCCTTCTTTTCCCAATTCTTCCCATTGTAGCATAAGGCAATTGAAATCAAAATCCCATGTCCCTCATTTTCCAAAGGAAAACCACAATGAAATATTTCATTTTGCGTGTTGTTGACATGTTCTGAGTGTGTTGAGTCACTGCAGCAAACTGTGAATGATGATGTGTGAAATGAAAAGTCCCTGCCCAGTGCACAGCAAGAATAGCACTGTGAAATCCATGCCCCACTGCATTACTTGATATGCTCTTTTGTCTACGCTATATTATATTCAGATATGCAAGACTGCCTTTTTAAACATTCTGTCAGATTTTTACATACATGCCAGGGTTTTATTTGCTTAGCAGATTTATGCAAATTATTCATCCAAAACATTCCTTTGAAAAACTTTCCACACGTGTTCCCTTTAGGTAAATTTTAAAAAAAAAAAGGGGATCTCAAGCATCATCTCCTCCTCAAGAGCCCCCTCCTAACAATTTGCCACTCCTGACTTAAAAGTGAATCAATTTACCTCTACATTTGCTCATTTTCTTTCAGCTGCCAATTAATTATTGAGTCTTTAGAGGATATCCTTAAAACAACAGTAGAATCCTTCACATTATCTGGTAATAATTTTATTTAATTTAGACTATGTCTTAGCCAAATTAGTTTAAAGCATTTGGAATACACAGTTTTTAGTTGTTTTTTGTTCCCTAAGGTATTGTCAACAAAATTTTGTGTTTTGAAATAAAAGTTATAGTATTTTAACATGATGCACACAAAGTATAAGCCTAAAATTTTAAACCACTGTAATAAAATATGCAGATGGCCCAATGGTTCTTCACTACCTACTACAAATGTTACAAAAGTAAAATTCTTTAATAAAATAAAATTCTTAGTTACTCGATTTAATCTGCTGTCCATAACTGGCTACTTCCCTGAAAATGTCTCATCATTCATTCTCTTGCTTTCACTTTTTGCAGTCTGTAACTCAGCACTTTTGACAATAAAGTGAAAAGAAATAACAGAACTGCCTGAATAAGGGGAGTTACCAACTACTGTGGGAATCCAAATTGTCCAAGTATCTTGGTCATATATTGCATGTTAGTATGCATCCTACCTTCATGGCCTGGACTAAGTTTTATAGGCTTTGCATGGTCATAATTTTCTGTTGTGCCATTTGTCCTGGACCAGCTACTTTGGCAGCATAAAATTTTCATTTAGTTCTTTTCTGTTTTCCAAGAATATTTTTTCTGCCTTCCGTGAGGGCTGAGCAGTGAGATAGCACAGGATCTGCAGGAAGAGGTCTCAATTGCCCTAATCCTCAAATTAAATGCTGATGTTGTTATGGGGGTGTGTGTATCTTTCATGTAGTACTGCATGATTGACAAGGAGAAATTTAAAATTAGAGGTGTCCAGTAGGAACCTCTTTAATCCTTCTAGTTTTTCTTTTTGGAAGTCTGCAAAACTTTTCCTTCTTTTCAATTTTTTTACTTGATCTCTCACTTGATCTGTTTGAGCTACCCAAAATATGTGGGAGGAGTAAGTCTTGATATAGCTTTCCACTGCCAGCAATATAGAAATAGTATGTTTCTCCGAATTTTCTATAGGAAGAAGCAAACATCTGTTTCCGACACTGGAACCTTAGTGCCATGACTCAGTGACTTCTTTTACTGCCACTCCAGCTTTCTATCATAAGAAAGAATCACATATTTTCACATAAAATAACTGTGAACTTAAACATAATTGCTCTTAAAGGAATTTGTAGTCTGTTCTACTTTTAATTTCATGAGACTTTGAAAGTGAACATTGTTATCTGCTTAGAATCCTAATCTCTCCATGTTCATGATGATTCCTTATTGGAACCAGAGAGTATTGAAAATAATTAAGGAAATAACATTTATAAATTGGGGATAGCCCAAAGGAACCCTCTTCATACCACAGAGAAGATAGATGTCTAGAGGCTTATGACATGACAAAGCTGATAGAATGATTTTATTTTTTTCAGTGAGATATATTGAGTATAATGTATTCATTGCATTTTGATTAGCAAATTGTTCATTACTGTTTCTTGTAAATCTCTTTTGTATGAAATTGAGAAAGCACAGTATCACTAATATTCCTCTTTTTCTATTATGCACATGAAAGAGGTAATTCTGATGTTTCCACAAAATTTTAAAGCCACATAATTACTGTAATCTTGGACAGGCAAATAGAACTAATTAAAAGCATTGATTATGCAAATGAAAAATCACAGTAATTTCTAGTTAGTATTTCTATCTCATATTTATAAATCCCACTGCATTCCAAAGTTATACACTTTTATTAACTTTTTATAATAACTTTTAAATTATTCTGAATTGAAAAATTAATTGTAATTGAATAATTTTTTGAACAGTGTGCAATGGGATTGCTGAATTCTAATCAATACTAAGAAGGCTTTCCATCAGGTTCCCTAGAGTACCTGTAGTATAACTAATAAAATTAAATATTGATGTCAGATGTCTTTTACAATGTGCATGGGATTTCACTCTTCAACAGCATTTTCTTTGGAAAAATTAATCTGTGGTGATCCCTTGCTAAATACAGGCATATAGCCTTCAAGACACAGCCCAATCTGAGGTTCTGCTCCCTTATATCCATATAGTGTTAGATCCAGGACAGGGAGCTATCTTATTGATTTTAGTGCTCAGTTTGTCTAAAAAACATGACGAGATGGCAGAAAGATTTAACTATGTGTTCAATTTGGTGTATGTTCAGTAAACTTCTGCATAATTAGAATTTGCCTGTCCTTTTACTTCACCATTCCAAACTTCCATTATTTCCACTGTAAATTGTAGACTGTAGGTCAGAGTGTTCGAAGCCCTAAGATTTGCTCCATTGCAGCAGACACTGGGAGTCGTGAATACGCACAATAACATAGCAGGGTTTTTTGCCTCTTTTCTCACTTAAACCTCACTCTGCCAGATGACAGTGTGCTCCTTGTAAGAAGGACACAACAGATAACTATAGCCAAAAGCTGATCTTGTGAGTTGATTAATCAAAAACCCATTGATTTATAGTTTTTATGACTCTTTGGAAATTCACTAAAAGCATTGTATGATCCCTTGTATAACTGATTTATGAAGGCTTTCATTCAATATGATGTATTAGGTACATGCTAGTCATACTTCCTAGCATACAGCAGTGCATACCTGTACTTTCATTAAATATAACAAACTACATATCCACTAAGTGCAAAAAGGGGTGGAGAAGCCAGGAACTAATTTATATAGAGAGTAAAGGGTAGTAAATATTTATATTTCAATGTTTACTTATAAAGTCACCAAGACAAGATTCTTTTCCTTTATTATATCTCAAGTAACATGGACTCATACAGACAATCTATTTAATGAATATAATTATCAAGGCTGTTGCTGTATTGTTTATTTATCTTAGCGAAGAAAATATTTTAGCACCAATATTTAGTGGAATATTCTACGATATTCTCTAACCACCTGGAAAATATTTATAAAACATTTATCATATTAACTGTGCCTTAATATGCTATTTATCTGCATCTTCGGTGTGAACTGAACATGCCCAGGGTGATGGGTTAGTATTCTCGAAGCTCCCTGTCAGGTGGGCTTTCATGCATCCACTTTACAAAAATTAATTAAAACTTCAACTGTTACTGTAAAAGCACATGCTTTTATTTCTGTAGTGTAATGATAAAGCACTAGCCTAGCATTAATTATATCCCATATAGCAAATTATGAAAAATAACAATTCCCTGAAGTCTTTATCAAAGCATAACACAACATCCCACAAAGGAATAATATATTATTCCATTTCATCTGACAGGATTCCACCACCTCATCCCACACATATTGAGACCCGTTCTGTATCCTTTTCTTAGTTTTGTTTGTTTGGGTTTTTGTTTGTTTTGGTTTAGGGCATTGTTTTGTTTGGGGTTTTTTGGGTTGGTGTTTTTAGTTTTGTTTTTGGTTTTTGCTTTTTGGTTGTTTTTTTTTTTTTTTGGTGGTGGTCTTTTTTTTGTTTCAGTGTTGGGGTTCTTTTTTGGTTTTTTGGTTTCTTTTTTAGCAGCCCTTTTTCAATTTCTGAATATACTTTCACTTTAGAACTAGAAAAAGTGCTATCTGATGGCTCATTTTGGAGCTTGCATCAACCTTCATATCAGTAACTTCCATTTTTTTAGTGCCACCTTTTCTCAGTTGGTTGTTTTGGTTACTTAGAATGAGTGTATAGTGTATGAGATAACTCTCATACACTAAAAGCAAAATAAAACAACATATTAAAACAAGTCACTGATGTCTGCTGATTCAAAATGTATTTTCTCATTTTGCCTTTTTTATTGGTATTTTTCAGCAAAATCTCCACATTCTATTTTGAAAAACAGAGATTTAAGTAGGTTAAAATGTACTGTAATCATAGTATATATCCATGTAACAGAAAACTCCTTAGGCTATAATATTATATTATTTTAGTAATACATTACTTTAGTATTATGGCCAAAAAATATTTCTCTTCTATTTAAGAATTTTAAAGTTTATAGTTAAACATCTTTTCCATATTCTCATGTGTGACACTTTGTGCTGTTGCTAATGGTTTTTAATATGAAGACCAACCCATGACTATTACCATTTCTAAAGAGGTGCATTCTGTAAAACTGCTTCAACAGGTCAGCAAAGTGCAGCAAACATCATGAATTTTACTGTGTCTTCTGAGGTCAGTGTAACATCATCTTTGATTCAGGCTCCAAAACTCATAACCTTCTATTTATACACAAAAGTTGCCACCTCCAGGCTGCAGTCTGGTGACATGGCCACCATCCCCTGCTAACTTTGCGCCTGGAAATAATCCATCTCTTGAAAAGTGTGCAGTGCCTTCCATTATTTTCAGCCACCTTATCCAGGACGAACTGAACGAACTGAAGGGAAACTAGTTTTAAAAAGCAGAATAGAAAGCAGGAGAGAGCATGAAATGCAAGAGAGAAAGAAGGAATCAGCAGATTGTAGCAAGTTTTGGAAGAGGCATTTATGTGCATGGAGACAAAAACCAGAAGAAAGCTAAAGCAGTGAAGAGAGACATGAAAGGAGAGAGAGCTGGAAAGGTAGACTGGAAAAGGATCTGAAGAGAGAGAAGAAATTAAGGTTTTGTAGAAGGAGACTAGAAGAGCAAATAAGCATGTTGGGGAGAGTAAATGCATGGCATAGAAGGTTAGAGATTTGCTGGAGTAAGCAGCCAGAACAAAGCATGGGGAGGAGCTAAAGGTAACTGAGGAGACTGAAAAGAAACGGGGTGATGCTGGAAGAAAATGTTCTAGTAGGTATTTATTATAGTTACATACAGCGAACATTTTTTTATTATCACCTTATCATTCTTCATTATGATATTTATTAAGTGAAAGCGAAGGAAATGTGTAGTAATAAAGGTGGGAGGCAGGATTACACCTAGAGACTGGAAGGAACTGGAGAGAAAGAGGGAAAACAAAGCAGAAACTGAGGGGAATGTGATGGGGTGAGAAGAATGAGGATGAAGGGCAGAATTCAAGAACTGAGAGAGAGAGAATGGGAAGGGATAACTTTTACAAACAGCAGCAAGATCTACTGTATGTGTACCAAAATCAACTTTAAAGATCAGCCTGAAACCTACATATATACTTTGCAGGTCAAACATAATTGTGTATTATAGTTAAAGTATTTGTTGATGGTAATGATTTAAAAGTTTTTAAAGAAAATATAATTTTTAGCTATGAACCATGGTGTTGTTTTTGCTTGTTTGTTTGTTTGTTTGTTTTTGATGTTTGGCATTAAATTCCAAAGTGGAAAGTTTGATTTCACAGGGTCAAAGTAAAACAGGAAACTAGGCAGAGAAACGGTACATAATAATAAGTTCCCAAGAATGGAATGGTGAAATAAGTGTAAAAATAATGTGCTTACTTTACAATCAGGGTTGAGGTTTTGACAATTTGATTTCTGTTATCATTGCATGAAGTGGAAGTGGCTTTTTCTCTCCAATTTTAGATTTGTAAGTGGTGATGTTTTAACAATCCTTCTGTGTTAAGAGAAACTGCTCTTCCAAGAGCCACATACCAACTGAGCTGGAGCTGATGGCCTGTATGTACAGATCCTCACTTTGCATGCACCGAGTTGATGCTATATGAATTACACAGCACTGCAAAGGAGTAAAATATTTCTGCTCTGTGTGTGGAATAGGGAAAAATAGAAGATGATAGTGTTTCACGTTTAGTTTTCCATCCATACAAGCTGCCACCTGGAAAGCAAATGGCTCGTGGAGAGTGTTGGTTTTTGCTTTACAGCAAGCAATCACCTTTGTTCAAATAAGCCCAGAAACGCTTGTAATAAAGGCACAAATACCCTCCAAGAACTTACTGAAAGATACTCAGTAAATCTTTCAGTCAAGTCTTAACAACAACAACCACAAAAGCTACCAGCAGATTCCTCTTAATCAGGAAGAAAGATAAGTTTTGATACAGCGCATGCTTTCTTAAAAATTCTGAGTGAATAAAATAGTCTTGACACAAAGTTCCCAGTTATGGATTACCTATAAAAAGAATAAAAGAGATGAACATTGAAGGTTTTTCATGGCTGTAAACAAATAATTTGTGAGCACAGTGTGCTCAGACCACAAATAGAAGCAGGAATTAGAAGTGCCCCTAGCTGACCAGCATATACATATATCATTGGTCTGGTGTAATGAAGATTACCTGATAAAGATCACAATATGACAGTTTTCCTTTTGCATTGGCTGCTGAACAGCCAGAAACTGTTTTCTGCGGCCAGCCAACTATTGATCCAACTCTCTCCTGTCAGTGATGCAGTTAATGGGAATTCCACAGGCAAATAAAAGCTACATTTTGTCTTCATTTTCATCTGAAATATGAGCTGGTCCTTTGTACTCTAGACAGTCATTTATTACTCATTTTCCTTTATTGATGTTTATGAGCTGAAGCATAAAATGATTCTCAAATGTAGTTTAATTGAGGCAGCAGTTGACACTGTGACCATGATTACTGCTGCACCATCAGTTGCATTAAATCCATGAATCAAGGTTTGCTTTTCATTGGTCTTTGAGGCAGCATACGGTAGAAAGTATCCTTAAAATGCAACTGTGCTGTAGCTGGAGAAATATGTCGATTTGTCTTCATAGGGACTGAGGGGGAAAAAGTGCCCAAAGTCCTTAGCAAACAGCAACAGAGCAGTAAAGTGTTTCTTATTACTTTACATTCAAAGACTCCTACCCCCCCTACCATGGGTCTTAAAAGTTATTTGTAAAATAGTCTTTCTTATATGCTTTTTAATATTTTTCTCACTGAATTATGAGCAGCAAAATGAATAGAAGGAAGAGCTGCCATACACAGCAAGAGGGGAAGCCAAGGCACTCAATTCATTTGTAAAATGGTAAGGACAATCAATACTGTGGGGAAGTATTTTTTATATGCAGTTATTAACTCATAAGCTACAGTATATCTCATCTCATTTCAACAACAGCTGAGGTCTCCATTTCCCCCTGGAGACCCCTGCAGGTCCCATTATGAGAATCATAAATAATATGTGCTAATGAGATATGAATTGATTATGTTGGAAAAGCTGACATTTTCATCCATCATTCTAAATGATGTTTAACAATGGATTACCAGCCAGTAATTCCTCTGATATGAGATTAAATAAAATAGCAGGCTGTTTCAGCAGGCTAGCTCAAGGAGATGGCAATAAATCTGCTCAATTACTGTATTACCAATCCGTTTTTCACTGCTAAGGATATTATTATTTCATTTAGACTTGTTCATGCATCATAGATTATTTTATTTCAGTCAGTCAATGGGAGAAACTGCAGTATTTTATTCACTGAGCTGCAAAGAACTGGGCTTTGATAGAGTACAGTATGCGCAGCTCAGTGGGCCTCAAGCGGATAGAAGAAATGCTACCGAGCTCCTATCAGATCAAAAATACATTGTGAAATCCACATTTCAGGAACCAGCATTTTGTTTTCAACCTAATTTACTTTACTTATCTGAAGAGTCTCAACCGAAGGATACTGCCTAAAAAGCTAATCAATTGAAACAAAATTATTGGCTCCTCTAAGATGATTTGTTCTTCACCTTGGTCCTGTAGTATATTGAGAATTAGATCATTCAGACTATCCTTTGGCCTGGCAAATTAGATTGCAAATAACTGTAATACAAATGGTCCCATTTTTCCCCTGCTTCATGCTCAGGAGGGAGGGGAAGAGTAAATAAAAAAGCATGCAAAGTTTATTAACAAAAGTCTATCATAAAGTTATTTCCTTTGCCAGCCTGATCTCATAGTCTTGGCAAACTCCCTTTCCTTGCAATGTTTAATACTTTGCACTTCATTCAACACCCATTGTTGAGCACCTAACACAGAGTGTTTAGTAACTGCACCATATACTGACTAGACATGCCCAGTGCCCACCTAAGCCACCTAGTTCTGTGAAATCTTGAGTTTTACCCATCTATCCTGGTCTGCAAATGAGTGCAGCAGGTGGTTTGTGGCCAACATATCACTCATGTGGCACCAATGAGCCCTGTTACCAGCCGCTTTTCTTTAAAGGTGAAGAAAAGAGTAACATAGACCTTCCTCTACTCTCTATGCACTGGAAAGGCCACAATCTTGTAATGGTAAACAGTAATCCATTCCCTGCAGAGAGTTATCTATGCAAAATCTGCTTCTTAGGTTGCCCTCCACAGACCTGACCCCTTTCCTCTACTGATGGGCATTCCTCAAAGGAAAATACCAATAGGGAAGGCTTTTCTTCAAAAGCAGGACCATAATATCAATTACAGTTTAATTGTGGAAAGTCTATACTGAAGTGCAGTAGTTAGACAGGAGAGGAGAAACACATGGAACAGAGTTTATTTCCTTTACAGTTTTATCACTCAGGGGTCAGCTGAGGTGCAATGGAAAATATGCTCCAGTAATAAGTTTCTTCCCTGACTTATTGTTTCTGAGCCCTACAGAAAAGCTTACCTGGTAGACATGTTGCAGAATAGTGTACCCCTGGAAGCATAACTCTATGTGTGCTTGCAGTACTGGACTCTAACTCAATACTGAGAGGCGATAAAGGAGTCAGTGTGCACAGGTCTTTGAAGAAATGGTTTGATTCTCATCTCAGGCAAAAAGGCAATGAAAAGTGTAGGAAATTTCTGGGGAAGGAGTAAAGCTGAACCAGAAATGTCATTATGCCACTGTGTTGACTAACATCACCCACTAAAAATGGGGATAGTAGAACTAGAGAACAGACCTGGAAAGATGACAGGGATGATGTAGATATGGAAATGCTTGTGTGAAAAGAGTACTAAATAAAATAAACCTCTTCAGCTTGGTAAAAAACTTGTGAAAGATAAGGAAGATATTAAAGATCTAAAACAGGGGAATGGGTTTTTTTTAAGCATTTATGAAAGAATAGGTAATTCAAAGAAAGGGTCAAGCAGACAATTTTCAAAGAAACAAAACATTTCAAAAAACTGAAATTGAGATTGCAGCGTTCACCCATTTTTTTCTGGATATCAAAATGTAACAGATTAAACCATTCAATAAATAATATGTGCATCATGTCTCAAGTACAAAATAATCAATGTAAAATAAAGAAATTCAGAAAAAACAGAATAATTCTGTAATCTTTGAAGATAATATCTTTGTTTTTTCAGAAGGATCATATGAATGAAATAACATCTGTAGCATGTGCACTAGTTCTGTTTCATAATACTAACACATTAGATAATAAGGATGTTTTATCATCAGGTTTCCTTGTTGATATCTGCTCATGTGTTCCCAGACAGCTATAAGAATAGTGCCTGACAATACTATATATAACAGAAAATGATTTTGGTATAATATTCACCAAAAAATGATAACATCCATAATATTGAGTGTAAAATGTATAGCCAATGGAGAGTATGCATATGCAAGCATTTCTAAGTGAGGCAGTTGAATGGTAAAAGCAACATGCCTCATATTCATATTCATTGCCTAAGCAATTTTTTTTTTCTATGTTTGCTGTTCATTTTGCTTTTCTGAAGTCAGAGAAATAGAAAGTATATAACTTTTAGTTTGCTTGCTAAATACATAAATCAGCAATACCAGTAGTCAAAAGTATTGAAATCAACATGTAGACATATCCCATTTTTTCTAAAAGTGGTAACAGGTATCATGAAACTGTTTAAAAATGCAAGCTTAATTTTAGATTAGATTAGATTATTGACTAGTCTTGCTAAACTTGTGATAACAGTAGGGTGAACTAGGAGGGAACAAATAGACAGAGCATCCAACCTGCTGTGGCCATTCTTCTATGCCATATACTTTCTGACGACTAGATTATGATTCACTCCTGACTTCCTACATGTGTGTGCTTAGCAGCCCTGCACAGGCAATACCCTTGCTCTTCTCCTGGCATATGTGTGGGCACACATGCATGTCTGCAGAACCAGAAGCACCTAAACATAAAGCCTACATAGGGAGTACTGCTCATTTCTTACCTGCTTTACCTGAACATGAATAATGAATAATTTATTGAATGTGAACATGAACACTTTTGTCAACCTTGCCAGATTTTGGCTTTGTGACCACGTTTTTGATGCACCGATGCAAGTTACAGAAGATATGTGCTTATGATTGTTATTCAGATGTCTGCATGATAGCTGGCATTTTTGCAATAACTTCATGGGATTAGTGCTGGATACTTGAAAACATATTTATGAGCGATTTGTTTGTTTGCATTTATTTTTTTTTAAATCTAACTTTGTTTTTTAATGCCTAGTGCTACCATAAGGATAAGCTAATGTTAAAAAAGGTTACATGGCTTCAAAAACTGGCAGGTTTTCTATACAGTAGAAATCCCTGTACTCTCTTATTATAATTGTTGAATGTTGACATAGTGACTGCTAATGTGATTAACAGTATGAACTATTCTGAAAAGATAGTAATAATTGTGATCTAGGCTGAAGACTTTACTAGAGTTGTAAATCCTCAAAATGTCAGGATGTTTACACTTAAGTCAGTCACATTTCACAGGACAGTCAATTTCAACCTGACATCGAAATTTCAGGGATTTTCTGTAAAACTGTGTGTACTTTTTTAGGGGTGACTTCATTAATTTTCAGTATTAGCCCTATTTTAAGCCAAGAATGTTATGCTTTCAATGTATGCATTTTGAAACTCAAAAGGCAGGGCAAGCAGAAGAAGCATGTTTTTGTTACTCTTCACCTCCCCAGGATGGGGATAGTAGTCACTGAACCTTAAGGAGTTATTTGCCTTGGGTCTCTAAGAAGTAAAATCTTGTAATTCTCAGAACACACTTTTGGGGTACTACCAAATATCATGGTCTGCAGTGAGACAGAAGGAAATAATTTCTGCCACTAGAAGACTGATAGGGTTTTAAGGCTAAGTGTATAAAAGTACAAATCCTATCATTCAGCACCTGAAATTCCATAATGGATTCTATTATGGTACAGAGGGAGTTTAAAAAAGTTAATGGTCTAAAACATCATTGTGACTCTCAAGCCATACTGCAAAGTTCCAGTCTATTTTCACTAAGAAATAATAAAATATTTTTAATAGTGGAAAAGGAGATGACATGTTGCTATGCATAAATGTGCACAAATGTGATTTGCCACATCCTGGCGAGATGATTCTCCAAGCTAAATGCATATGAACTAATTATTTCCTCAGTTTTGAGAGGTTTTTTGTGAAGTTTGTGCTAATACAGGCAGTCATGTTGTAAATCAGGAAATACAGTTGCAATGTATACACAAGCATGTCAGGTTGTGAGATTTGAAGTTTAGTCACTCGGAGCTGAGCTGACCACTGTGCGTGGTGTGTCTGAAGGCCTGGGTGACATCTGACTACAGCAATTAGAGCATAAAATCAGGGGCAGCATTTGCCTGTTTCTCTAAGATATCTGAATTCCAAAATTTCTTTAACATGCTGTATAAAGTGTGTCTGATACAGGACCACAGAATACAATAGGAGTTGTTGGCTAAAAGTTAATATGTAGACAATGTAAAATAAAGGATGTAAAATAAGGTCAAATGACAGAGTTAGTGGAGATAAACCAAATCCCATAGTTTCATAAGATTCATAAATTATCCCGGTGACTAAAATGTTACTTCAGATGATGGAAGTATTTGAATTTTACATATTTTCCATCAGCTCTAACTGCATTTATAAAATGCCAAATGCTATTTCTTATTATAGTTTAACCTGTAGATTGAATTTTAGACACCAAGAGTGACCTCAAGTGTATTATAATCCAAGTTTCCTCAAGGTTTTAATGGATAATTTATTTTTAGGGAAATTTTACATTGAGATTCTGAGTTCTTTCAGCTCCGCAGTACAGACAAACACAGGATATTGATGTTAACAGCCAGAAGTCTCAGCGCCGGTGTTTTCTCAGTGAGAATGTGTTTCTGCTAAAACTGAGAGGTCCTCACTGCTGTTATTGGACCTACAGACACTGCACCAGTGTAAGGGTTCAAAAGCAAATCTTGGGCTTTTGCAGGTTGCTAACAATGATACTGATGTTTTTCCTCAGTGTTTATTCATAGCTGTATAATGCTTATCAGTTCATGCCTTCTCAAAATCGTTTCAAATACTTACAGAGCTTTGAAGATCAACATACACAAGTGTTGAATAACAGATTTGGATTCATTGACAAATATATATATATATATATATTTTTCCTTTATCCACTTTTCTTCTATTTTTTTATGCTTGAGGAAATCAGCTTGTCCACACTGATGCATGTCCAGAATTTTAAAATGTTTTTCATTTACCCTCCTACTCTTTTAGTGACAATAATTCATCACCTTATGGAGTGAGGAAAGGAAATTTTTCCATTTCTCCAAATCTTTTTAGGTTTTACCATCCTAAAACTGAGTTGTGCCTGCTCAAGTCCCTTGCGCTCTCCACCATACCTCTGAGTAACTCTTCAACTCAATGAACTTCTATTTGTCTCCTCTTTCTGAATGTTTTCTCACACAACAGCAGGATCGGGGGGAGGTTTTTGTATTACAGATGTTGCTGTGTCACCCCCTTCTCCTGGTGCCAGCCCCTGGGTGCAGAGGGAGCTCTGCTATAGCCTCTGCAACCCATTTCCATCCAAAGCAACACAGGAGATGCTGAGTGGGAAGGGACATGTCTTGCAGTAATTGTAAATTGTTCATTGTAAACAGTCACAGTCAAAAAACACTGAACTTTTAAGCAGGGAAAGCTACTAGTATTTTGTGAACAACAATTTTTAACTGTTCACACCTCTCTTTCTTGCTTCCAGCTAATATTGGTCAACTAGAATTGTGCTGCTACATAAAGGAGTTAGGAATATCAGAGAATTTCTGCAATAATATTTGTGGGAATCCATTCCTGGTGTAAAAATTGACCCCAGCTGATCAGACTTTTCCCTGAGCAGCTGGTTTCTGTGGACTGATGGTCAGACTGTCACATCTGTTTTCCTCTTTTAAATTAGTATATTACAAATGTGTTAAAAGTCTCTATTAAATAATCTTAAATTCTCTAGTTCTTCTGATAAAAGACTTTGTGTTTTAGTAACAGCACTCATTATAAGTATCCAGACAATAAAGCACTGTGAAATCACACATATAAAGGAATCCTGCCCCCAATTAAAGACGATCTTCAAAACAGAAAGAAAATATAGATTTATTGCACAAAAAATTATTTATTCACAATTCGATGATAATTCTTGGCTAGTAGTCATCAATATCCGATTTGCAATAAAACATCTGGGGAAAACATGCAGAAATAAACTTTTTCAAACAGATAGAGGGTGCTCGGTGAACATACCCTGTCTTTATGTCCAAAACGAATTGATTTGCAGTATCATTTTATTTTGTGCTTGCTTGCCCTCTTTTACACTGCTGAAAGTTGGTTCAGCAGTGCGGAGCTGGGTTACAGGTCAGAGATCACATTTCTTTTGCTATTCACAGTATTTTGTAGCGAAAATCTTCTCAGTATTTCAAGGATGTTATTTTTATTAAGAACTTCATTTATTTAAGTAAACTTGATTAGAGTGTCAAACATTTCTACTTTAAGATGTACAAACTGAGATTTGAAAGAATCTTGAAAACATTGTCAGGTTGAAGCCATATTCACCTTTATTTTGGCTTTGCTTTTCTTTCATTTTCATTTCGTTTGTTTTGTTTTGTTTTGTTTTTTTAAATCTGGAGCAAATCACAGTGACAAAACTTAGGTTTCTTCGTAACACGGGAAGGCAAACAATCACAAAAAGTTTGTTTAGTCTTCTTGGATGACATGATGGTAGTGGCAGAGTTGTTGACTTGTTTGGATGGTAACTAAATCCAATCTTTTTTATTTAACTAAGTTAGAATACTAAAAGAGAAGACTTTTATAACCAGCGAAGTATCTGCAAGATTACTTAATAGGATCTTTTTTTCTTTCTTTCTTTGGTCAGATGTATATAAAACACCCACGTGAGGACTGATGCTCCACGTTCCTTTTCTTCTCCTGACAGAACCCCAGCGTAAGGGTATGACAGCCGACACGTGTATTTGACGCTGCTGTAAACTCATGCCTTCCCCTCACAGCTGTTTCTGTAAACATGTGTGAATAGTCGTTCTCCTGTGCCTTGCGCTGAGCAAGCCCTGCTTTTCTTGGAGCCCGGCCAGCAGCTAATGGGAAGGCAGTGTGTGTGCATACGTGTGCACTGTGTGCCCCCAGCTAACCCTGAGGCTGCCGCTGCTGGCCATGCACCTTTCTCCCCTGGCGCCTGGGGAGATATCAGCTCCTCCTGCTGCAGGACAACATTTTGTTCAGCGCGTTCAATGGGTGGAGCAAGCTGCAGGAGTATCGCAGTTACACAGCATTTGGTAGTGTTATAATATTATAGCCAGTGCCCTGTAGTGTAGCCTTTTGACGCAAAAAAAGTTTCACTTTCTTGGAAATTCCCCTTAAAATCCTGAGTAGAGCAGGGGAGGGAGTCCATTTATTTCATCTAGTTGACATTGCTGGTTCTGCTTTTCCTCCATTACTGTGATTTTTTAGAATGAAATACTGCAAAAAATAAAAGGGCTAATTTAAGAGCAAATCCACCCTAAAAAGTAAAAATCAATCTCTCTCTTTGCACTCAGAGCCCAAGGGAATAGTATGGCAGGAATCACGGGTATCTTGCTTCTAGTTTTTGATGTATGTTCTGATGAAAAAGATTAATGATTTTCTCTTGGGGATAAAAGATTGTAAGGTCCAAACAGCCAGAAGTTTGTGTGCCTATTTATCTAATGGCAAAGAGTACAGAAGTCAGCAATGAGCACCTTTTCCTTGACAACCAATGACAAGTAGGCCATTGTACCACAGTGCTATCATTGTTTAACTCCTTCTGAAGGTAATTTATAGAACACAGAATAAAAGTGGAGAATAATATATTTTCTGCTGAGTCAACCCAAACTTGACCCAGGAAGCTCTAATTAAATTCTATTTTTGAGGTCCTAATGAGTAATCAAATAGTTTTGGTGAGTGAAAATGTGCTGCTAGGGCCAAATAGTGTTGTACTTGTCATCCTTGGCCTTTATTTGTTTTCCTCTCCTTACTCATTAACCCTTCTCAGAAATTATACAAGAATGCCAAAAATGTATCTATTATTTGGTTGCCACATAGAAACAATGAACAAATCAAGACACAATGACTTCTTGGAGCAGTGACTGTGAGTGGTCTGATGTAATGGCTAGTCCTTTTCCTTGCACATTACTGGGTGATTGTAAGATATTTTGTATACCAACATGTGCATCTATTACAACAAGTATTCATGCAGATAGCTCTGAAATTTGCTTTTCAGACATCCTTAAATCAGTGAATAGCTAAAAATATCTGAGTAATCTGTAACAGACTTGTCTTTTGACACAAGCAATCAAATTTATTGTAGGAATTTTGAGAAGCAGAAAGATGAGCAAATCAAATAATCTCTATAATATTTATTGCAGTCAAACTGTATACCTAACCTCACTATTCTGTTTGTGAGAGATACAATTTTTTGGAAAAAAGGTAAAAAAAAAAATAAAAAAAAAATCTAGGCAATATTTGGAACCTGTTGCTAGAACTGCCTTTGGTATACACCAGCACCAATGACCCAATCACAATGTCATTGCTGCTGCTCTGTTGACTCCATTCTATTGCAAATTGTTGGTAGAGACATGTCCTGTCAACACATTGTTTCTAGGTCAAATGCTTGAGAATAGCATTGCTCTAAATATCTTATGGTGCTAGTAGCTTCTTCTTGAACCTCTGGTTTTAATGATTTGTTATGACTACAGTAAGCAAACTCAGGCTAGTCAGTTAGTCTCACATCTCTTAAATGTTAGGAAAATATACCAAAAAGATTTAGGTCCGTATTCAAATGTACAGAGAGTGAAGGGACTCAGCACTGTGCCTTCTTATCCTCCTGTGAGTACCAGAATGGAGTGATCCTAGTCAGTATATTAAAATAATGGGTTCTCAATGAATTCCCAAATACAGCCTGGCACCCAAACTAGCTACTTAATGGATGTGCATAGCTCAGAAGAGGTGTGGACTGTACAATTCAGTCTATACTGGCTGTTTGTAGAAAAACTACAATTCTAAAAACTGTGTCTAGCGTAAATGAGAAATTATCTACTCAGATACAAGACTGATATGTTACATTTTCTTTACAGAATTAATTTGAATATTATACCATGTTTATTTCATATCTCTCTAGCAATTAAAAGGTAGATTAAATAAATGCATAATTTCCCCTCTTACAGACAAAATATAATTACTTGAAACATAGATATTAGGACCTGTGCACATTTTATTAAATTACCTTCAAAATAACCAAAAGGGGACACTCATTGATATATCAGATCCTTGCCCTGATAAATTCTGGAAAACATCCACAAGCAGTGAAATTTTCATCATTACTTTGGGTAAGAGAATACGCTGTATCTAAACCAGTGAATTGATCATTCATTGTATGTGCTACCTTCCAAATGGGAGTAGGTGCAGATAGAAGAGCCTGTTTGAGATCTGAGCCTTGAGATCTGAAATTGCTTATCTTGCATATTTTTTTGGTTTGATCCCCTTAAGCTGTTTGACCTTTCATTTCATTCTGTGGTGGGAACCTCTTTCCCTCTGTTACCCTAGAAATCAGCATTTTCTAATTTAAATAACAATATCAGCTCAGCATTGTGAGGAATTGCATACACCTATTCACTTGTGTGCTGCAAACTCTTTTCCTATGAGTCACACCAAAGTGTGATAATTAATCTCTTTTAGGCAGCTCTAGGAATATATCATCAAACCCAGGAAAACAGAAAAGAGCAAACAGATGACAATCTAGCCTTTAGCTCATTTTTATGGAGATGGAAGTGGACCATAGCAAAGGTCAACTTCAAGGTCAAGATGGAAACCATAGAAGAAGCTCTGATGGGGCTGGTTCTTCCTGCAGGTCCGTTCAATCTAACAAGGCAGGTATATAAATAGAGTCCTTCAGCTGCTGGTCCAACCAGCCTCTTCACATCACAATCAACAGACAAGCACAAGCAATATACTGCTGAGATAATTTCAGAGATATGCTACAAAAGGCACAACGTAAGGAGTTAAACTGAAGAGTTAAACTGAAAAAAACTTTGACTATAAAAATATTACCTACCTTTTCTAGGGAATCACTGTGTTAAATTAATGGCCTCTTATTAAAATTTGTTAAAACATGAAATAGTAATTTAATAACTTCTTAGGTCAGACTTTCAATTATTATCTATTTTTACTTTATATATTTTTTGTTACTAGATTTATAGCTGTTTAATTTTATCCAGCAACTTAAGATGGTACAAATTAATTGCAGGCTGCTAATCCAGAAGTGATTGGAGATGGGAATTTTTTACACTACCTGTTTTATTACATTAATGGTCCAATCCCGCTGCTACCAAAATTAATAGGAAAATCTCCCACTGATTTCTGTGAATTCAGGTTGTAGCCCAAGTTGTAAATAGTAACTACTCATTTTTCCTCCAAAGAAGGCAATATAGGGAATTGTAGACAAACTTATCAACACAAATGTCTTTCAATAACCATATGATATGTTGTGTTTATATATTTATTTTATATATTTATGTATTTGCATATTTATATTATATATTAATTGTGTTTATGTATTATAACTTCAAATTCTGACTTCTAGCTATGATACTTCCAAGTTATTTTTCTTAACTAAAATAGAGGGGAAATGAGCTACTCAAAATTATGCAGTCTAATTTAGTCAAGGTCATGTTTCACTGTGTGATAGTAAGTGTTTAAAGCAATGCATGCTGGATTAGAACAAGAAGGTAAGTTAAAAAGATGGCATTATTTCAAGTTGAAAGCTAGTAATGCTGTAGATGTTAGTCAGTTAAGTTCTGTAGTTGTAATGGTGCTTAACAGTGCCACTGTAATTAATAATCCGTTGTCATTTCCAAATATTTTTAGGGGTTTACTATATGACTGTGGGAGCAAGATGAGGTCTTGCAGGTATATTTTCAAAACAAATAAATTCATTGGATTTTAAAAGTAGTTTAATCTGTCATTTATGGTTATATGGAAGCAAGCATTCCTAAGATTTTAAGCAATTTTTTCAGTAATTTCATTTTTTTTTCTCTTCTTATCATTCATCTGACTCTGCATTTGAATAATGCCTATGTTTGAATATCCAACAAAACAAGAAATGGTTTTGTAACATTTCCTCTGCTACTAATGCTAAATGAGTGATCATCAGGCGTTGTTTCCTACTTTCATGTCTAGAACAAATGCTTACTTCTCAGACAACCTTTTTTATTTTGGACACAAACACTTATTTCTATTTTATTTACATGTACTTATCCATATGGAGAATTTCTTAAGTATGACCTGAGCACAGTAAGGTTTTTGTCATTTTCCTTTAAAGATAATACTATTTGTAGTTACTTGGAATGCTTAAATGACAACTTCAGTGGGTTCAAATGCTGGAGTTTTATAGCTGTTTCTTAAAATTAAGACTGAACACATACTCTGCAGGATGCAAGCATTCTGTTCTGTCTTATGTAGGTTCAAATACTACCCTCATTTATGTGTGTCTGGGCTCCCTCCAGTAGTGCATTAAGCAATCTGACTTAACATCTATCACACGTAGTTCAGGCTCTCTCTCATCTCCACCCCAGGGAGAGAACTGTGTGCCTAGTGGCGTGTTTTGTTTTTATTTTAAATGTCCAAGGGAAGTGGGTAGTGTTAATGGCATCAGACATCCATTTCCTTGCAATTAGCTGTCTGTGTTGTCACAATGCCCCTGCTGCCTTTAAATGCTGTGGGCAAGGAAAGAGAGAGATAAAAAGAACCTGTTCATCAAATTTCGTTTCAGTCCCATTTGAAACCCACCCTCTTTTTTTTTATTATTTTTTTTATTTAGAGTTATACTCTAGAGCTGCATGTAGTAAACATTTTTTTTTAAATTTATCCATGAAAATCAGACTCATGTTGCCTGGGATATTTTGCAAATTCACATTGAACTATTTTTTATTTTTAAACAATTGGTAAAGAATAGCCTTTGCATTTTCAATAGAATCTGTTTATATTTAAAACATCACTTTTGTAAGGCAGGAGAAAACAGCGTGACTTCTGCAATTTTCTCCTGTGTGGAGTCTGTGTGGAGTCTATGTGTAGTCCAACAGATGGTTTTCTAAAATGGTGTAGTAGAAAAGCAGCATCTCTCCCAGCTGGCTGAGGAATAGCCATTTTGGAGTCATGTAGGTTCAGTGGGATTTGGCTCGGGCATGCAGAGGGTGCCCTTTTCCCCCTCAATTTGATGGTTTTCTGATGTTTTCTTTCAGTCATGCTTTTGCCTGTAGTATAATTAATTATTCTTGTAAATGTCTTGAATTTTAATTCTTTACCATATTCATTTTCTCATTGCTTCACTGGGCATTTTTACCTTTTGCGCTGCTAACTTTGGCTTTTGCCACAGCGTGTGTCCCAAATAAGCACATGTGATTTAACCTACTGAGCTGCCAGGAATGCACCAGTCCGTGGGCTCACAATCCAGGTGTAGAGCACTTTCTGACACCTATTGAGGGCCCTTTAGGTGCAAAGAGCTCATATGTGCAGAGGGCACACCTCAGCAGCCTGTTGGTTTCTAACAGGACTAAGTCCTTTGGCAATGTTTATATACAGATATCTATTTTTATTCCCTTTCCTGATTATATGGAAGTTCTTTATAAAAAAGCATTTTGATTGCACTAAAATGTAGCTATTATAATATACACAAGAACTGGGGGGGCAGCATATAATGATAGATATTTTTCATCATGGATGAGCTGCAATCATCACAGTATGCATTTGCTCTCAGCCATGCAGTGTGGGGGAGCTTACTGTGTAAATTCTGAGATGGTATATTAAAAAGAAATATTTAGAGATGTAGCAGTCGATGAAAAATAAATTGGAAGTATGCTGAGTTAACGAAAGAACAATTCGCAACTCTTTTAAGTTTGACATGTTTTCAAAGAAAGCTGCCACCAAACAACCTTTCAGCCAGAAGTTAAAATGAAGGTTTATAATCTGTGGTGTTGTAAACAAAAGCTGTGTTTAAACAGGGACCCTGAGTGCTTCTAAGTCTTCCTGTCCAACCTATAGCTGCATGCCAAGCTTGTATTCAGAAGGCCCCAAGTACACAGCATCCACTTGCTTGTGATCGCTTTAAAGAAGACATCAGATGTAGATGTGGCAGAAGAGTTAGAATTTCTTTCCTGGTCAGTCCCTTGTGCCTAGGCAGTGCAGGGATCAGACTGCTTCAGCTTCTCAAGACTGCTCTTTTAAATGAAGTCAGGAGTGGTCACCAGCTCCTCATGATTCTGTCTCCCTGATTCCTGGCTCTATGTCTTTCAGAAGGTAGGGAGAGAGTGCTGGTTTTTTGTTTTGTAAATAAAACAGAACAGGGAAGGCAAAGGCTTCCACAGCTTCAGCAGGGCATGAAGGCCAAGAAAGGCTTGGTACAGACTCTTTTAACTGAGTTATTCTCTTGTTCTGGTGTCCTTTGGGCATAGCAGGGTTTGGCAGTATCACATGCAGCCCTCAGGAGGAGAATTGCTGGGGTGCAAGATCAAAAGATTAATCTTCCTACTCTTAAGGAAAGTGGTATACCAGGACACAGCAATACAGCAGTTATAAGTGGACACATGATTCCAAAATTGCTCAGCATCAAGATGTATTATTATGGCAAAGCTACTGACATGCTCCAGTCTATGGTGTTCTATGGAACAAGGTGCCCTGGCCTTGGCTGAACTGCTGTGCACCTTTCTCTGCTCATCCATCTTGCTTCCTTCTGAAAGGGAGTAACATATGTTAAGCAGCACCTCCTGTCGAGCTGCAGGGAGGTGGGACTCTTCCTATTCTACCAGGAGACCTGTCTGCCAAAAGCTGCAGCAGAACAACTATGCTCTCAGCTTGGGGGACATGATACACTGGAAATTTTGGTGGTGCTAGGGGAAATAATAAGGATTGCTAGTCCTCTCTTTCCTCCCTTGTTCACATCTCAGCACAATGTCTGAGGTACCATTCATTATGAAGGTGTAGATTTCAGAAGAAGGGTCAAACCACTTGCTGCAGAGACTACTAGCATCACCAATTTTTTGAGAGGGCGGGGAAGAAGAGCTACTTCGGTATTTTGAAATGTCAAAAGGTTGCTGGTGGCTGTGGCTCTGAAAACACACTGAGGTTTAGACATCAAGGAAAGACAGTCCAGGAAATCCAGCGTACTCTGAGGGGAGCTCTAATAATAGCAAATGCTGAGAACACTTAGAATCTGAGGTGGTGGCACAAACTTCTGACTTACCAAAATCCTCCCCTGAAGGTATGCCTTTAACCCTGTTCTTTTTAATGGAAGAAGGGCACTTGCTTTCTTCTCACCAGTGCAGGAGGACAGATGATAGTAGTAACCTAATGCAGGGCTTTGATGCATTCTCCATGGCAAGGGACATCAGATTTTGATTCCTTCACCTGAAATTCAAACAAATAGTCTCCATCTCCCAGGAAAGTGGCCTGAATCCTACAGAATTATGTTACACTGCACTTAGGTTTTTGGCTATTGCAGAAATCTATATAGATTCATAGGCCAGTAAAGGAAAGCCAAAAGTATGTTATCATTGTTTCACACAGACCCTCTTTCTTGAATGGGAGAGCAATTTGTGACCCTCACTGACAGGTTTTGATGTATCATTTATCCAGTGAAAGCCTCATATAAAATGCAGGAACAGACCAGAAAGCAAATAAGAACCTAAGAATCCCCTTGTCACTAACCAAATGCTGCTCTTTGAACTTAGGTTTTCTTTTTCTTTCTTACTGATTCTTCACAATATTCTTCAGTCATAGTCTATACAGTAGAATACATTCAACATAAAAGATGGTTGGTGCCTATACCTACAGATTAGTGTCTCGAAAACAAAATGTGAATGTGAGTGCTAAGGATCTAAATCACACAAAAAACGCTTTCACCTCCTGGGTTATTGCTCTAGCCACTTCTTTAGAGTAGAGACATCTGTCCTGCTGTTTTGGAAGAAAGAAATGACTGCCACTGTATTTTGGGTAGTCTGAACTTGGTGTGATAGTCATACTTTGAGAGTAGCTATAAGTAAACCTATCAAGAAAGAGGGACAAGGACAGCGTATACTATGGCTTCCTAACTTAACATCCTTTGTTAGGCTTTTAAGTCCTGTTATGGAAATGGATATGAAGTTGTGGTAATAAGTCGTGTGGACTAGTATCTGTGGAGTGAAACAATTTGTGCTGAGGATGTCATGTTTGTACTATACACATTTGATGGATTTTTACTTCAAACAGAGTCCCATGGGCTGAAATCCTATTTGCATTTAGACTGCATTAGGTGCCCTCCTTGAGCACATCTTGCAGCTTAGTTTCATCTGAAAGAGGCTTCATTCATGTGTTCAGGGAGTGCTCCAGGATGCAGGCAGATGCATGGGGAGTGGGCAGTCAGGAGATTTGGTTCAAAAGCACATTCGTCATCTAAGCTCATCCAAGACGAAACACAGATACACTCTGTATAAGAACATACACAAATAAGCACCGGCAAAATGTGAGGAAGTAGCTAACCAATGTATTTATGCATATAATCTCACAAATTCCAGTAGCAGTCACACAGCTAATGTGTGCAAATGCTACTTTAATCAGAGAGATATTTTTAGAAAATCAGGTTATAATTTCCCACATGTAATCTGTTGTGGAGGAGATTTTGAATTTAAGTCCTAATGCAATATCTGAATTTAGCTACAAGAACTAGACTGAAGGATGAGAAGAACCTTGCAGCTGAGGCTGCAATAGCATAATTTTAACAACTAGTTTTTTTCTCCAAAGATTGTCAAAGTTCTGAATTTGAATTATTTGTGTTTTCAGTACTTTGTGGCTTGGTCCTTAAATAATTTAAACTTAAGTATATCCAGTCTGATATGTGAGTGTGTTTTTAATTAAAAATGAAAGAATCATTATATTAGCTACTTCTTGGATGCAATTGACTTAAAATATCTAGGAACAGTTTGTTGCAATTGTGACTCTAAGAAAGAAATCAGAACTTTTTTTGCCATGACAAAAACTACTTTATTTCCTTGTTTTAACTGCCAGAGCAATAAAGAGACTGTGACAAACATTTTTTAAGTAGAAAAGGTCTGACATCATATTTTGCTCATAGTATTAAAAATTTTTGGATGAGAAATCCCATTCATCTTTCATGCTCATCAGAATAATGAGCTATTTTGATCAGGACTTTCCATAATTTTTAATATAGCACTTTGAGTAGTTCAGAAATTAACATTTGGTGCTGAAAGCTATTGCATTAGCTTGACAGCTAACTACATTTTTAAACTGATTTTTTCCTACTTCTGTATTTTTCCATTATTATTAGAAAGTTTATAGAAAGAAAACAGTCCTAGATCCATTGGCATTCTTGAACATGTGTGAATGACCAAGTGTTGCAAGCATAACTTGACCATAGGAAAATCACTTTGATTCAAGACCTCATAAAAGGAGTTAAAATTACTCAGTATTTTCTTGCTGTGGTAAGACAGTGGAGAACAAACACAGAAAAATTTCTTGAGTGAAAAAAGAGGTAACAGAAATTAAGGTAGTTCTCCAGATCAGCAGAGTTGTGTACGTGCACATTTTCTAAACAGAAAATACAGATTTGAAATACAAAAAGATGCCTGACTTTTAACAAAGCTTTCTGACTACAGATGGAAATTCATTAAAACACTTAAAGGATCCTCAAAGAATCAATCATGAACAGAATCTAATGAAACAACTATTTTGCTAACCATTTTGGCATTGTTTGGAAATAGTCTAATAATCTTACATTTACTGCAATGACTCTTTGCAAGGATTTTATTACTAGTATAGAAACCATTATTATTATAAAAGACATCTATAATTAACACTTTATGACAGAATGATTTAAGAGAATAATATTCATTGTAGCTTAGCAGCTGTGAAAACAAATAAAGTGGTAATGCTAATTAATTTATTGCATTAATGCAAATAATGTGAATTCAAAGAGCTGACAGAAAATAATATGTTAGTAGCTAATAGCAGATTTTTCAAAGAACCGTGACACATTTTAGGCTTTCAAAACTGTATTTGTCTCAAAAGCACTAAAAAGCGTTAAAAAATAACCACTTTATTGATGCGCATCTTCAATGTTCACTATAATAAAGAGCAATCTTGCTAAATAATACTCCAGGATAACCTTTTGACCCGTAATCAGTGCACAGAAATCCTTATAGTTGGTAAATACATTAGAGAGATTCAAATAAACAAGGCTATTGTTCTACCCTCAATATAAATATAAAGCATTTGGTGCTGTCTCTGAGAGAAACCTATTCTTCCTGTCTCTCAGGCCAGACTTAGTCATGCAGATATGGTTTGTAAATCTCATTTTGCATTCTCTTCTTGGAAACGTGTCTGCAAATAACAGTAGATTTTTAGGTAATATTTCTTAGGGTTTTCTGTTTCTATTGTAAGAACTCTGGCCAAAAATTTCTGAATTAATACATTACTAACCTTTATGTAGTTTGCATCAGGACAGCTTTTGTATCTAGATAGCAGCAATAGTCTCTTCCTATTTTATTTGAATGGTATGGTCAGTAACTACTTGCGAGCATGTCATCAATGTAAAATTAAGTCAGGCTTCTGCTCACATGGTGCTTCTGACTTGGTCAAAAATACAGTTTTTCTCCCATGTAGGTCTGTCTTCATCTTAGGCATGTGAGTGCTGATGCTAGGGAAATCCCTTTCCCTTCCTTCTTTTCCCGAGGTCTGATGATGACAATAAGAGGAACACACACACTTTCCTATTCTTGCTGCAGTACTTTTCCATGAAATTGAAAGCCAAAATAAAGTTATTTGGCAAAATAGTTATTTGACCATGATAAGCTGATTGCAGAACATTTTTTCCCTCATCCTCCCTGAGTGGAAAACATTGCAACATTCCTTGCGCTGCTTCAGTGCCTCCCTATAGCACTCCCAGCATCCTGAGAAGCTCAAACAGGCTTGGAGTTATTAGGGAAAAACATCACACAGAGGCTTAACTTACTCATGATACCCAAAAATCACAGGAGAAAGCAGTGCTGGTTCAGTGAGGGAAGCAGCAGCGGCGACCCAACAACTCTAATCTGCTCCTGCAGCC
>VYXB01003962.1:411649-426649 GCA_013397135.1 Pachyramphus minor | reverse complement strand
GCTTCATGCTGTTTCCTCAAGTTTTGTCACTCATCATGAGAGTGAAGAGATCAGTACCTACCTCTCGTCTTCCCCTCTTGAGGATGTTGAAGACTGCAGTGAGGTCTCTCCTCAATCTCCTCTTCTCTAGGTTGAACAAACCAAATTATCTCAGTTGATCCTGCAAAGGCTTCCCCTCCAAACCTTTCATCGCCCTTATGGCCCTCCTCTGGATGCTCTTGTGAGAGACTGAATATTTTTAATGTCTCAAACATTATCAAAATCATAAAAAGACTTTTAGTCAAACTGCCAAGAAGTAACTGCCCATGTGCCACCACTGAAGCACCTTCTCCCATTCTCCAACACCACTGCTTCCCCTCCACCCAATATGCCTCCTGACTGCAATTTGGACTGTGATGGAAACTTGAGATAAGACTATTGTCCAATTGCCTCATGTCTAAGGAGAAGTAAACAAGTTTTAGGGAAGAAGAATGTGTCCACAAAGAAAGCCAAACTTAGTTAAAAATCAGCCCTAGCTGGGCTCTGAGTGTGGAGGAGGAGAAGGGTTTTGGGTGTGTGATGGTGAAATCTCTCCACACACAACAGAAGGAGTAAAACCCCTGCTCTGGGAAGACCATGTAGTATGGGACATTCACAAGAGAGGAAGCTGAGAAGGGGATCATAAACTTTCAAAGACCCCCCAAAATGCCTCTCAGACTCATTTCCTGAGGCCTTCTATGACCAGAGGACTGCATGTGATTCAAGTCATGCAACAAATCCAGAGTCTATCACAAGAGACTGCAAAACTTCCCCAGGGCAGCTGCATAGGCATCCCCTGAATGTATATTAGTCCATTGGACGCTATGTTTTGCAGGGCCCTCACCACTGAGAAGACCAGAAGAGGACCTACGGGACACCACTGTGTTCCACAGAGTGGTGACATATTTTCTGTTTAATCTCTCTCTGTCACTCTCTTTCTTCCCCACCCCCTCCTTTTTCCTATTTATTTCTCTCTCTCTCTGCCTCACATTTACTATTAAATAAAATTCATACTATTGACCTTGGCATCTAGCCTTGTTTGCACCTCAATTCAGTCAGAGGCATCTCTAATAATTTTAATAACTGGATCTTAAAAGCTCCCTAATAGCTTAATATCTTTATATTCTGGTCCCCAAAACTGTACACAATATTCAAGGTGTGGCCACACCAGCGCAGAGCAGAGTAGGACAATCCCCTCCCTCGACCGGCTGGTGATGTTTTGCCTGATGTCCCCCAGGACAGGGTTGGCCCTCCTGGCTGCCAGGGCACTGCTGACTCATGTTCAACTTGCCACTGACCAGGACCCCCAGGTCCCTTTCTGCAGGGCTGCTCTCCAGCCTGCTTGTATGCGGGGCTTCTACTTTACCTATTATATTGTCAGTATCTCAACCCATAAGTTTTCTCGCTTTCCTGATCCTCCCCTCTATTCCAGGAGTGGAGCATTGAGTAAGTGGCTGCGTGGGGATGAGTTGCCAATGGGGTTAAACCCCGACGTGCACAGTGTAGTTTCTTTTTAACTTCTTTCCACGGAGTTTGTTGCATATGCTCTGGATCATAAAGTATCCTGATAATAAAACTTTTAATACAGAAAAGATGAAACTGAAGCATAGATTTTGATAATATTTAAATCAGAAATAAACAATACATCCAAATGAAGTTTTTATATTTTATTTTTAAACACTTTAGGCCAAGTTCGGGTGTCACACCATTGACTTTATTGGCATGCTCATATTTATACTATGGTTTAAATGTGGGGAAAATGAGTATTTCCTACAACAATAGTGTTTGAAGTCTTGGCTTTTAAAAGCAACCAAATTTACTTTTACATTTAGGAATTAGATTTTTAATCCTATTTTTGACATTATCTCAAAAAAGATCTAAAATTTAAAAGATTAAAAAGAATTAAATATGATGCCCAGTGACCAACAAAAAAAGTCATATACTACATATACAACATTTTGAGTCAATAATCTACCCATATAACCTTGGTCAGACACAGGAAGGGAGGGAGAATTTTCCTTAAATCTACAGGCAAAATCGATATGTGACCAGATTAAGAATTTGAGGGTAAAACTTCTGTCCTGATAAGTTAAAAATGCTTGGTTTTGTGCTCATTTTTATCATTAATTGTTCAATAATTTAAAAAAAAATATTTTACAAATGGCTTTCTATCACAATATGTTCCATCAGCAACTATGAGCAAAAGTCCTGACTTTCTCAATTTTTTAGGATTCTGCAGTGAGTCCACATTTTAGGCTGCAATGCTGAGAAAAAAAAGAATGTTCTGAAGCAGAGTTAAACATCTATATGTAAGAGTCAATTAAAAACACTGGAATTGAGTAATTGTTATTATCCTGCTCTGGTATGACTCTACTGTCTCAAGATCACAGTGGTTTTACAGGGTCAAAAGACAATTTCCAACATCCAGAACTTTTTCTTTGACAGATCCAATAAGAGGTTATCCCCACGCTGTGTTCACATACCCTTTTCTTTTTTTCCTCCTTTGTGTGCATTATGTCAATTATCCTTGTCTTCTGGCAGTTTATAGCTTAACTCTAGTACAGGTATCAGCGCTCAAGGTGTTTAGAAAGAATCAGCACCTCAAAGAAAGTCTGTTAAGGGATAACTGGATATTCAGCTAGCTGGGACAGAACCAGAAATCCTGAAGTTTTGAACTCTTTCTTGGATGACGAGTCTGCTTCTGGTCTCAACAAGAAAGATTCATTTATCCCAGGCATTCACGTCTCTCCCTCCCCTGCCATTTGTGGCAAGGTGGAAGCAAATGTCTAGCATACACATGCTTTCCCCAGCTGGATTCAGGTATAAAACTTTCTGACAAGGAATAGCAGTAAAGGGACCAAACCTAGCTCTGAAGATGAACTTAAGGCCCTTGAAATCTGTAGCAAGCCAAGATAGCTTTATAATTTTTTTTTGTTTTAATTTAAACTAAAAAAAAACATAGAAGGATGGGCTGCTGAGATCATCTGTCACACCATCTGTGGTTGCCTAGCAGAATTACTCCAGCCTTGAGCTGTAGGAGCTCCCATTTGCAGCTGAACTGCAGTTGGGGATTTTATTAATACATCTCTCATTTATATAGCACCTTTCACTCTCAAGGATCCCAAAGTACTTGTTAAAGGATAAAGTTGAGGACTGAAGACTGCTAAAGGAGGAGAACTCAAAAAATTTCCTCCCTCTTGACCAGTGGCTTCAAAACTTTCTACTAAAGGAAGCATTTATTGCTGAATTTGTTATTCTCTTTCATTCCTCTGAGGTTGTGACCTTTGGGACCTTGTGCAGACTTGAGCTGATTTGTTCCTGCAGAGACAATTGCAGATATTCTTGCTTTATTTCTATTGTATGACTGACACAATTTGTAAGCATTGGTTATAAAGTTTTTTTTAATATATATAGACACATATATTTATATATATTTAGAGTACAGAAAATAACAAGAGGAAGAAACAACTGTGATCAGCTGGCATTCAGGAAAATTAAAAAAAAAACAGAGACATAAAACATGTGGAGTAATCAGTAGTTTTCAGTCAAATGGCATTTAAATGCTGCACTGATGCATAACCTGCCCTACTGCTCTATGAGGTGGGAGGACAGGTGATATGTCAGCTGTGCTCTGCCATGTAACTACAGTAGAAGGGCTGTGTTAATGACAGACACAAGAGTTTGGATGAATGTTAACATGCTGCTATTTCCATGCTGAGATGAAGTAACAGGACCTGGATTTATCATTAAAAGAGACCCAAGAGGCTCTCACTGAGCCAGCTGCTAGGGCCCTAAAACATATGTCGCACCCTTCAGCTGTTCATCAGTACAAAAGGCTTCCATCTCAAAGCACTTGACCTTGTTAGCCTCAGTGGTGTCAGTGATGTTTTCAACAGGGAGACAACAGATCAAGTATGAAGAAGAGATTCTCTTAAGGGAAGTGTGTGCAGTCCCTGGCAAAATGAATGCAGAAATGTAGCTTATGGATAATGGCTGCTATTTCTGATGCTTGTGATTTGTAAAATAGGAGGCTGCTTCTGCTATTCAAAACAGTGGTAGAGAGATGAGAAAGAAATTGCAAGAAAATGAATCTATGGCAGTGTCAAATAAATTAGCTCACCAGATTCTGGAATTTTCAAGCCTTCGTCCATACCCCCCATACTGGTCTTTTTATTCTTACTAACTTCAAAGGAAGCACAGCTTGAGTGGGGAGTTCTGAAACCAGAGAGAATAACTTTAAGAATTACAGCAGCAGTATCACCCTGACATTTGCAGGTAGTATTAAACGATGGTGCTAGTGTGAGAGTGCTTTAGCAGATGTGATACTAATGCATAGCCCTTAAGAAGGATACTGCATCTTCTCAGGTGAACATGGGTTAGTTCTAGTAGTCCCTTCACATTCCGAATTTCCCAAAAGCACAGTAAAGCAGTGCTAATCAGATTTTTCCACTACGGATAGAGTCACCGTTTTCCTCCAAGTCTATCCATTAAGGCCCTCCCCCACTATGATTTTGTGAGGGTAGTTTGTATGTATGGAATGTGTGTGTAAAGGTATATATTTCTGTTTTCTCTTTCTGTGAATAAACATATTCAAACACATATCCATATAACACTAACCTTTAAAAATACCCCAAATGAACCATTCCATATTTTACATATCTGCCTTGGAAGGAGGGAGGTAGACAAAGGATACAAAGCATGGGAATTAAAAAAAAAAAGCCATGACAGATGTTAGTAAGGTTGCTAAATGCTGTGCCAGAAGGCACTCAGATACCGTGGTGCTGAACTCAGTCTGAAACTTCCATATGATATAACTGAGTTAGACCTACAAAATCACGTTTTTTAATTAAAAACAACAAAAAAAACCCCTGTAAAAATTACTCTTTGTGGGAGTTGTTTTAACTTGTATTCTTCTTGTAGTCTTTTGAGATTGTGTTCTTTACCAGTGAGATACACAAAGTGATGTGGTTTTCCAGTGCCTGGAAAGAGAGCAATATATAAGTGCATGGCCTGTAAGGACTATGGGGCATACACAGCTGCCCTGTTCAACTCTGAGGTAGGGCCTGATTATTGAGAAAAAGTTGTTTCGGTTGCCACCAGCACGTATCAAATCCACTTGGGACAGTGCCAGCTGATACTGATGGATGGAGCACCCGATCACTGTGAGAGCTTTGGGGACAATGCTGTGCATGGAAATTTAGGGGGGGAGCTCTTTTCTTCTTGGTTCCTGGAGTTCCAGTGTGGATCTGCTGGGAAGAGGGAGGCTTGACCAGGACATCTCTGAGTCACAAAAAAGTGAGCCTGTAGTGGTGGTTGTGCTGAGCTACATCTTTAAACCTTGTGGGGAGACAAGTGATTAGTTGTTGCCAGGAGATGCAGAGTTTCCAGGCTGGATTTTTAGGGCTTAGAGGCTCTAGAGTGGGACTCCCAAGTGAAGCATTACCTGTGCCCTTTGCTCTTGTCTGCTCTGGCATGTATGCAGACACCCCTGTGGTGGATGCAGACCAAGGCCAGGTGGAGGAGCACATCCAGCAATCAAGAGAGGAATAGCTGCACTGACATAATGAAGTGCTTGAGCAGAGGGACGGCACAGAGTCAGCCTCCAACTTTTCTTGGCTTTTGTATTGTGCATTTCTTGTATACATCTTCCTTCTTGTTAACAAAACGGGAAAACTACAGGCCTACTCAGTTACACACACATCTGATGTGAGAAAGTGGATCGTCTGATTAGGAACAAAAGAATCAGAGATGCAGACAACTGTTTCTTACTGTCTGCAGCAGATTAGGTATGTAATCCCTGGGTTGCTGAAAACTTCTTTCAATTACTTGAGCAGAACTGTAGCTCAGCAGCTTTGAGGATGGGGATGGAGTTATTTCAGAAGCAATGTTACGGTTTTCATTGTTTTCTAATGCAAAATTGTGCGATAATGGTACTTGAAAAGATTGTGAACATTACTTTGATAGCTAATGCAGAAAGCAGATACAACAATTTTTGGCGGGATAATTTAATGTATCTTTTTTTTTTTTTTCATACAGAAGTGATTTAATGATGTGTGAAGCCTGACAAGTAAATCTCTTTAATGGTTCTCACCACAATGAATATTGAAAATAGCTCTTTTTCATACAATACGATTATGTATTAGATAGCAGATGGTAACTGATAACATGGAAGAGATCAATTCTGCAAGCTGCAGAGTACCTGCATTTCTCATTGAATTTAATAAAAGTTGGGAGTACTCAGTGCTTCAGAAAATGTTTCCAGTACCCTCCAGGATTGATTTTACAAAGGAATTTGTTTCTTGAACTGTAATTTAGTTATTGTTATGTTAACGCCTCAATCTTTTGATGCAAAGTAGATGCAGAAGGAGGAAAAGTACCTTGAACAAAGATCATTCTGCCTGTGATTAAAATACTTTATGGTGTCCCTGTGACTATTATTCAAGAAAGAATATATTGCATTAACAAATTAAAATAGTACATCAGATGTACATGTTGCAGCAGTAGTGTTCTTAAATATAACATAAAGAAGTTTCTTAAAAAAAAAATCTAGTGTGACAAAATTCAGGCTATTAAAGCCAAATACAGTTATTGCTTTCAATAGTAAAATATACCTTATTTTAGTGATAGGTTGTGAAATGAGAATATTTATCATTATGAATATACTATAAGTAGTTGTAGAAATTTAGACACAAGGTATGTGTATGAAATAAAGTCCCAAATCTCAGATACAATATGTTTTTTTTTATATACTGGGAAGCAAATATTTAAGCTAGACAGAAGGAAAGAGACAGGACAAAAAAAACTGTAAGAACATGTAGCTATACACAGAGACAAATACCTGCCTTGAAGCACAGCTAGTTGTATTTGAAGTAGAAGGTATTATTTATATAGATGGTATTGTTTATATAGTAGGGCTGCTTAGGAAAAGAAAAACTAATGCCAGAAGTTATGAGGTACTGACAAGCTTCCTCCATTCCTGTCAGTGTCCAAAGTCCTGGGCCATCACGTTTCAGGGCACAGCTTCAGGGCTGTCCCAGCTCAGCTAGCTGGGAAATGCAATCAAAACTGCAATATGTGTTCAGGAGCTTTGTTAGTAGCATTTTTTTATGACTGTAGGTCAGAATAAAAATATTCTTGCTACATGAATGTGTCAATAGAGCTTGCAAGCTCCTCTCGCACTGCCTTTTGCAAGCTGTTAAAATGAGAGTAAACCAAGAAACAGAGAAAAAAAAGACTGGGGTACTGATGGCAGGGATCATTGCTTTTGCTTTGTATGGCTGTAGTAGTTGAGAAGGCAGCAGCATCCACGTGGGCTTCTGTGGCTGCCGTGCCATGGCATTCTCTCACTGGAAGAAGGAGGAAGGCCAGGGAAGACTGCACCCACACTGGGTAAGAGGTTTTGCTCGGGCATGTAGGCTTAGCTGACCCAATTCTGCAGCGCTGCTTTCTGTTAGCGTTGCTGCAGCCTTGGCATTTTAAATTAACCCCATCTGAATTCTTCAGCCTAAAAGTAGAGAAGAGCTTATAACCAAACTTACTGTGGTACGTGCCAAAGCATGTGCCGCCACTGGCTCTTTTTGGCTGCGTAAGAGGATGTCCCCTATTCTGTAGCTGCAAGCCTACATGGCTCTGTGCCATACTGTCTACCCCTCAGATGGCTCAGAGAGAGATAAGCTGTTCTTCAAGAGGGATGAGAGGTCCATGCTTCAGGAAAATAGATGACAGTATCCTTCATCTGCATGTGCTGTCCCACTACTGGGTATGTTGCATCCTTTGCTTTCTTTTGTGTGCTGCATTGAGTAGGAAGGGGGAAGGAGAGGCTTCTAGGATTTAAAAACCTGCTTGTGAGTGCTTTGAAAGAGACATCATAGGGATGGGTGCCTATCTCCCTTTTTGTTGAGGTGTACCCAGTTGAAGAGTAAAATGTTGACTTACCTGTGGAGAGAAGTGTCTGTTTAATGTTCCTCTAGGAGATCTTGAATATTAGCCAGGGAAAGTTCATCCACATTTTTTTTCTTATTTGTTCTCTAATAGAAGGATATAAGTGATGAGAAAATAGAACCATTCTTTAATTTGTGTGAATAAGCTCTCAGTCCATCTAAATTCTATTCACTATAGAATCTGGAATTCCTTACAGATGGTACAGACACAATTTTAACACGTTAATAGCTTAAAAACCAAACGCTTAACTATATGATTTTTCCTCTTCAGGAAATGCTCCACAGTAGGTAGACAGACTGAGAGAATACTTTGCAGTGTTTGAGTGATTGATGCTCTATAGTCTTTGCTCTTTGTTTCTGCATGTTCCTCTGTGTCCTTATTCTCCATCAGAGAAATCATTGTTTATTTACTCTTTCTGTCTTCCTGGTATCATAGCCACATTTGAGAGGCTTTCATTTTGAATCGATTTGACTACTAGTTTCTTGGATTACTTTTGGTCATTACTTTTGGTCCTCACTTTTAGTAAACAGGATAGCAGGGCTACTGCAATTTCTTCCCAGTGGCAGATGATCTGCCAGGACAGTATTACAGATATAAGCCCTCTAGGACCACTGTCCTTCAGGGATGCTTTAATTTCTAATGTTAAAAAAAAAAAAAGAGTTTGTCTGGTGTGTTTTGCCAGCCCTGGTGTGTCTGTGTTGAGACAGCATTGCCAGCTCTGATGGCAACATTATTGCAGTAGTAGGTTCTGCTGAACTGCACCATTTTTACCTATAAATTTGTGCAAACACACATGCTATTTCTTCATCTGTATGGATGTATGTACACCCACCTGTACATCAACGTATGCACAGAAGGAATAAGTAACTTTATATTTTCTATGGTTGTCTTCACATTACTTTCTGCCAGATATTTGCCTCATGAATAGAGTTAAGAGTTAAAATTTTCCTTCACTTTCTGACTTCTTAATCCTTGTGCGCATTTTGTAAAGTCCCATATTTTTGTCTTGGCTCCTACGTGCTGACACAGCACTAGTTTTCTTGTCTAATTTTATAAACCGTTCAGCCATGCCATTATTCATTGTTTTCTTTTAATTATGTATTCTTGTTAACCTCTTTATCCTTTCAAAGTTGCAGATTGTGATTGACATGTAGTATTAATTAAGGCATATAATTTATGACATTGGAGCTTGAAATTAATAAGTGACAATACAATTACATGGTTTGCCTAATTGTCCTTCAGTAATATAAAGATTGACACTTACCCCGGCATTCAAAGTTAAAAGCTCTCAAACAGATAGTACAGCTGAATATAATCACCAGTGAATCTAAAGTAAACAGATCCATTGTAAGGGACAGGCTGCCAGAAAAAAAAAATCTGCCCTGGCCTAGTTTTATTAAACAAATGAATGTGTATGTACAGGTCAATCTCAGAATTAAATTCAAAGTATAATTTTTCTATGACTTTTAATTACAAATAACTTTTCTACCATGTTCATTGATATTTCCCTTTCAAATTTCTACTCCCATCTGGAAAAGTGCCAGTATCCCCAACAGTAACATTTGTTCTTGTTGATCCTATCCATATCACTGCAATTTTCTTTACATCTCTGTACAGTCATCTAGAGATTGGCATCTTACTATATTATAAGAGCATCAAATTGCTCTTTCTTAATAGCATAGATTATGGTCCTGTAATTGTTGAAGAATATGAGAAATAGTATTTGGGTGAGCATTGTTAGTAGAATTGGGACTTTGAAACTTAATTTCAAATAGCATCATCCATTTCCTTAACATCAAGCTTTCCCTCGAGATCAAAATCCTTCTAGTCTGGTTCTGTGACACTGTGCTAATGCCCATAACATTTTGACTAATTTTATCAAAAGAAAAATTAGAAAAATATAAACACACACCACATGTAGATAAGACATTCCAGTTATTCTACTTGAAATCCCTGCACCTTTGTTTTAAGGAAATCCCTAGCTTTGTGTTATTTTAAAGAAACTGGAGACCTGCAGTAAATACTTCCAATTTAGACTTTTAAGTGTTAATTCCTAGAGGTAAGACCATTAAGAATATAAAAGTTATTTCAGTCAGAATGCTCTGGCAGAATTGTTCATGTTAAACAAAGTACTGTTATTGGAATTTTTAGCTTATATGTACTTGAAATGATGAAAAACTAAAGTGACTTCCCAAAATTTTTTATGTAGATGAACTGTTAACACACCTTGAAATAGAGTGCTTGGAGCAAGATCTATCAAGATCCATTATCTTGATGAATCTGGACTTCAAAATCAGAAAAAGAAAAAAGGAGGCTGAAAAATCGTACATTGTACATCTGCCTAGTCTGCCATAATGTTTTGCTATAAACTGGTAGAGCACAAAATATAAATATCTCGCATATGAATCTGTGCAAGCCTTGGGGCAGCAACTAGGAGAGAGAAAGAAAGTAGTGACGATGGGCTGAGCTGCATTCTCCACACTTCCAGCTGTAGCTGGAAAATAAGAAGAGACAAAGTGATAGCTGATTCCACGTCCTTGTAAATTCTAGGCTGCAAACTGTGAAAGTGGGTTTAGCATGCTACAGTCCTATACTGCCATGACTCTGGTTTCCTGCAGGAAGGTCCGTGTTACCTCATCATTGCTGGGCTATCAGTCTTCTTGCAAAGCAGAAAATTGGGTCAGTAACCCCACAAAAATAGTGCCATGTCCCTAAAACTGTGATTGTCTGAAATAAATTGGAAGTGTGGAAAGGCTGCTTGTCCACTAGTTTTGGATCTTTGAAATTTACCTTTTAGCTATATTCCTTGCAGACAAGCAAGTTAAGAAATAACTCCTTAATAAAAGCTGAAAGTCTTCCTCGATGACATACCTTGATATATAAGGAAAACACTAAACATTATGTTTGATTTAAAAGCAAATAGCATCTCTGAGATGTTATGAAACAAGAATATGAAACAGCATACTATTCCCTGTGATGACATTTTTGCATTTTATTTCCTACTATACTGTAGAATGAATTTGAGGAACTTGATTTTCAGTAGCCCTTTTTATCCTTTTATGCTTTAGAGATTTGAAACAGGACTCAATGAGAGGTCTAGCTAATGGCAATTTGGAAAATCCAAGTCTAAATTACCAGCTGAAAACAGTATGGAGATAGCAGGGGGTATTATTAAATTTACTGAAATCTCTCTTTTTTAAGCATATTTGTAACAATGCTGGTATTTGTTTTTGAAATCCAGCAGTAGCCACCAAAGGTAAAATGGGAGTAAATTGCCAAACAAGTCATTTCATAGCAACCATTCTAAAAACATAGAAGTCCTAGGAATAAAAACTAACACAGAATTATAGAATCATAGAATATCATAGGTTGGAAGGTACCCATGGATCATGGAAGTCAAACTCCAGGCTAGCACCTCCCCATGAATCACAGCACATGCCTGGGTACATTGTCCAAATGCTGAGTAAAATGGCCATCATGCTTGATGGTGTGACCACTTCTCTGCGGAGCCTGCTCCAGTGCCCTCTGGGTAAGAAAACTTTTCCTAATACCCAATCCAAACCTCCCCAACACAGCTTCATGCTGTAACAACATAGGTTGAACCACTTCTCTTAATGATTTTGTTGTTCGTTTCTTGGGGGTGTATGGAATGTCAGAAAAGTAAGCCAAATTTAAGCTACAAAAGAATTTTTAAAGAATTCAACATGCCCTTATCTTTACTCACTGTATCATTCTGGTCCAGGCTGACACACCAGCAGAGGATAATTGTGGTGCTCAGAGTTTGGACTGGAGACAGGGCACAGCTGAGGTGCCTGTGATTAGAACTACACATCTCAATAAATAATTCTTGATTTCATCGTAGTATTTAAGGAAGAGAGACTTGGTTAAAACAAATGCAGATTGATTTGTCAAGCAACATGCTTCAACCTTGGGTGCCTATGCATTATGATCAATAATGCTTACAGTCTCTCTCTGTCTCTTCAAAGAGAATGTGCCTCCAGTTGAAGGGAATGCTATTCTCTTCTGCTGGTGACATTTTATAACAGTGGAAACCCATTTCTGGGAAGCTTTTTTATTTGATGTCAGCACAGAAATAAAATTCATCAGACATGCAAGATGTGAATGGTCATGTGCATAGACCTTTTTTTTTTTTAAATAGAAAGAGCAGAGATCGATAAAGCTCAGAAGAAGAAGGTAACAGCTGTAAGCAGCCTTGTACTGGGGCTGTAATCCTGATGAATAATGTTGCTGTCATAACAGCAGGGATAATTTAATGCTGACACTTAGCAGCATGATAAATAGCTTGTCAGACATAGGCAGTGACAGAGTCAAGTGAAACTGCCTGTGACAAGTTCTGAAATATTAATCTTCTACTAGACTGTGACTGTGCTGAAGGGGCAGTAGTGTACAGAAGACTTGGAGGGGAGACACTTTGTAATATAAACAAATGTATTTTAGGATAAAATGCCGTTATTGTGCAGAGATATTTCCCTTTACAAATGCTGCTATTTATAATATTTCTGTACAAAACACCAAACATTTATGCTTTACAACAGTATATTGTATTTTTCCAGCATATACTCTGACATAGTTTCTCCGAAATATTTCCCTTCTTACTGGTAAGAGGTATTTGAATTTAGGGGATTTTTTTTTTCCCAGCCCATATACCCTTCCAAAGCTTTTTCCAATTTAGCTAGTATCTTTATTGCGAATGTCACATAAGAAAGGTGGCAAGGTTCTCTATGCTAAACACCAATTGATTTATGAACTGCTTCTCCATTAGAGATGACCTAGAGTAATGGTGGATGTAACAGGCACTAGATATTCAAACCAGACTATTTATTTAGGTGTAATTTGCTTAATAAAGTACTATGCTATTTTGGTCTTTGAGGAGATGGAGTTGTCAACATACTACTCTGAAAATTATGTATCAGATACTCTTGCATCCCTTTTGAATATTATTTTAATTATCAAGGCTCCTTGTGACAGGCAAATGTTCTACCTTCATTCAAGATCAGGGCTGAAATCAATAAAATCTGAGCAGGTTATGATGGACACACACTTAATGAAGATAATGGCAGGATACAGCAAGCCAAATAATAAGATTTGAGATACTGGGCATCAGCTTGGGGACGTGCATGTGTGTTTGGTGCCACATTAATACTAAAAAAGGTCCAGTGGTAACAGTGATGAAAAATATTTTCTAAAGTTTGCCATTTTGCCATAGTAGTACTCATATTTCTATTCTTACAATCTAAAAGGTGATTGATCCCGTTACAAAGATATGGGGTTTAATTGTTGCAAATGAGCATTGCCATCTTTAAGATAATAGTACTCTAATTTCTGTCTTCAAGAGACTGTAAATTGAGCTGCCAATGAATGGAACATTGGCTCAAGGTCTTATTTATTCCTTGATACAGTGTGGATGGAGTGAGAATGCTGCATTTTTGGCTCCACAGCCACCAGAGTACCTAAAAGCTTCTGTACCTACCCTGACAACTTATTGCCTTTCAGCAGTGAAGAAAGGTGTCTGAACAAGTTCTGAAGTGGCTGAAGGAATGCCGATGGTTTTCCTGCTTTCATTCTACAACTCGTGCATTGGTCAAAGTGCCAAGTCCTGCTGTGCTGAAATCCTAAAGGAAACAAGTACAGTTCTGTGAAAGACCACCGGCAGTTGTTAGTTAAAAGGCAAGGTGAAGGCTGCAACGAGTTGAATTACAGTTCTTAGTATAAGAACCACTTCTTTGAGTTCAAGGAAGTATGATGAATACAGATTACACCAAAGTGGATTTCAGAGCAAGTCAAATGAAATGGGATTCTACCTTGGAGCAGAAGGACCCAGGCTACTTCGCCCCTGTTAGGGAAAAGAGGAGATTGTGTTCTGCTTCTAAAAGCAACCCAGTATGTTAGAGAAATACAGTTCTCCTAGTACCTATATTTTTTGAACTTGGTTTATATGTTATGTATGTATAATATTCTAATATTTTTTTTTGTTTTAGGGTCTAACTCAACCTGTTAGTATTGATAAGTAACTAACTTACCTAGGTGAAATATATTCTGAAACTATTATAGCAGGATACTTCTGCTTACCATTTATACAACTGCTGTTGTATCCAATGGTGAAAAAGTGGACTGTTTTGGAGTCAGTTCCAGTATTAAGAGGAAGTTATTTATACTCAGCAATCACTGCTATAAGCACAGTGAGAATGTGACTTACTTCTTATTTTTGACATTAAAAAAATGTTTCTTCTGTAAATGTTCTGTAAAAACTTACAGAACAGGTTCAGCAGGGAAATTGATTCCAATAATGATAGATTTAGCTTTTTACTCTTATGAGGTATCAAGTTTTCTCTATGTAATGCATATGTACCATAATAACTGAATTAATGTTTTCTGTCACCTTTTTATATAATACTTATATAAATATTTTATATAAAACATTCCTGTGTTGAGTTTTGGGATTTCTACACATTCTCCATATATTTTTGTTTTCCTGTGAATTTTGGAGTTCAAGTTTCATTAATACTTTCAAAGTGCACACCAAAAAAAATTTTTGGTAAACAAATTTTGAGCACATAGATCCATGAATCCTATTTTGCCTTTGACACCGTCTCCCACAGCATACTCCTGGAAAAGCTGGCAGCCCATGGCTTGGACAGGGGTACTCTGTGCTGGGTTAAGAACTGGCTGGAGGGCCGGGCCCAGAGAGTGCTGGTGAACGGGGCTGCATCCAGCTGGCAGCCGGTCAGTAGTGGTGTTCCTCAGGGATCAGTGTTGGGCCCAGTCCTGTTTAACATCTTTATAGATGATTTAGAAGAGGGGATTGAGTCCACCATTAGTAAGTTAGCAGATGACACGAAGCTGGAGGGGAGCATTGATCAGCTGGAAGGCAGGAGGGCTCTGCAGAGGGACCTTGACAGACTGGAGAGTTGGGCTGATTCCAATGGGATGAGGTTTAACAAGGCCAAGTGCCGGGTCCTGCACTTTGGCCACAACAACCCCCTACAGCACTACAGGCTGGGGACAGAGTGGCTGGAGAGC
>VYXB01003962.1:406692-411382 GCA_013397135.1 Pachyramphus minor | reverse complement strand
CTAGTAACTATAGCGGTGGTGGATCAAGGGTTGGACTTGATGATCTCAGAGGTCCTTTCCAACCCATCTTATTCTATGATTCTATGATTATATTATTCTATTCTTTGTCAAGGTGTAGAAGTCAATATCAGATGAATTTACATGGAGTTTTTAATGTTGTGTCTTAGACAGATATGAAGGAAATATTCATTGAAGCTTAAGGCTAATGAGAATTAATAGTAGTTTTCTGGAGTTTGATAGTTTCTCTGAATATCTGAATTATTCCTATCATGTTACTAATGAACATAATTGGTGATAAGACTGATATTCAGTTTGCTATCTTTTTAAATATTAAATATATTCAAAGTAAAAAAAAATAAATTCAAACTAGTTAATATTTTCTGAAATAGAAATCCAGTTATTTTTAAGAATCTCTGTTCAGTTTGTTAGAATACTTTGAAATCAGGTATAATAGAAGCAACTTGTTTTAGTTTTTTGTTTCTTCTTTGTTTTTTTTCTGAAAGAAAAGAAGAGAAAAATTAGCAAAGTGACTAGAGTAATCTCCTGAGTGAGACCAGCCTGCTGAATCTTCATATACCAAACCTAGGACAAATTTCTGTGTTGTGTTACTATATTAGAGGGTTTTACTTGTTACCTCAGACTCAACCACTCCCTGAAGTCCCTCTACACTCCTCCTCCAAGTGGTACAAAATCGTGGAAAAGTGAATGTGAACTTTCAATCTTTTCTGTTTCTATTTTGCAAAGCACATTTCCCATTCACTTTATAAGGTTAACTTGGTGGGTGTAAAAAGAATTTTTTTGTCAGAAACATCAAAGTGTGAATGTGTAGTCAAAAGACCACTGATTAACACATTCACGTAGGATGTGAGGGAATGAAATCTGAATTTTTTCCTTGCTTTAATTATCAGAATATAGGAAATAGTTGTCTCCTTTTGACCAATAATTCCGTCTTTGGTATAAGAAACCTGTCAAATGAAAACTTTTTAAAACAAGAATTTTTCTGTGAAGGGATCTGACTTTGAGGAAGAGAATTCCTCACCAGCTCAGTTAAGCAGGAAATAAGTAATTACATGTAATGCATATTTAATAAAGCAATTTTTCAGCTCTTCCTATGATGAAGTTAAAACTGATCTGCTGAAACTTACTGGAACAAAAGAGAAATTGACACAATAAAATTCTGCTTTCAATGATGCATAAGAGAGATGATATTTCAAAAGGCACAAAAAGTGATCTTTCTTCAAACCTACAGAATATAATAATAATTAGATCCATGTTAGGGGTGAATACTTTTTTAGCTGAAGTCTGTTTAGCTTAATATAACTGCCAATAGGACATAAACCTCTGCATAGACAAAAACCTCTGTGGGATTACATCTGCACAATATTTTTCTCTTGTATTCTTACAGATTTAGGTTCACAAAAGAATTGATATTTTCCAGTGCTAACTCTTACTGGGAAATCTGCCCAATCCTTGAGGGATCCTAGTACTCCTAGTATACCTGGGTTTCTCATTAAAGGAATTCTCACTAATGATACGGGACTATTTTTCTCATTGTTTTATCCATCTCTGATTCACCTACTGTGTAAACTCCATAGTTTATCTAATAGATCCTCTCCTATGAAGACTAGAGAATGTAGAAATGAAGCATCTTCAAACATAGCAAAACAGGTTGTTATTTTTATATCCATTCTCTCTAGTATTGATTCTTTAGAAAGCTAAAAAAATTAAAAAAATTATCAGAAATGTTAAAAAAACAAACTTTGAATTAGAAGGACTACATGAAAAAGTTATTTATTGATACAGAAGAATTGTCATGTTTTACATTTGAATATTGAGAAAATCCTGTTCCATGAATGCTGGGATCAGTGCTATCTGGTTTCTTGGATCATTCCAGCTGATAATAATGTGTGCTTCTTGCCATAAGTTGTAACTTCATATTCATTAACCATTGAAAAAAAAAAGAAACAAACTCCATTTTGCCAACATCGTGGTATTTTCCAGTGAATGAAAGCCAGTAGTGTATCCCTTTTAGCACTAGTTTATGGCTATTCTGACGATAGTGATAGTTTTGCTTAGTGGAGCTCATTTATCTTTGTGTACTGTGCTACATTATGGGAAAGAGATGTGTAATATTCTGGAATTATACAGCTGTCAGCTTCCTGGGCTTTTCTTTGTAAACAACTTGATTAAACGAAATGTCATTAGGAACACTTTTGCTGGGCTTTTACTTTCCTGTAAGAGTTGATATGTTTGTTGACGATTTCTCTTCTGTACCTCTCCCTCAAATGATAGCTTTGGAAAAATATGTGCTATGGCATTTTGTATAACAGGAAATAAATAATAAAATTGAGAAGAGCAATTTAATTAGGGTGAGCCACACCTGTTACCTATCTGCATTTCCTCAGCTTTGCATTAAAATGTTAATTGAGCACAGCTGCAGGATGGGCCCAATCCTCCTGCTTTGGAGTATTCTTGACCCTAATGTGAATTAGTGCCATTTGGTTAGGAGGTAGAAATGACATTCTCACCCACACACCCTTCTTTTTCACCACTGGCAAGGTAGCAGGACTTTTATTATAATGTTAATTGAACAATTTTTAGAAATTAGTTTTATGTATTTTAATCTGTGTATACAGTTTTAATTTTTGCCATTACATGAGCATGATAAAACCATAACTGTCAGATTTCAGAGTTCAAAAAATTAGCATAAATATACTGAGGTACTTTCCCACATATTCCATAACTACTGGTTCCCTACTTTCCTTCCCTTCCTCCATACCGTTCTTTGTAGGAGACTCTTGGGAAAGAGTCAGACCACTTAGCTAATCAGAGGGAAAAGGAAAGAGCTCTGCAGTAGTTGTTCAGATGGTTAGACCATTTTGTGCTGCCTGGAGCCTCCTACTCATCTCAGCTGCAGTCATCTTCTTCTCTGACAAGAAGTCCCTTGTGTTTCCCACTGCTTTTCCTCCTCAGTCACACTGCCCCAAGTGCTAATCTGCTCTCCCAGCAAGAGGGAGTCACACAGCAGCAGGCTAGTCAACATGTATATGATGGGGACTGTACTTTTATAAAGCATTGCTGAAAAAAAAAAAAAGAGTAATAAGGATGTACTATGTAATATGAAGACACAGCACATAAAGTACACAAATGTAACTTAATTTTTTCCCGTATGATTTTTGCTGTTTATGTATAAGACTAAATAACATTTGTGATAGATCAACTTACAAAAGAGCAGCTATTTATGTGCATTTGTTTCTCCCTCTCATCCACCCTCTTTTACTTTAGTAAAATTGCAGTTGGTGGGGACATTGTCTTCAAAGAATGCTGGGAAAAGACATAGATGATCCTTATAAGATAGTAAATTTTCAGTTGGTTCACATTGAAATGATTTGACAAGGACAGTATGTTTTGTCCCTGTTTAGAAAGATTGGAACCTGAGTATAGAAAAGCAAATTGATTTCGAACTCCCTTATCTTAAAATGTTTAAAAATAAGAAAGTTTTTATGATTTATTCCCTGAAAACCATCAAGTCTCCTCCTGGCAAAAATGAAGTAGCAGTACATACCTGTTAACTCCATGTACTGTCAACTTGTAAATACAATCATTACAGAATTTTACATGTGGGAAGTATAATTTAGTCATGTTCTAAGCTCACACCTGTTTTCTAATGCCATGTGTACTTTAGCATATATGTGAGAAGAATAGATTTGAACAAAGGGTGAATTTATTGTCTGATGCTCCCCAGTGCGTGGGTTTTTAATGGTTGCAGATTTACACTGATTCACAGGAAGTCTTCACAGGAGGTTTTCAGCAGATATTTGCTTTCTTGGAACTGTCTTTCAAGAGTATCACAAAAGTTTATCTAGTGTACACCTCTACAAGGTGAAGACAATCAATGAAACCTTGAAAGCCACAGGTGAGATCCAAGAAAAACTAGAAGAAATTATGCTCATTGTCTGGTACAAAGGCTATTTGAAAATGAGGGCTGGCCTATGAACATCCTCAACTGGTTGTTGAGTCTGATGAAGCCTGGAACGACTTGTATCACTCAGCTCTTTACCTTTGGACAAAGAGGTATGCAGTTTAAGAACAATGTCTGTTCTTTGCTGTCTTCTATGCTGTAAAAGCACTGTATGGTCTTCACAACACCAGGAAAATGAGGAAGATCTCTGTTATACTATAGCTCTCTTGGAAAAAATAATCTCTTACGGGAGGCTGATTTTATCTTGGGGCTGCTCTGACCAGTAGTAACCTACTATAACCAGAAAGTTATTGTCAGCAGGGTACAGTATAGAGAGATTTTGTGACTGTTTTATTTTGTGACTATCGCTTACAAATGCTGTGGTGGGAAGGTCTCTGTGTAGCAAGATGTGTGGATGAATTTGTGTTTTTTAAATGTGTTATTAATGTGTGTTTATCATATGTGTGACCAGTTGCCTTCTTTGAAGCTTGTGAACAGAGGGAGGATACATTTGGACAGTTATTTAAAATCCTGGGATTCAGCATCTATGGCTTTCTGCTTCATCAATTATATTTTCTTATTCCTAGTGGGCAGGGCATAGTTTACACTGGTCTTGTTGTGTTTGGATTTTTTTTTCTCCTTTTTCGTACATCTTAGTTTTTTTATTTCATGCATCATAGCAAAGAGCAGCTATTTATGTACAATTCTTAACTGCAAAAGCAGCATGCT
>VYXB01003962.1:369192-401692 GCA_013397135.1 Pachyramphus minor | reverse complement strand
AATACCAGACTCATCAGACCTCATTTATAAAATGTCTTTAGAAAGCAGGAGAAAAGTTTTAGTGAGAAAATGTGCTTACCTGGCACTGCTGACAATGCTTTTTTAAATGGTAATCATGTGATATTTGAGGACATTCTTAAAACCCTCTCTTTTTAGTATTCATATGAATAGTTATTCAGAATGCCTTTCCTTTTAAAAGTAAATTCTAGCAGAATAATTTCAGAGAAAAGCAGATTAAAATTCTAATCAAAGCTTTAAGGATTTTAAATGGATGTTATGTTTCCATCACAGATAATGAAGTAGGCTGTTGTTTGGAAGTTTGGTTTTGTTGTTTTGACTTTTTCCCCCCTTAAATTTTCAGTTGTCTTACTGCCAGTGAAGTGGCATGTTCCCTTTTCAGTGATGAAATAAAAATCTGAACCTTTTAATACAGAAACCTGTAGGGACCAGTAATAGAATGCATCAGAAAAAAAGGTTATTTTACAGTTGTTAACCTGTGTGGATAAGTTAGGAAATTTTTAATTAGATTCCATTTTTTTCCTAGTTAATTTTTTGTAGTAAAATATTTAGTCAAATCATTTTGGTTGTGCTCAGCTACGTCTGAGTTTCATGTGCATTTAACATCCTTCTGAAGCTGAAAAAATTCCTGCTGTGAAGAAGTATCCCAAAGATAATGATTTACTTTTTGTGTGGAGTGTTCCGCAGCGCCCCTCCACAATCCTGTCCAACAACTGATCATCTCATTATCTGGCTGAGAATATCCTTGTCCATCTATATGGTGTTAGATAGGGCTAAGCCATTCTGGTCACCTTCTCAGTGATACTGGTACAGTAGAGTGGCGAATTAGAATAGGAGATCAGTTCAAATAAGTTTTATTTTTGTTTTTTCTTATCTTTTACAAACACGAGTAGGCACCATGAGAAACATAATTTGGAGATTACAAAAATGAACAATGTAGGTTAATGTTAGAAAACATATACGAAAAACTCTCCCAGTTCAGAATATGACTAATCTGTGCCTTTGCAGATGAAATTAAACTCTTTCAGTACACCACTACCAGGAAACAAACCATCTCATATACATACAATCCTTGGAAGACTTGAGTCTGCATGTGGCTGTGACATTGTGCATAGCAATGTCTACGGAGCTCTGTATGACATATGTTGTGAAACTATGTATGGCTTGCAACTACTAATTTTTATGGTGTGTCAAAAGGGAATTTTTATTTTTTAATTGAGAGATCTGAAGAACAGGGAAGTTCGTCTATTTATAGACATTTATTTGTAAAGCTTTTGCATGTCTTTTTCTAAAGAATATTGCCAAGAAAAAAAAAATCCATTAATATTGGACTTTATGACTAAATTGGAGGCTACAGATCCACCTATTTCATAGAAATTGTCATGACTTTCCTTGAGAAGTTCTCATATGAGGACTTTTAAGATGTGAACTGTTACCTGCGCTTATAAATTTTGGAATATATTAATAGAAAATAAAATTTCAAATATTTTTAAAATTCTTCAGCCTCATGGCTTTACTTCCATGGTCTGATCAAGACTGAAGGATTATCTTTCTTGTATGAGAAGGAAAAAAAAGGCCTGTTAATATAAAGCTTAGAGTGAAGTGTTCACAGTGAGTTCTTTTTTTAAAAGAAACATTCTTTTAATCACAATAATTCTGGAAAGGACTCTGACATACTGCTGCACTTATATCTGCATCCTTTTCTGGCCTATTTGCCTTCCTTACAATCATTTAACATACTTTATTGGCATGATAACTGGAGAAAAGTCTTTTAAAAATCTTTAACTTTTGGAACTTTTCTTGCCCTATGTCTGTGCTCTTATAGGGTCTCCTCTCTGATGTTATGCACACATACACAATGTGGACAAGCAGTGTGTCTTAAGAAGTATTATTCAGTTAAACCATACTGTATTATGATCAAATTTTTGACAAAATGAGCAGAAGTCTTTAGTTTTGGGGTGTTTTATTTTGTTTGGTTTGGAGGGTGTTTTGGTGTATGTTTTTGTTTGCCTGGGTTTTTTACTTTTATACATTTTTTCTATATTCTCTAGTGTGTGATTCTGTGAGTTGTAGTGTTTATTGTTTGTTTTCAATGCCAACTCCTTGGAAATATTCACATCTCCTAATTGTAATGGCTAAATAATAGAAATTTATTGATTTAACAGCTACCTCCTTCTCTGTACATGTGTGTTACAGAGACAGCTTCTCTTGGACTGATATAATGATCTTAATTCTCTGGGGTCAATATAAAGATTTTAATTCTCAAATCTGTCCCTTGGATGGAGGTTTGTGAAAATGGCTAAAAGAATGGGCTTGATGCTGCAAGGTTGTGATGGCTATTGAAGAGATCTTTCTTTCCAAACAGCTGTCTTCACCTCCAAGCCAGATGATCACAATTTAGTGAAAGCTTCATGCAGCAATCTCTTGACAAAGTATTGATCTAGGGGCCTAAATGCAAACTTTAATATTGTTGTTGTGAAATATGCAAAAAATTCTGAGAAGGAAGTATTGTTCTTCACCCCTTCTATTTATTTACTTGCTTTTTCCTCTTATCCCCTGTACTTTTCACATAGTTCCTTATGCTGGCTCCTGGGGGATCTGTCTAGCTCAAGTAAAAATTCTGGTGAAAGCACAAGGTGGCTCGGATGGTTTGATGTGTTCTTGATGGGCTAACTCTGCCTTGTTCCTGCACTTCCCTTGCAAACATGATGAGAGGACCATGAAGAGTCACAGTGAAGAGTTTCTCTGAAGTGCCATGGTCTTGCTGCATGAAAGGGGAATGCTTTGTCTGTTACTGAAACAGGATTATTTGTATTTGAGGCTCTTTGGGAATATTTGCTGAATGGTAGGGAGGTGATCTCGAAACCTTGCTAGTCAGTAACATATGATGTTAATATGTGATCCTGTAGGAGGTAGAATCATTCAAAATTTCAGAAGGGACTTCTTTGATCTCTGATCTCTTATGTACATCTCCTCTTTATAGCTATCTTGGTCAGTCATTACTTTCTCAAAGTAATGAGGAAGCCACACACTGAGAAGTCTATTCCAAATTCTAGATGTGAGAAAGAGAATTTGTACTATTCTGAGCTACAGTCTACCTGACTCTTCTTGGAGGCCACCATTGATTACAGTGGCAATGCAATGGAAGGTTGATTTCGGGAATAGGAAATACATTAAAAATTCCCTTATAAAATCTGTTGCAAGTTATGTTTTATAGAATCAAGTTCTCTTGACAGTTGGTTATTTTGAATTATTTCTTTTTTGTGCAGTAATCCTCCTGGATTTCCTTGGGCCTTCAGAATTGTGTGGTATAATTTGTGCATGGTGATAGAAAGGTGGCAAATATGTATAGAATATCATTTCTTATTTTAAAGACTTGGACTTCACAAAGTTTGATTTTTTTTTCCTGTCAGCTTAAGCATTTCCTCATGACCAAAGCCTGATGGAAAGAAAATGTAAGTCTAATCTATGTAAGCTTTATGCCATCCAATTACTCTGGGTGGAGTTCTCTCTATATGTATGTTCTAAAGAGTCCTAAAACAAATTACTGTGTGATATTGTTTCAGATGCAATAGTTTTGTACCATTGAAGCAAAGCAAACTGTAAATTGCAAAACAAAGAATAAAACCATAATTACTGCTTTCATTTATTCATACCATATTAATGCAATATAATTATCTGGCAGGCAGGATTTTATGAATACTCAACAGAAAGCCACCAAATGGCTGTTCTAATGAACACATAAAAACTAACATAGTAAATCACACTCCCTTACTTTTACAGTGACAAAAGCCTTTGAACTTTATAATTGCAAGTAATGTATTTTGGCACCCTCCAAAAGGCTCTTTAGAGTAATACTAGAGTACTACTGTGTTTGAGAATATTCCAAAATGGACAGAAGTACCAGTGGGGTACCATAGGAACTGTTACGGAGATTTTTGCAATGTACCTGTGNTGAGATCTGGTTAGCACATCTTGGGTAATCCACCCAGACAAAAACTCCCACTGTAGCAAACTGTGTAAAGAAGGAACTGCTCATATGCATATCACTGGCCAAAAAAAGACCACCCCAAATTATGGGACAGATGGTGTCTGTGACCACCAACCAACCACCAACTCACCACAGTGAGAACTTGAGAGAAGATAAAGGTGGTACTATTGTCCAGGTGTTATCTGAGAAGTAGGGAAAGGTCTAACAAAGGTCTAACAAACCTGGGGGAGAAGAATATATTGCTGATAATGGACATAAAAAATGAAGAATTTACAGGCCACAAATAAAGTCAATTCAGCAACTGTGCTGAAATCAGCTCTTCTTCTAAAAGGTCTCTTGGCTGAGTAAAAGGTCATTCTGGCAGGGGGAGATGGTGACCACCATAGCCCACAGATCCAAGAAAACTATATACTCAAAAAGAGAGANGGTACTATTGTCCAGGTGTTATCTGAGAAGTAGGGAAAGGTCTAACAAAGGTCTAACAAACCTGGGGGAGAAGAATATATTGCTGATAATGGACATAAAAAATGAAGAATTTACAGGCCACAAATAAAGTCAATTCAGCAACTGTGCTGAAATCAGCTCTTCTGGTAAAAGGTCTCTTGACTGAGTAAAAGGTCATTCTGGCAGCAGGAGATGGTGACCACCATAGCCCACAGATCCAAGAAAACTATATACTCAAAAAGAGAGAAAAGACTGAGCATGAGAATAATTATAATTAGAATCCAGGGAATCATTTAACCAATAGAATAAGAGAACTGTGTAGCCAATGAGCATTAATTCCTTTGTTTGCTAAAATGTATAAATAGTGAAAAGTTTTGAATGACTGGGAGACCCCCACCACTGAGAAGTGGTGAAGAAGGACCAAAGGGAGCTGGAATCCAGTGCTGTCTGGCCCATGGATGGGCCATGTTTGATATCTCTCCCTCTTTTTTTCCTATTTCTTGCTATCTCTCTCCATTCATTGTTAAATGAAAACTCTATTATTGACTTTTGCATATGATCTTGTTTGCACTTTAATTTGGACAGAGGCATCCCTATTTAATTGTATTGTAACAGGTCCTCTTAGGCATTTTATATCTTTTTTTGAAAAGGTTCAAAATTCTTTTCATGTTGTGTGTTTAGTCTTGTGTATTTTATAATCCTTTACATGACTTTTAGTGCTGGAAGTGGGGGAAGAAAGTAGCCACAAGACTTGAATCTCTCCAGATGTTTTATCAAGGAGAGACTAAGTGTAAAGGGTTGGTTTCCTATTTTAAAAAACCCAAACACTCACCAACTCCCCTGAAAAAAGAAAAAAGGAAAAAAAGGCTATCTTGACATTCCTGAGTTAACATATTATTAAATGTTATTTATAGAAATATTTTACTAATGTTGCCACCTTTAAATAGCCCTAAAAAAACTTTTAAAGTATGCAATATGGAATTAAGCCACAATCCTAACTGGCAGAATTAATTTTAAGGAGCATACAGAATGAGGACGAAATCAATCAAAACAAATTTGTGAAGTTTAAGGCATACATGTCTTCCTTCTCTGGAAGTTCCTTTATTTACCCCATCAAAACTGATGTGTAAACTCTTAGTACATGGTATACTAGAGCAGTGGCCTGATCTAGGAGAGGGAAACCACATTATAGTTAACCTATTTCTTCTCCAGAATGATGGTTTAAAGACAATTTATTAGTCTAAAGATTTTGGGATTTTTTTTTTAAATGTCATTTCTCCTCATCCTTTAGAGAAAGTTCTATATTCAAAACAACCTTGATTCTGAATTATTTCTGCATTGCATAGGGGTTTTCTTGGATAAGAAATTATATAAAAAATACAATGTTTGTCCTCTGGGTTGCTGGTGATTGGACTGTGACATCCTGTACTGATGCTCTGTATTGTTGCATCAAACCCAAGATGGAAGGAAATCACTTGTGTGGAAGAAATTATATCCTATTGCTGTTTTCCAAGTTTTCAGTCTAAACTGAAATGGGAAAAAATATTGACACTCAAGCTTTCATTGGCAGCAAATGTTTGCAATCTTGTGTTTTCCCTGTAATCAAATGTGCTAACCAATGTTAATAATTTAGCAGCTTATGAAACTACCCCCCACCGCGAGCCTATGGTGGAATCTATTCTTTAAATAAAGTCCACATGCTAAAAGTGAGGAACATGATACAAAACAATGTAGTTAACTGTCTCTGTAAAAGAACAGAAATTATCTTCTGTAAAACAGCTTTAATATGAGCTAAAGCCATTTTCTGTTAGAGAGCTGCCATGCACTTGGAGGGTCAGGAAGCTCATTTTCCTCAAGTCTCAGCCTATAACACTGGTGCAAGTGTAACATACCTAAGTAAACATCCACAATAATTTTTGCATAAATGTAGAGCGACACAAGAATTGAGATGCAATTATTTAGCATTTGTGGAGAAAGGAGATGGTTTATTTGATATGTCAAGGACTGACTCCCTTAAGGGAGAGAAATCACTTGCTGAAATATGTTGGTACGATAGCAGCATTAAATAGATTGTTGTTACAGCCATCACATGTGTAATTTTTATAAAATGTTATCTTATTTCTGATCAACACTTTTAGGAATCTTTGGGTTAGATTATGGCAAAGATTCATAATTAGCAAAAAAACCTCAAAACCATTTAATTAATGGAATAGATTAGTCATTGTTATGAATTTAATATGCCTGGAGTTAAGGAGTTAACTCAACCTGAAAATGTACTTTTACAAGGCCCACCATGTTAACCTTTATCAGTACAGTACCTTTTTTAGCATGTACTATACTTATATTCTCTATACTTACATAAAGAGTCCAAAATTAGTACTAGCCTCTCCTGAGTCCTTCCTTTGTTATGTTAAATGGTTTGTTCAAATGCTAGAAAGTGCTGAAAAACATTTAGCAATGTGTGGTGCCTATATGAAGAAGATCCTTAAAAACAGCAAAGATTTGCAGGACAGAGGTGTTGATTCCCCGGGCCAGTGGGACAGACATTTGGATAAAGCTTTTATGTTTCAGACTGGGATCAAAATAGATTTTTGCTGTATTACCAATAGATTTTTTTGAAACTGCCTTTAATCTGTGCTCCAAATCTGACTATCATTAATCAGAACACCCTAGTGTCAGTGTGGTTGGAAGGTGGCAGAATCCCAAGTCTGATTGTGAGGCTGTGGAAGACAGAAACGAAGACCTTGACCCAATAGTTGATATTTTCAACAGAGCACAGGGGACCTGTGTGTGCTCCGGTGGTGCTGTGATGCGCGTGCTACACCCTGCCCTATTTCAAGAGCAACAAGTAGGCAGGATCCTGCTCTTATTTCCAGGCACTTTATGCTGAGAATGACAATCTTGAAAAATGCTTGTTGTTATGGTACGCATGACAATACACTTGTTTTCTTGGGAACTCTTGCGTCTCTTGTCCCCTGTAATAAATTTGAAGGAGATCAATTTACTCTCAGCTTTTTTTGCACTTGTTTTTTGACTTACAGTTGGGAATATGCTTAATTTTGACACATTGTAGTCGTTTATCAATTGTCTCTATAGTATTTATCGGCTCTAGACACATCTACTGTTCTATCCAAAGATATGTAAATTTCCTATTGTACTGTTTTGAACCAATTTACAGTTGCAGTGAAAAAAACCTTTGGTCTTTCACAGAACTCATTCAGAAAATTTAATGGAAAATTTTCTCATCTTCTATATTTCTTAACCACGTTTGCAATGCAATGTCTGATCCTCTCACCTGTCAGTTGGTAAAGGAAAAAGTATTTTCCTAAACGATATTTTTCTGTGGATTGCACTGTTCTTGATTATTCAAAATTAGTTTGTTTCAGCAGTCTTTATTTGAAGTTTGAAGTCTTTATTACATTCTTTCTGTAAAATAGGCCTAGACATTCCTTTCTTGCTTCCAGAAGAAACTGCGTAGATATGAAATATTACATGGCTTTGAATTTTTTTCTCCCATCCATATTTTTATTTCTTGAACTTTCTCAGAACTTTCTTTCTCTCCTCTGTGGCTATAAGGATTACACCGTGCTGAAATGTTGCTACACCGTCTGAGTCCACTTCCTTCCTAACCTCACTGCTCTATCCAAGATTTAAAAATTTAGGTTTTCTTCCACCTTCAACTGCTGAAAACAGAAGTTTCTCCATTAATCGTATCTAAGAAACAACTCTCACTGAACTGACTGATGGTATAATAACTGCACTAGACTTGTGTATTTTTAAATTGAAATTAAATAATTTACTGTTCTGTTTTTAATTTTGAATCAGTTGAAATTTCTCATGGGTTTGAATTGTCAGAAGTGCTCAGAACAGAACTAGTTTTTTAATTGGCTCAAGAGCTGAGGCATGATGTTAGGAAGGAGTAAAACTTTATTTCTAACAGTAAAAAGTTAATGTTCTTAAAAATGCCTTTACTAAAAAAATTAGTTATTCTACTGATAAAGATTACAATATTGAGTGGAAAAAAATGATCAGATCATATCTGACTTTTTAAAAAAGTAAAGATTGTATTGGTATCCTTAACTATCTGATTTAAACACTGCCCACCCCACTCCTGCTTTATTCTTTCTTTAATCCCCTGTGGAACAACGTTGGTAACCACAGATGAAGTGTGAAAACTAAACTTTGGTTAACACCTTTTCCTTCTTGGAAATAGGTTAACACAGTTCAGTAACTTGTAAACTATGATAATATACATATTGTATTTCTGATTCTATTGGTATGTTTCTTGTTCATAAATTGACACCCTCTTCCTTACGGTATTAAATCTGTCATTACTGCATTCAATTGGCTAAGTGGGTTATGGAATAAAGCCATGTAAGATCATCTTTATTTCTGTGATCAAGTAGAATGTTAAAGCCCCCTATTCATAAATGCTGTAAAATGTTGTGGAGTTTAGTCCTGTAAAAACTGACCAAGCTGATCAAAATCAGGTGTGTTTGAATTGTTATTCTAGTTAATTCAGAAATATTGAAATATTGGCATCAGCACTAGATTGTCTACAAATATGGTGTGTTTGACTCTTTTTCTGCAAGTTTAGGAGTTCTGTCACTTGAGATTTCATGGAAGCTGGTTTCTAAGAATCTGAATAATTCTCTGAGTCAGTGTTAACCCCACTCTCTGCCTGCACCCTTCTTTTTGACAGTTTTAGAACTTGCATCTCAAAATTGTCTTCAGACAAACTGTTTTTCAAGTTTATCACTGTGGAGGTCAACTGAACCTCATATTCCAAACAAACAAATATTAGCTTTAAGAAGAAAAACAAACAGCAAGTTCTAGTTTGCACCAGTTTCAAAGCCACATGAAAGTTCTTATAATTTATTGACCTCAAAAAGCTGCTTCAGCCATTTAGCTTAAGTACCTCCAATAGAATGTTATGTGTTTGCCTTGTCCAGTTATTTGAGTGGCCATGCTATAGAAAGGTCTTGTTCCGTGTATGGTTCTTCTGTATATATCTTTTTGTTTCAGGGAAGTGGTAGTAATAGCAATGACTAGCTTGATTACACAAAAGTGTGTTTCTGCCTATTCTGTAATTCCCTTTCTTTTGTGTCTTGTTGCTTATGGCAAGGTATAGGAAAACGTGCAATACAGAATGTATCATCTTCCTGATGCCTCCTGCTGTACGGGTGGGAGGGATTTGGATCATGTGTCATCATCTCTTGAAATGTTTTTCCATGTACTAATTGCTTACCCAAACCCTTATACAATTATTTTTCCTTGACTATTCTTGTGCTCTTAATTGTGAGGTGGTTTTTTTGGATTTGTTTTTTGGTTTGTTTTGTTTTTTGATAGTTTTGCTGATTCTGTATCCTGAAGAATAGAATGAGTTGAAGCTGGAAGCAAGCAGCATCCTGTTTACTGCACAGTACTGTGTATTCTAGCATGTGCATGGAACTGGAAGACAGTAATCTGCATACTAAAGGAAGGCACCATTAATTATGCAGCTATTGCACTGTGAAGAGTGGATAATTCTAGGTTTCAATGGCCTTGAATCATTATAAGGGTTATGTTTTCCAATGTATTAACTTTTTTTCAGTGATCTTGAGAATGTTAGACACAAGCAAGCACCTGAAGCTGACAGAATTAACCACAATGATCCATTCAGGTTTTCGTTCTGTTACAGATTTCAGTGGTGAAAAAGTCACAATGTTAGAACTGGTAACATCAGAAAAAATAAAATTGACTGAGGCCGTTCTGCAGTGCAACATATGAGAATATATTTTAGAGTCTTTTATAGGAGAATGTCTTGTATTCTGTTTATCTGACAGAACAATTTATTTCTTCAGAGAATATTATTTATTATATTTTTATAGATCAAGAGGGGGGGTGCTGTGTCCTTACTTGAAATCTACTTCTGGGATATGCTGTAAGCAGTAGCCCCACCTTTCTGCAGTGGATCTGGAAGACCTGTAGCATAGGCATCGCTCCCACCTTGGCTAAGAGCGCAGACAAGATCGGGGTCCGAAACAGCTCCCAGATCTGTCCTCGTGTGGGTTATCCCCGTCTGACAACGCTCCTGCGGTCACTAGGTGGCAGTCTGTCCTCCGGGATAGACAGGGCCATCGGACATGCATCCCGGCTGGAAGATTAATATGATTTGGATCAGTTCAGTCAGTATTAAATCACATATAGTGTTGATGAAACAAAAATTTACATCAGAGATGAAATGCGTTGCTCACACTGAAACCTGAGGTCTGTCGCCGTGGAGCACTCAGTGTTCAGCCGCGCTGCTGGTTCTCTCTTGTCCACTGCCCCCATCCTAAATTTTCAGTTTATTTGAGGTGGTTTTGTTTTGGTGGTTTTGTTTGGTTTGGTTTTGTCTTTTTGTTTTCTTGGGTTTTTGTTTGTTCTGTTTTGTTTTGATGGGGTTTTTTTTGGTCAGGGGGAGTAACAGAGTGGGGAAAGGAAGTTGAAGGTAAAGTTGTGAATAAATCTGAAATTGTACTTGTGTCTTCATAGGTTATTAAACCAAAAAGGATAGGGTTTACCAGTTTACTGCCCAAAGTGTTGCACTTCACTTGTAATGATAATTTTCAGGGAAATTTCTAAGTATTTAGCTTCAATACTTAGATATTACTTAATTTATTTTTAATAGAAAAATAATAATTTAAAAATGATAAATCTCATTGTAAGAAGAAGACATTTACAGTTCTGCATTAACTACTTTATTAATCGCTTTCAAATTTCACTACCTATGCTATTTTTTATTTAATAAAAGGACCTTTTTTTATTAAAAAACCTTCATTTTTAATTTTTTTATCTTCTGAAAAAACTGGTTGCAAAACTATTCAAATACTTATTTAATACTTCTCTTTTAGCAGCATGCTACCAAAAGAGCTTGAAATATGCTTAATTATATAAAGAACATTTTCAGAACAAACAAAAAAATTATATTTACTGCTTGAAAATTATTAAGGTGTAGAATATTTAGAACAGCACGTATTGTATGCTTTTTTCATTATTATTTCCTTGAAAACTGCTTAAGAGTAATTTTTAGAAATTTAACAATCAAACAGATATCTGATGTATCCTACCTCATTTAGTTATTCACTGCATGGTGGATTTTTTCTCAACAGAATGTCAATATGCATCGATATCATCATTAGGAATTTTAACAATCAAATGGATTTGCAGTGTATGCTTATCACGATTAGCAAGCATGTGCTGCATATTTCTATTAACAGCACATCAATATCATCATTAGAAAATCAGCAATCAAATAGATCTGTAGAGCAAGCATATGCTGAGCATCATAATATTTAGAATCCAAAAAGGCTTTGTTTAACATAAGTCTATTTCTGCTTCAGTTTATTTTTGCTTCTTATCAGAATGGCTATCTTGCTTCCATCTCTGACTATAAAACCTTTAAAATAGTGTTTCTGTAAACACAGTATGATATAAACCTTTACTACAAACTCTAGTAATAAGGCATTAGGATTCACAAAGGTATCATAAAAGTGTTTATGAAAGACTTATAGTGTTCTATGCCTTTTGCTTTGCAAAAAAAGCTTTGATTTTCAAGGGTAACCTTAGTACTGCATACATGCAGCTATTTATCACTTGTCCTGCTTCTCTTTAACTGTGCAACAGACTTTAATATGCTTTCTCTGCACATATGATTAACTTGTGATTTAACGTCTACCATTTAGGAAAAAAACAAATAAACAAGAAGATCCAAAAGTTATTTCTCCTGTATTTTATTAAATTTATATAAAGAGTGCAACCTAGTATTAGCATTCCAACATGCTCTAATTTTGTGCCATATACTGGAGAATTAATTATATGCTCCTATTGATGTAAAATAGGAAACAATTAACTATTCTCCCACATGCATATGTGTATTCCTTCTTTTGATGCTGATCAAGTGCAGTGATACATTGATAAAGGAGAAATATTGTAGTTAGTAAATTTAGTTTTGGATGTCCAAGATGTGTACAGATTTTGTATGAGAAACCAAATGAACCAATTACATTGAGAAAGAAAATTTTTTCTATTAGTTTCTAAAAATGTTAATTGTAAACTTAATGGAGAGACATGATGCAAGTTGCTTTTGTGACTTTTGTAAATAACAGTTACTGCAGAGCAGAATTTTGGCCTTCTATCTTTATTACCTTTGAAATACCCATTTATTTTTAGCCTTACTTTAAGTACAATAACATAATAAGGAATGGCAGAGTCCTACTTTAAAGAACCATTTGTTTGGGCAGTAAAAATATAGCCTCTCAACATCCTTAACCAATTATCTGTCTTTGTTTATGCTGTTTACGGCTTGTAGGGTAATGGCTCCAGCAGAGCTAATAGTTAGCCCTGGTCTGGGGACATCATTGCAGGAGGAAGATTCACTTCTCATGGATATGACTACTGCAGTCTCCCCAGCCTGCGTGAGGTCTCTGCTAGGGTCATGCTCCTGACATCTTGCAGTAGGTGAGGACAAGGACATAGCACATACTGTTTAAAGACGGATAGTTTAACCTTGCCTAACATTTCACCTCGGCTACTGTTGTTTTTCATAGCTCCCTTTTCAGAGCTGATATAGTAGCTTTATGGGTGTGGAAGCATGATTTTTATCTTGGCGTTGGTTTAAGGATAATCAGGTCATCTGCAGAAAGAAGCCTGAACTCTGACTCTCCTCATTTAAAACCAATGATCTCCCCAGCCTATCTGCCTTGACTGTGTACTTCAGCAATTTGATGATGTTGATTTATATGAAAATGAGTATTATACTTTATTTCATATCCACTGTTTACTGCATTAAAAAAGTTACTCTGCTGTAGTCACAGCAATTGTATGTTCTAGACTTGCTTCAGCTGCATCTGTGCCTCATGGGAGCCAGTCACATGGCAGCTATACAAATATTTTTTTATTTTTGTTTTATGTCATCAAATTGTGTCCTTTCTACCTGTATCGAATGCAGGGGTCATGGACTTTAGGTTCACTAATAGCATAAAACAGGTCTAGATGAAGAAAAACCTTCTGGAGGCTTGCATGGATAGTGCAAGCATGAACAGAAACTGCTGATTACTGAGCTTTCCTAACTGTCAGGTAGTTATGCTCAGCTGATCCAATAATAATTTGCACAGAACAATAAGCTGTATTGCTGTATATAATATTCTTTTTTCTAGTGACTCATTATCCTAGGATGATAAGGAGATGATTAGAATATAAGTGTATTAAAACATAATTGCTTTTCTATTCAAACAAAAGCATTCAGCATACACATCGTGACAAATGTCTAATGAATAGGAGTGGAGCTTTTTTGTTTTGCTTCAGTTTATGGCAATGCCTACCATAACTGCCTGTTTAAGATCTTAATTGCTTTTAATTTTAACAGTTACCTGACAGTTGCTTTTGCTTGGAGAATCATACAGAAAAATATGCTGCTTCACTGCAAAGGTGGGCTGTTTACAAACATAGACTTTCAGCTTCTATGATTCAAGTTGAACAATTATAATAACATTAATTTTCTGTAGCTATTGCTACTGTACCGTAAGTAATTGCATAAACACTGTACCAATGTGGGTTTTTTTCCAATCTGTGGTAGATTCAATGCACTAAAAAGCTTTGAAAATATTTGTGAAAAAAATGTTTAGTTTGAAGATGTCTGCATATAAAAAATTGACTTCCCAGAGTTGTATTATCACCATACTTGAATAAGAAATATGTGAGTGTTAAAGCTTACCTTGAGAAAGAAAACCTTACGCAATCATCTATGTTCAGTTCCCATAATCGTTGGTAAAATCCTAAACTTATGTTGCACTGGCTAATTATTCTCCTCAGATGACACTGGCCCTAGGTAGTCAAATCCATAAATTCATTTGAATATGAAAGAAGCCAAGGCAAAATTTCCTTCCACTTGCAGATTCATAGCGTACCTTTTCTTTTGATGTTATTGGCCTGTAATTTTGGACTCTTCATTATCATCATCTCAACCAGAACCACCATAGTAAGTGATATCTTTAAATAATTAAACTTTGTCTCTATCCCTGACCTGTTACTCAAACCACTGGAATCCTTTCCAAACCCTTGGGGCAGTGCCTGTGCATTATAGCAACTGGTGAACTAAGTGTGAACCATCCTCTGTATTTTTTTAGTGGGAAAATTCAGTCTTCATTAGCTATTTCTCATTACTAATTTGTCCAGGGCCATCATCATGACATCAATGACAGAGATTGCAGTTAAACTGTCTTGAGAGATGAATCAAAAGATCTCATCTTTTCAGTTCTCTATGAGACCTGATGACCATGCTAAAGGCAAGAAAGACAAATAGGTACATAATCAACTGCACCAAGGCGGGGTACTCTGCAGGTATCAGGCAGCAGATGGTTGTGCCTCAGTATTCCCTGTAGTGTGAGGAGCTTCTATGCTTGGCTCAGACCAAGCATGCTGCCTCTGCCAAAGTGTTATCAGGAGATGTTTGAGTATACTTCCTGCTTAAATCCAGTGGAAGATTAGATTTACTTTACTAAAACTAAATGTAATGACATATCATTTGTGTAGAGCAGTCAAAAACCCAGCACTTTATTTTCTCATGTGGCTTTAAATGTTTGCAAAAGTTGTATTTTTTTACTGCTTAATTAAAGTTTTATTTTCTGAAAGCCATGATATACTTTCTGAGGGCAATGGCATGCTCTTTCCAAACAGTATGTCTTTACTAGTTTCCCTGCAAGCAGATGAGTGAGTAGATACTCGATGCATGCAGTGGCCAGATGTGCTGGTTGGCATGATGTGGCTCTACAGGGCAAAAGTACAAGATATTTATTGTCCTTCACTCTGGCTCCTGAAACAGTACTTGGACTTCTACTTTATTCTCTTTGCTTGTCATCTTGATATCAAGTTAACATCTGGAAAAAATGTTGTTCAGAGGTCCATCTTGCTCATATCTGTGAGGTATCTAAAACACTTTCAAACCTTTAAACAAAAGTTTTTGGTGGGTGTCTCAAAAGTAGGTGAATTTCTCCTTAATGCAGTCTAGGTTTCTGGTATGTTATTAACCAGGATACAAGGAGTGGTTGAAGTACTCCATAACTTTGGTGTTTATTGCACCTCCACCTGTATGGATGTATCAGGACAAACAAATGTCTTTGCAGGACAGGCTTTCTCAGAGATATCCTGGACTCGATGATCTTTGTGGGTCCCTTCCAGCTCAACATATTCTGTGACTCCTCTTGTTCATCCCTGCCATGATGATAAGCAAGAGGTTACATAAATGTATAAATGTAGGTGAACCTCACCCACCAAACACTTGAGAGATCTCTGTGGTCCAGTCCAGTATCTATCCCCAAGCTAGCAGAGTGGCTGAAAAGCAATAGTAGAAAGGTACTCTTTGGTCTAAAATGGAGCCATGATGAGAAACTAAAATTATTGGATGGAACAAAAGGGCATGTTCAAGCTTGAACCAAAGGTCATGCAATTACCAGAACCTCTTACAGAGATCTCCCAGTGCATTAAAGTGGTAACACAGAGCATGCCACTTGAAAAAATTGTTTCCTGCTATTAAACAAGATTCCCTCTAAATGCCCAATGATCTGAAATCTGTTCTTGGGACTTCTGCATCTTCACAACTAAGACGAACAGTTCTCAAACTATTATTCTTTAAGCTTAGTTTTTGTTTTGTTGATGCTTTTAAATTTTTTTTACTCCATTGGGGGAAAGGTGTTTTGGGTTTGTTTGTTTGTTTGTTTGTTTCTCTGACCATGTAATTACTTTTTTCCCTCAGAGAAGTTGTTCTTAAAAATTTCGCATTCCTCAAGAAAAATGGGGCTAGCATAAAGTCTGCCCTGATGGATGTTACCTTACTGAGGTAGATGTAAGTTAGTCAGACGGTTTCTGTTTAAATTATGACAAATAACAACACATAGACCTCTATGCAAGTGAAAGCCTCCTATTGTTAGGGCAGGTTCTACCAGTTGCACTGTGTTTTCTGGTAGCAAGTTAACTACAATAGAATTCTGTGATAATAAAGCTTGCCTATATCTTGCTGACTGACTTCTTGACTGACTGCACTATGAAGAAACACATTTGTGGCTGGAATATGAACTATGTTTTAATGAGTTACTTGAAACAGCGTTATGTTATTTAATGTGTTTCTCAAACACGAAGAAATCTGTTACTCAGTGTGAGATTGGAGAGAAAGAATGCCATATACCAGAGAGGTATATGGCAACACACACGATGCCAAAGTATGAAAAGGTTACCCAATTTTTTTTCAATTGTTCATTTTATGTAATACAATATTTTTGATCCTGTGTACATTGCCAAGGTTCTGTTGAAATTTGACCCAGATACTTATTTGTAACATTGTTTTGTGGTTTGTTTGCTTTGCTTGATTTTTATATAAACCTCTGTTTTGCAATGAGTTCCCAGATGACACAGGACACAGTATTAGTTCATTTTTTAAAATTTTAATAACATTTGCATAAAAAAGAAATTCAGATACATTCTAATCTATGTCTACATTTATATTTAATATCCAGGGATGAAATTCTCCCGAACTGATGCAATTCACTTCCTATTTCATGCTTTTTAAAAAATTGTGACACTTCTTCCTTTCAATTAATACACTTCATTAGATACCTACTTTATGACCAAACTGCTAGAAAATATATTGCAGTCTGAGATTACAGACTGGAGGAGATCATCTTCTGGAAACACTCTTCTGGAAAATCTGAATGTAACTGCATTAATTTTTCCCATTGCTATATCCCATGTCCATATTCATGTTAGAAGTATCCTTTGAATGTAGAGAGCATGAAAAGAAGGAAAACATCCTTAGTAATACCATTCATACCTTGTAGTCTTCTATTTCCCTTTCTCCTTTTATATGAGCTTTCCTTAAATCATTTTTTCACATGCAGAAGAGGAATGGGCGTGTGAACAGATATTATCAAGAGATCAGCTGAACCAGAGATCAGCAGAGAATGGGTTGTGATTAGGTAGTGATATGTTCCTATTTTTCATGCATAGTTCTGTTTGTAACCTTTGTTTTCACATCTGGCTGTACACTGGAGAAGATTTTGTTCTTTTACTGCTTCTATTTTTCCTGTGTTTTTTTTCCTTTTTTTCCATCATTGCAAACTTTTGCTTTTTAACCAGTGCTGTAAATCAGCCAATGGGAGGAGTGAACTTCATATTGTTCAATAGGTCTATAGGCTTGAATTTGGGACCTTTTTAACTCAATACTTGAATCAGTGTTTTGAATTGCAGAATAACCTGAGCTGGAAGGGACCCACAAGAATCAAGTCCAGCTCTTAAGCACATAGCCCATACTGGGATAGAACCTGCAACGCTGCCATTATTAGCACCATGCTCTAACCAACTGAGCTAGTCTCAGGCTACCAGACCCTCTTTTCAGTGGTTATGAGTGCATTTAATTTCCAGCATGCCTCTTAGATTTGGGATCCATTGAAATGTTCCCTGCTCAGAGTTTTTTTCTTCTTTTCAGGTTAATTTTCTCACTTGAGTGTTACATTCTTCAAAGGCGAAGCAATTTGTCTGCTTATTTTGTTTGCAGATTTTCTACAGATCCACAAGTGTTGAATATTATAGGATTTTCACATTTCCCCCCTCCCCCCATAAGTGGCTAATCATTGCTTATATCTGGAAAGTGAATTCAGTGAGGGCATAGCAAATAGCAGTTCAACCTATGCCAAGTAGACCTTGAATCTGCAGCTGCTGGCCTATCTGTGTCCTGTCTTCCCCATGGATGTTTGTTCAGTTGTGATTCACAAGCATGGGTTTTACTTTCTTGCTGGGTGGCACCACTTCATAAATATTTCTGTGTCGTGCCTATGGTCCCAGCACGCTGGATTTCCAATATTTTGAAAGCACTTACTGAGAAGTCACTTGGCATATTATCAAATGGCCACAGCCCAGAAGTAAGCTATAGGTGGAATTTTAATATGAAGTTGACAGGTCTCACGTCTCAACCCGGGCAATTATTTTTTTCCCGCTAGATAGTTTATTTCTTTAAAAGAAAAAAAACCCAAGAAAGTATTTGCAGAATTGAATTGGCAATTTCATATCAAAGAGCAATAATTGTTGTTTTTGAAATTCTGAAAGAGGCAGTTCTGTACAGAATTTTTTCCTACTTAGTTTTCAGGTTAAACTTTATGTGTAAATTAGGTGCTGTTCACAGTATGGTTGATTTAGAGAAGATACCGTTGCCCTTTTAGCCTATAAGTTAAAGCATTCACTTTCTATGAGGCAGACAACACTGAAAACAAGGACTTGGGCCAAATAACTCCCCTTTCCAGGAATGGACTTCACCTTCCCTGGACAAGAATTAATCTGGTTCTACTCATCCCAGTACTATAAAGGTGCTGCAAGATAAAGACCTCTTAGTTTTCTTATCTGAAGCTCTTATTTTTATAAAAATGCTCCTGTAATCTTTGGCAACAGATTGTTAGAGTGACTGAGTGAAGGTGGTTGTGAAGCCTGGTGGTGTGGGTACTCACCTGTCAGGAAAGTCACCTTGTTTCCAGTCCTGTTTCTAGACAGAACCTGGTTTAGTTAGACTAACAACATATTAGTGTTGCCTACTTGCATAATTATATCAGCCCCAAAATGCTTTTACAAACTGAAACACAGGTAATACATACATAAAAAAAAAATTTAAAATAAAGGGCTACCTTTTGTAGTCAGAGAGTATGCTAGCAGCATTTGTTTCCTGCTGCCTGGAAGGTCATCTTTTTTAACAGCGTGAATATAGTTTTCAGACATACACAACTAATTTATGACAGACATTAAGAGCTTAGTAAGGCAAGACAGAGATACAAAAAGAAGCAAAGTAGAAAATGTAGCTATCTTTGTCACTAAACAGCATACAATCAAGAAAGACAGTAGCATGTTGCATGTAAATAAGTGTTTGTCTTCCAGGAGATGTGAAACTTAGTCTCTTGTATGTTTAACAGGTGATGCACCCAAATTGACTGTAGCTGGTTCCTGAGCTAATTCACATCAAATAGGTGTTTGTAAAGTGTTTAATTCTTTTCTGAAGGTGAATATGTAACCTCTGATATATTGCAAAATTTACTGAATTGTCATATCTTCATAAGGAGAGTTATTTTTTAGAGTTATTTTTTCTTCTAAAGAAGTTTATTACTTCAGCTGAAATAATAGTGAGGAAAAAAACCTTCCAAAACACACCCCTACATACCCCCCCAAAACCCACCCACCATCCTAACCTTTTCTCCTCCTCTTTAGCACTCAAGACCTTACACAGATAACTGACTCAAAAAAGTTCAAATTAAAATCTTCATAATATAATTATTTTGATTTAGAAGCAAAACAATAAGCTGTCCTTTTCTGCTTGCTTCCTACTCATATGTGGACATACAGATCACACAACAGTGTTGAGTCCATTGTTCCATTGAATAAGAAAACAAATTTTGATGATGTAATGAGTGTACTTGGGAAAAACTGACCTTCCATTTGGTCCTGCACAGTGTTTGAGTTGCATGTGGATGCATTTGGTTTCCTTATGCAAATTCACCTTCACTGTGTTTATAATTGTAGAGAAGGAAGGAAACAAGTATTTAGCTTACATACTGCCACCATGTGTTTTTTTTCCTGTATACATCAAAATGCATGTGAGCCAGTCAATGACACAATTATATGTTACTAAAATTAACATTTTGTCTTAATGGTATCTTGTTACCCTGACTACGTGTGATTCTATTTTTTAAGAGTTTGATCTGAACTAGTTTTACTCTGTGAAGCCTGGGAAGTTTCTCTTGGGAGGAGCAGTGAAAGCAGCTGTTTAACACTTTTTAGAGACTTGAAAGTAAAAATTATCTTAGATATTAGCTTCAGAGTAGTATGGAAAGTCCACTGTATGAGGAGGAAAGTAGTTTTGGGGAGCCACAGAGTAGCTGAGGTAGGAAGTGATCTCTGGAGATTGTCTAGTGCAGCATCCCGTGCTGAAAGTAGGGCCAACTGCTACAGGTAGCTTGAGTGTATTCAGCTTGCTTTTTAATTTATCCAAGGCTGGACACTCTACAACCTCTCTGGGAGATGGGTTCTAGTGCTTGATAACTCTCAGTAAGATTACTGTAGGGTTTTTTACCCTTGTACGTTCACTGAATGTCACTCAGGAGAGTCTATTTCTATCTTTCTCCATCTAGGCACTAGGTTTAGCTGAGCTTAAAATATTTCACATATATCTACTGAACAAACTGGTAGGAAGAGAATAATTTGGGCTGAGTTTAGTAGGGAACCTAGTAAAACTTGGGTTTGATCAGCTGAGGAGTGGTTGTGAGAACTGATACTTTTATCTGTCTCTCTTTTGCTCTGCTGATGCTGGTCTTCAAGGTGCAATAATATTACATTAAAGCCATGATGAGGTTAATGAGATCTGAATATTGCTGATTTCTGAATGTACTAGTGCTGTTGGGAAGACTTGCCAGACAGTGAGATGGCACCTTTATGTTTACTGAAGGTTGTTGATAAGTAAAATTCCCAGCTGGGTTGGCAGTGAGGGATTTCTTAAAGAAATTGCTAAAAGGAATTGTTGAAAATTCCAGTTATGTTTGCTTTTTTAAAGAAAGAAATAATTATCTACAGTACTGCATGTTTTGGTTTTTTTCAGTATCAAAAGTATTCATTGTCACTTTAGTCTTTATATAGTTTCTGAATTCCCCTAGTTATCTTAAACTTTCTGATGTGTTTCTAGTAGCAGCATCTATTGGGTATACAAAAACAGACTGGACTGAATCCTGTGGTCAGAAATATATTTTTCTTCCTTTTTATTCCACTGCAGTGCCTGGCAACAGGGTTCTCTTAGGACTAGGCTGTTTAGTAATACATCTGATTTTATGATATTAATATGATTTATGAATTTTCAGTATCTGATATGAAGGGAAATCTTAATCAGCAGAATAAGTTATGTTTATATTGATATCATTTTACTGTTTATTGGTATAGTAGACATCAATCTGCTTCCATTTAGGAAAAAGAAAATAACTTGTTATGAAAACTGCTTTATGTGACATGGTAAGGGCTCATATCCTAGCTCTGTGTGGGTTACTAGTCATAAGAGGACTGAAACAATGCCTTGGAAGTTAAGTAAATATGTTAAAAGGAAGTTGTCTAACAGATGGAGTTTTCAGGCAGGATCCTCAGTTGCTGTGCATAGTTTTGAATAATAACCATTTAATACAGATAAGAGTGAAAATTAGACTAAGAATTGATTTATATATATATTTAAATGCAATAGTATGAGATTAGGAAAAAAGTAAACTTGTGCGGCTTATATTTAGTTTCGTGTTTTACATGGAGAAGATTGAAACCATCCTCTCTTATACAGAATTAGAATGCATTTTAGGTAACTCACGTTTAAGTAAGTCTCTCAGAGTTTGTATTTCATTGTTGTTGATATTTGGAGGTATGTTTGATCTCTTTTTTCATGGCCTCTAGATATTTGTTTATTAAAATCAACATGCCAGCAACCACTGGCATACGGTCACTGTGGAAAAATGACAGAAATCAGTGGTGAACTTCGTTCTCCTGTCTTTCCTACATGAAAAGACAATGAATAGAACCAAAGTACAGTTCTTTGCACTATTTGTGTGCTGGTTTTACATGACGAAGACAGACATAGGAGCATATAGACAGTATTAGAGATTGTTACAAAAATCTCCAAAATGGAGATTATATATAAGTCTATATAAGATGCAATACTTCATGTTAACCTCTGGTTAGGCCAAGACTAACAGGTGCAGAAACAGAGCTCAAAAAGTGGGAAGAAACAGAGAAGTGACAGAAATGGGGCAATGACAGGATGAACAAATGTGCATGGGAGGGAATTTTGCTCTCCAATTAAAAGAAAATGGATACTTCCATAGAAGCTTCTGTTTTCCAGAAGCTATTTCTTATGTGCCTGCAAAGGTAGGTTACCATTTTCATGCATGCTTTCCTCTTCCCCCTGCTATTCCCTTTTCCCACCCTCTAACAAAGAGATGTAGAGAATGCAAATAAATTGCCTGTCTGAAACAGAGGGAGCTGTGGGCTTTGGTTGACATTAGTGTATTGTGGAGGGATCCAGATGCACGATACTCATCAAATTTCTATCAATACTAATTTACTAATATCAATAATAATCTGTTTCCCAGTGGATCAGCTTTCTTGAGCAGGGTCTGTGCACTACTTACAGCTCTCTGAGCCCTTCAACTAAGGTGTCAATAAAGCTGACCGCTGTTCTGGGGCTATTGACAGTTATTAAAAATGACCTTGATGTAATTTCATGCCTATCAAAACAAAGGCCATATGTTAAGGATTATGAAAAGCTACAGTGAACAAAAGCAATGACAGGCTTCTGCTGGGTGAGGGTAGAGGGAGGTCAGCATATGTGAAGATTATTGGCTCCTCTCCTCTACTTCTTTTCCTAAGGCACTGAGCGATGGTGCCCCTTGGTAGGCAACTGTTATGCTAAAGGCGTAATTGGAACAATTTAGAGCTCAGGGGTACACTTTTTTAAAGATCTGTCATAGCATATCATCTCAACAGTTAATGTGGCGTAAAATATCATAAACACTGCTGAGGACCCTGGAGTCCCCATGGCAGGGACCAATCGATAAGACCCAGTGGATGATCTGTCTTCACTCGCAAATAGAGGGCACACGAGGAACACTCTCACTTGCTTTCTTATTCTGCCACTTTATAGGCATATGAGCTTTTACCTGGTGGCTGTCATGTGCAGGAAAGTACCTCAGGCATGTGATCAACAAGAAGATTTTCCAAAACTGTGTGAATGCCACGTTCAAAACAAAAAAATAAATTGGTTCCTATTAACAATCAAAATGGGCCATGTTATAATATGCATAAATGAGATTAGTTAGAAATCCAGGCATCATAGCATATTATGCCCTTACCCTTTGCTCTTAAAAATTAGTTGGCAAGAATTTCCCTATCAACTTAAAAAAAATTGGTTTTGTTTCATTTGGGGTATGAAAATGCCTTCCTAATTTGGTAAGTGTGCATGCAGCCCTCAGGCTAGATAGACCTGTGTGTGGAGCTGGTGCTCTGGCTCTCTAACATTAACTCTTGCCCACAGTGCTGACACCTGGGTTACTTAGTGCATTGACAAAAACAGGCAGTGGTTTAAGGTTTCCTCATGTTTTCAGCAGTCCCACCCCAAAATGCCTCTGGACTGCTTTTAAAAGTGGTAAATGTTATCTCTAGAGTCCCTTCAGTGAAATTCTCCCCTCTTGCGATGCAGTGGACTAAGCAGGGAGGGGCGCGGGATATTCTCAGTCACAACCTGGTGCCTGGGGATAGGAGCAGAGTGACTCTGCTCTCACACCCAGTCACTAAATCAATGGCAAGACCTTCATGAAAGTCTCCTCAGCATGGGAGAATAGGCTTTGCATTGCAATTCTCTTGGCAGGAGGGACATTTTAAATTTAATCGGCTTGAAATAAATAATTTTAGATCACATCAAACTAAAATAGCTTTTTCTGTCAATAAAATAAAATAAAAATTGTTCTATAAAATATTCGACTTTTTATGGGAAGTTAACACATAGAATGTTCTATGAAAATCAGAAATTTCTCTTTGTTACTTCAGCCAGGATTTTATTTCCTGTTTCTTTTGTGTAAGGCACAGCTTAATGTTTCCATTGCTGTGGATACAGTGTTGTTCTTTCAGGACTGTTTGTGAATGAAAACACGTATTTATGAAGTCTGCAGGCCATGTTGAGTTATATGAAACAAAAAGATACAAAAAGAATTTCAAAGAAAGCTGGAGAACATAGTAGTGATTTGGTTTGAATATGATATAGCACATTATAACCTTTTTTTGTTCTTTTAAGGGTCCTTATAGCATGAGTCTGTGACAAGCCAAAATCTAAAGCCACAACTGGAGGATTGCTCCCTCAGACAGGTATTGTCTTCTGGCAGTTGTCCTCATGTCAACACCACCCTGTCTTCTGTATTTCTCCAAAGATTCAGCAGGTTGTGCAGTGGACTGACATATGAGAAAACTGATTTAGGGACAAAAAAGAGTGCAGAAAATAGAAATGTTTCTTAGTCACATGAATCTAACTCTCCATCCAGTTTGCCATGAGATTACGTGCCTTTTTTTTTTTTTTTCCTAGTTCAGTACTGTGAGTAATATGTGTAAAGGTGGAGAGAAGGCACCGGAGAAGGGGACAGGTCACAGTGGCTGTATTTTTCATTTACTTAAACACATCATGTAGAACCTGAGACTGGTGAATTGAGTTATTTGCGTAATGGGATGATTAACAGTAACGGCCATTACTTTCCTTTCCAAGGTTTTCCTTAATGTCTTAGCAAGATGCACATGGAAACTTAGTTGTGGAAGCCTGTCCAGGGACAATCTTGTTTTCTTTCCAAGGCTGTATTTTGTAGAAAGAGAAAACATGATGTAAGGTTTAGTTTATTGAGCAAACAACTTCTTCTGCTCTAAATGACTGTTTAGAGTATGTTTGCTAGTGGTAACTAACACTTGTAAGCAAACATTACCTAGAATTTGCTACAGATGTACAAACATTCTTTTCTAGTTGAAAGCTTGAAAGACTCGAAAATTTAATTAAAGAAATTTAAGGTGTTGTGAATATCCTTATAATTCCTATGAAATTCTGAATCTCTCAGTTTTCCTTTTTTATTTTTCTCATAAATTTCACTAGGGAACTTGAACTAATATGTGCATTCCCTGTATAGTAACACATATACCCTTCCATCTGTAATGTGCCTATTTGTGCAACATCTCTATGAGGGAAGGAAGTGTTATAATAATTAAATTTACAACCAACCTTGGAAGTATAGATAATAAAAATAATGATGTAAGCAACTGTTGAAATTTTAGGAGAGCATTAAATAAAAGTTTGTGATAAGAAGGGTAATTATTGATTTTTGTCAGGGAGTGACATATGAACAGTCTCCTTTACTATGAAATCTTTGAAAATGTTTAAAAAAAATGGTGAAACAGTTGTTACTTGAGGGGATGAACTATAACCTCCCAAGTAACTTCTTTAAACTAGGATTTATTTGTACTGTCTTCGTGTGAAGAAGTAGTGGGGTTTTTTAGGTGTTGATTTTTTGGTCTCTCTTGGCAAATTGAATTTTTTTTAATGTTTTTCCTTTGGGAGTAGTCACCAGGATATATTTTCATGTGTTTACACAAATAAATCTCTCTGAGTGTTGACAAGTGTCTAAGCTTTCATGTTCTAAGTTACTTTTTCACTAATGCCACTACCTATAATTGTGTTTAAAAGAAAAAGGGGAGAAAACTTCTCACATATAACTAAAAGAAGTGCAAAACTGCTTAGACAGGACCTGTTACATGTCTGGTAGTTATAATGCAGTTAATTTCCATGAGTAATGAAAATCACTACATTAAAGCAAATGCAAAATAAATAAGCAGAAATATAAATAAAAGAGAAATATATTAAAAACAATCACAAAGAAAATTAAACTTATGTTAAGAATATCAGGCTGAAGACATATTATAAAGGACAAATATAAGATGACAAAGACTGTGAGATTTGTTCCACAGTCTTTTCTTTTTACCTAACCTTTTTAAAACTAAAAGGATTTTATAATTCTGTAATTTATGAGGTGAAATTATCTTTAGTTCATATGGTAAAGTTTGCTCTTTTTTTCATAGAAAAAAGCAGCATTATTTCAATTTGTATTCTGGCATTTTATAACATGTCAAATGTGTCATTGCTATATTACCAAATCAAAGAGTTCTAAGTGACACTTTCTAATCAAGACTGTCAAGAGGTTTCATTAGTAAACAGAAGCAAGAAACACTTGGGATAATGGTTCAATACATATTTTACAGTTCTGAAGGAAGGATAAATCAGTATTTTTTTAAGTAACAAGTGACTTTAAAGCTGTGAAAATGAATATTTAGTAATATCCTAAGACAATGTTTAAAAATGCAACCATTTAGCTGGAATGATGTATTTTGTCAGATCTCTGCCCCATTGCCAAATGTGTTTAGGCTGAATCTCTTTACAAAAAATAACTGAAAAGTAGTCATTTGCACCCAGCACTTCAGCTAATAGAAGAATCCTCCCATCTAGAGCTGACTGCCAGCAAAGTAATTTTAACATAGCGTTTAATCTTCATCAAAGTTTTAGTGCTGGTGAGAGATCCCTTGCTGAGGCAACTGAAGCTACGAATGAGAAGGAGGAGTAAAATGTGGGCCTGAGGCATACAAATGTCTTCCGACAGCCTGCAGAGTTTTTCCTATCCTACTTTTGAGAAGTATCTCAAAGGGCCAAAGACTACAGAAGTGTGTATGTCTATACATTATCTGTTGCACTCTTTTCTATCACTGCCATCTGGCTCTTGAGACATCCTGGGAGGCAGTTTTCAACCTCTTTTTGAGTCATGAAGGGTGGCACTTGGAAGAACCTGTGCAAACATGCAGTGGTACATGTTATCTCTTTGGAATATATTGGATCTACTGTGTTTGGGTTCTTCATATAGGTGGTTTTGAGATGGGTCTAGCTGAGGTCTGTGCTTATCAAGCATAAACCAGGCTTTTTTCTGCTCAGGCTTTGGCCATCTGTCCAGCGTTTCTGGGTGTTGGATAACACGGACAGAGTATGAACTCAACATGTCTAACAGAACTACTGTTAAGTTACTTTATGCAGGTCATGGAAGTTGTGAATGAAAAATAGACATATCAAAACTGAAGACTGAATATGGCCTCTTGGTCTTCCACTTTGAGGCAAAAACCTATTAGGTAAATTTTACTTAAAAAAACCCCAAAACTAAGGATAGACACAGAGGTCTTGTAAAAGATTTCCAACAAAATAATCTTCAATATAAACTTCCTTTCATCTTCACATGACCTCACAAAATTCTTACAACTCTGAAGATTAGCATTAGCACAAATACTGTACAATAAGTGTTCTAAAAGGAAAGATTGTAGTAAATCACACTGACTGAGAACAATCTTTATGTAGGAAAGGAAATTAAGTTTTTCTATTGATGAGAAAAATTATCCAGCAGTTGCTAGAGAGGCTTCTCAAGGATCAGTGATTAGGCAAAGATTACTTCATATTTTTCTTAATATTTGGGATAAAATGTAAGGATGTGCCAAAATCATGTGTTGACTGCACAAAACTAGAAGGCATTTTAATGTAAAAACTTGCAAAGGTCTGTAGGAAAAATTGGATTATTTTAAAAACTCTGAAGGAAAATCAGGCTTAGATTTGTCTCCTTATTCAGGCACACCTATTATAAGACTAAATTGGGCATATTTTATATTGGTTTTATATTATATTTTCCTTATCTTTAAGCATTTCTGCAAATTACTTGGAATTCTGAACAAGGAATGTCCTAGCATGGGTGTTGATAGGAGGAATATCTGGAACATATTATAAATCTTTTTTTCTCTCATGAGACTTTCATTTAGTACATATTAAGTGTTTATATAAACATCTATTAAGAGTATCTATATTTTTTTTTTCAAATTTTGTCTTAAAAACCCCCAAACACTAGTTTCACTAATATGTTTTTTAAAAATATGCAGGGAACAGCTTCAATTAATCAGTGTTGGCTTCTTTTTCCAAAACTGAGTATTTAATTTCCCTTTAATTGCCTTTAATATGCAATGAAGAGAATACTCCTCTTTCTTTAGACTCTTAGATGAGTCATTATCTAAATCAGTAAGTATCTTAAATGATTAAAATGCTTTATGATCCAGAGCTCTGTCTCTGTCTCTGGCCTCTTTCATCTGTAAAATATATTTGCGGATCTGTTCTCTCAAGCTGCCATTGAAGTGCATTTTAACATCCTTGGATCATCTGACCTGTTTCACTGCTTGTAGTTTAGAGCTTGATCCTGCCAAATCATCTGAAATATGATTCCAGCCTGATGACTGAGTTGTTCTGAATTAATTTTTTATGCAAATGTTCCTGTCTCTTTTTTTTTAAATTTTATACATTGGATTCTGACACTTAAAATCTAGGATAAAATTCCCATTTCCTTATTCTTGCATTAGTTTTTTCACATATCTATTTTGCGTGGCTCAAAAAACATGTTGACACATTTCTAAATTAAGTAGCTCACTTTCTCATGGTGTTGGTTGCACTGCCAATTTTCAGAGTTCAGCTGTGCCTTTTTATGTGTTTGGAGCACTGTATAGGAAGATCCAGCAGACTCAGTGACCTGATGATAATATGGCAATGCCAATCTCGTCTTAGTCCATAGTTTTGAGATGTCTTGGAGAAATACCTGTCCATCAATACCTATGATGGCTGACAGAACATCCCAGACCTTAAGTGTCAGCATACCACACTGCCCTTAGTAGTTACTCTAATGCCATCGTAGATTGTAGATTAAGACAAGGGTCTGCATGCTTGAATGATCTCTGCTATGGAAGAGTTCCCTTATAAATGTTGTATCACAATATTGTTTGCAATGTTAATTTCCCAAATGCTGGCTGACAACATTAGGAACATGGTAATCAGATCTTGGCTTGCTGTTATTATAAATACCTTACAAAGGAACTAAAGGTTGATGTGATGTCAGCAGATAGGAGGATGATAACATGAAGAGATTCTTAGCTGTAAACACTCTTACCTATATCTTCCATACAACACACCACCTTGTGTTTCAAGAAAGCAAGTTGTATGCTCTATATAAAGCCAGGAAAAACAGCTTGCCTTGAGAAACACTAAATCTGTCAATTTTGTATTAATGAAAAAACAAGCTTAAGACCATGATCTCTGACAGCAGGGAACAAGAATTACTCCTACATACCCCTGGCTACTGTGTTTAAGAGCTCACTGCTTTCAGAAGAAATAATGCACCAATTATAATGCACCAATTATAATGCACCAATTCAACCACATCATCATAAACCAAACTCTTAACTTCTTAATTTTAGCCCCTAGGTACCTGCTCTTAATATTATAATGATGGGATTACAATACAATGATTTAAAAAATACAATGGGCTTCAAAGTGTAACATTTACCCAATTAAGCGCAGTCAGTTAGATCTTGCTCACAACCTAACCCTTTTCTTCCATCATGCTTTGTTTCTGTGTGTACATTTGTGACAGCCATGGAGTAATGCTACCTGTTTTTCCTGGAATGAAACTCTTTGCAAAAAGCTGCTGGCAAGTTGGTCTACTAGTCATGAGACTGGATATTTAAACCTAATCTTAATGAGATTTCCAAATCGGGAACTAATTTGTCGTGCATGATGTTATGCCAGACTTGTTCTGTTCTGGTCCCAGCAATATTTATGTTTTAGTGATGCAAGAAATGACTGCTTTAGCAATGAAGCTGCACTCATAACATGGAAATCATAATATCTATTGGTATCTTACAGTTGTTCTCTGAAAGATAAAAGGTCTTTTTGTCAGGTAAAAGTAAAGACAAACACTTTGTTTTGTAAGACACAAAAGGGTTTGTTTGGTTGGTTTTTTCATGTTGGTGGCTTAAGACAGAATGGTTGTAACTCTTACTTTGGTTTGTTATGGAATATGCTATTTGTTATGCTATTTTGCAAGTGTAGATGCTAATCACAGTAGCAGCAACAATACCTATAAATAGTGCTCATCAATATTTTAGGTGTATTGAGATATTTATTAAGGAGAAAAATTAGCCAAATACCCAGCAGTTTTATCCTTAACAAAGATTTCATGTTAATTTACAAACTAGCAGTTACCCAGTGCATTTGGCCCATGGTGTTATCATTGGTTAATGCATTGCATGGAGTGTTTACTTTTGGGGATAGGAGGAACTGAAACGTCAGCGGCAGCATGTTCCCTACAAAACTCAGAACTGAACTGAGTTCAGACTTCTGGGTCAGAGGAAAATACATTTTTCAAATCATTTAAGGTGACTTTTCATTCTGTACTTGTCTGCCACACTTTTCAGTTTACAGTTATCCTGTTTTTTTCAGGATTTGTATGAATTCTTTGATTCTATCATGACATGTCCTGGTTTTATTATTTAGCCCTATTACCTTTAGCTCCTGAGTGACTCTCCAGCATGTTTCCTGGACATGGGGAAGACCTACGGAAAGCCATTTTAGATATGATTTGTGCATTAATGGCCTTACTGACTTAACCGAAGTTGGCAGCAAAATCTGAGGTAATTCTGATGTTTTGTTGGCCGACGGTAGTGGTGAATGAGCCCTTCTCATTCTGTTCAGGAATACATAAAACATGTGCTATGTTCATTTATTTTTTTCTCCCACTCATCCTCCATTTGAAGCTGCCATAAACCTGCAACAACTCCTGTGGCTCAGCTATCTGTGTCAGAAAATACAACTATTCACATCATATGTGATAACTGTACATGTCACATAGTGTAAAAGTGTGCAGCTTTTCCCTGTATCTCTCCTTTTTCAGAAAACTCTCCAGTATAGTACTAGTCTATTCACTCTACTATGAGGATTCTGTGTTGCATGATGTCTACATACGGTATAACAAGGAAGAGGACTTGGTGTGTTGTACTTGGAAGATCTCTCACCATTTCTTCTGCCTGTGAGTTTGAGATCAGTGGTTTGTCTCTGAAGAGTTCTGAGAGAAAACAATCTTAACGGACTCAAAAACTCATGAAAACTCTTCTTCCTCCCCTCCCCACACCCAGAAAACCCAAAGCAAACAAAAAGTACTCCGAAAAAAACAAACCTCAGAAATGCAACCAACCACCAACAACACACCAGATAAGATCTAAAGAATAAATCCCCAGTAATGACACTTTTAAAGTCTTGGCCCACATCCAGCTGAATGTTGGTGCATATGATGTGGGCTGACTGCTCAGTTTGGAACAAAGGGGTTGTGTCTATGCCCATGTGCAAAAGCACGTCAATTCACCTGCACACATTGTGCATGAATGTGGGCTGCACTTGCCAGAACTTGCATGTGAATTCTTGATAGAAAGCAAAACTGGAGTGTAAGGAAAACTGGGGTTTGTTATAGTTTTATTTCTCTTTGTTCCTGTGGCCACTATTGCTTCTGATAATAGTTCACTTATGACATATACACAGTGTGTCTGGAAATCAACAGGCATGTGAACTAGGTATCTGTCCTAGCTGTACGTTTAACCGGATACGTCTTCAGGATTTTCTTTTAAATAGTTGCAGTCCATTACACTCCAATTCCCTGGTAAAATAGCAGATAAATTTTGCCTAATGCTAGCATTAGTCATTTCTGTATTAATAGATCCTTCAATCTAATATTTGTGCTCTCCTAGATATTCATGGTTTGGCATCACTTCAGCCTTCATGCTGAGGACCTTCCTGGACTACAGCCAAGCTACTGGGTATGAAGGATTAAATTTGCTTCTGTTTCATTGAAAGGTTGTATGGGAACATTCCAAGACTGATTTTCATAATTTGACAGTCAGGAAGACAGCTGATGTATTTATTTCCTTTCTTCATGCTCTCCTGAAATGGACAGCCTGCCTCTGCTGCTTCTTGAACACTAATCACCACAAAGCTTCTCTTCTGTCTTGCTGCAGGTGTGTGGCAGTTCAGATTAGTTGTGTATGGTTAGAGTTGCACCATGTGGTTGTCCTGTAGGGAGTTAAATATGGTTTCTTGGCATCTTACAGTTCCACACTTGGACAGGACAATTCCAAATATTTTGCACCATCCTTTATCTTGTTTACATAGGCAGGGTGCAGGGACAGTGTTTTTCTGAATATAAGAAATACTCCAGATGAGCTGTTTTATTCCTGTACTGTATCAGCAGAACACATTCTTTTCTAAATAATGAGATTTGTAATGATGAGCATACAAGAATCTTTCCTGATATTTCAATAACTACAATTTGAAACATGTGATATATATGCTGATTTATTTTGCTTCCTGTTTATGCCCAAGCTTAAAAGTCAACCTGACCCTGTTTTTGATTCCTTTTATGCTACATAGAGGCCACTTGTCACTCATGAGGGAATATTATTTACACATTTTGCGTATATCTTTCATCCAACTGTCTGGAATGGATTTTTAATTTTTTTTAAAAAACCCCTAAGGGTTCGATTCATCAGTCACTT
>VYXB01003962.1:349192-364192 GCA_013397135.1 Pachyramphus minor | reverse complement strand
TCTTATTTTTGGAAAATAAAATTCAAGACTGACTGTTAGTTTTGCAGACCTTTCTTTGTTTCACAATGGAAGGCGCCTGACTTGGTGACTGATGCAACTGTCCCTGGGCAGCAGAGAAGACCTCTCCCACAGTTAGAACATGTCTTGTTGATGGAGTGGGCTTGCATGTACCATTTCCATTTATATGTGCTTGCATGCACAGTTTCCCTAAGGTAACATTTCCTATTATTTTTTGGGATCATAAAACTTCTTCACGTAAGTAAGTTTATTTATTTCAATCTATAAATAAAGCTAAGATTGCTGGCCAAAACTCCAGTTGCTCTTTAGAATATATAACCATCACAAAAGTAAAATAATAATAAAGTAAATTAAATTGTTTCATGATTTATTTTCATCGCATATAAATTCTATAAATCCACATTTATGACTATAAATTTGATCTGACAGATCTTCTGTAGATTAAATAAGGTTCAGGAGTTGCATAAAACTACTCCATTCATTTGTCAGCTTTCATCCCCTGAAGTTGCATTGAGTCTTACCACCCTGTCTTCTTGAAAGTTTAGTTTATTGCCTTGCCTTCTACATCCTCATCCAATATTTTTCATTTGACTTTCCTTTCTATTTTGTCTCCAGGCTTCAAACTTCCCATGCTCTTTTCAAACCCAATTCTGTTATTCTTTTAATGTATACCTTTAATCTGGGGCTCTGAAAGTGCAGGGAAGCTCAGGACAGGAAGAGTTGAGAGACCTTGGTCCATTTATTTGGTGGCAGTAACATAGCAAGAAGGAACCAGCTGGGCCCTTGTGATATTTTTCCTTTTCAATCTCAAGGTAACCACAAAAGGATGGGCATCCCAGGGCATCAGAAATGTAGCTCTACAGCAGTGTGGTTTTAAACAAGTTGGATACCATGGATATTTTTCATATAACGTAAACAAGTCAGATGCAGTTTAGGACTACTTAAATTCAGGAAGAATCCATTCTCTGTACAATGACTAGAAAGAGGTAGTTGCCTGGATGAAAGGACAGAGGAAGTACATGATTTCAATGAAATTATTGTTATAGGTTTCTCAGCTCTCCATTCTTCCAAAGATCAAGTCTTCATGATTCATAAAGGTGTTTTTTACTGAATGAGTGAGTTATCTCTAATGTGTGATACTTGATAACTTTAGGAAGCTTTTTTAACCTTGTCCTTCTTTTATAAGTACAGTGATGTAGGAACCTGTTTCTCACCAATTTAATATGTATGAGACCACAAGGTTGGTATCAAAATAATTTTGTCCAATGAAAGGTGTGATCTTTCAGTTATTAGTGGCATGTATTGTACTACTGATAGGACCATCCTATTCAATAAATCTAATTTCTCTAGTCTAAACTGTCCAGCCCTATAATTCTGATCAATTGTTATCATTTGGCAAGACCGTGAGCATTCATTTTCTTTAGCATTGTCTTACATATGCACATAACTGAGTGAATGTTAGGGGTATTCACAGTCCTTAAACGAAGAGGTAGGAAGGTTACAAACCCTGAATATTTGCTATTGCCACCTTAGTTTTCTGCTGACATTCTAAGTTTAGCCCTTCCTGAATTTCTTGGTATAAAAGCAGTTTATTTTTCCCACCAAATTAAACCATTTCTGATAGACTGGATTATTTTACCTGACAAATCTTAACCAAGTGCTCATACACCTTGATCCATCCAACAAACTTTATTCAAATGGGAGATTTTTTCAGGAACTGTCACATTCCCAGTGTATGCCTCTGTTGCCTAAAATGGTTTGGGGAGAAAAAAACTCCGGCCAAATTAGGTAGAGCTAAAATAAGGAATAGAAGGTTTTAATGAGCTTCCAAGCTGTCAGGAAATACCATCTCTGTGCGCTACCCCGAACACAGATGTTACAGTTTTTATAATGATTTCTACCCAATCCCATTAATCCACAATTAAGTTCTGCCCCCTGGCACGCCTCCTCGGGAATTTGGGTCTGCAGTCTTTGGGACCCCCGCTTCCTCATCTTCATCTTCCTTGGAGCAAGTGTTCTTCTTGGAGGTTCTCCACAGCTCTGAGCCTGAAGGTTGTTGTGTCTATATCCACATCTTCTTATGCAGATTTTGGAGTATTTTCTATAATTCTACCTTGAAAATAAGACTAAACATATTACTGGAATTCAGGAGAATTGATAGGGGAAACGGGCAACAGGGTTTGGTGTATGTAACTGCTGTGCCAAAGGGCAAAAACCTGTATTCTACTACATAAAACTCTACATTTGCTATATAACTACTTTTAAAATCTGTAAAGTTAAAAAAAATCCAAACTTCAAGGCATCACTCACCTGCTAATCTTTGACAATTGAAAGTAAAATAGATTAGCTTTAAAACAGCTTCAAATAAAAGAAGACTTGCTGCTTGAGTCACACCACAACAACTCTGAAGTTTCTGGTCTTGAGGTACCTTACACTCTAGGCTGGCTAGATACAGTGATTTTGCTCTTTCTGTTTGCCATAATCATAGTCCAAAGTGTAAGCCCCATCATTAGTCACTAGAAAACTATCCATATACTTATATTATATATACATATATATATATTTACCTCTGAATATATGTTATATATATATCTATCTATACACCATGTTGAAAGCTTCTCAGATTGAATCTTCTATCTGTCCTAAGGAAAATGTGTACAGTATCTCAGGGAGTACAGTGTGTCCAGGACTTGTAAGGAAAACCGGGCTGGGTTCCTTACTCTGTGGGTTTGGGTAGCATTACAAAAAGGCTTTCATACCTGTGACAGTTTTAATGATGTAATTTGTAATTATCTTTCAGGATCTGTTTATGAGAAGAAATAAAAATGAAGAGGCATTGTTATTACTTATGATCACATACAAGAAAAGGTAGCTATTTTTTGTGTACTTTACTTCCTGCCCTCTCCCTCCTACCCCTTAACAACCTTTACACCGCCTGCTTACTTCACTTTCTCTCACCCTCTCCTTATGTACACATATATATTCCATGGACGAATTTTTGCATGTCAACAGGCAAACCAGAATTAACCTTCTCTGACTAATTTTAACTAAACTGAAAGCGGGGGTTCTTAATAGGAGTGCTGACACAACCTTAACTAAAGCAGTGTGAATACATTGCTATAATTTATAATGTCAGTCTATATTCCAAACAGTTTCTCTATATAGTGCTCTCCTCAAACAGGAAAAGAAGGTACTGCAGTGAATTATTGTGTAATTAATCATTTGACCATGAGGGACTCATTTACTAATTAAAAACGTAAAAAGAATAAATTGAAATAACCAGTGACTACTAAATCATGTCTTTTGACATGTCAGAAGCATTGTAATATATCATAATGTATCAGTCAGAGACATACATATCCTACATATTCTGTTACCTTTTACTTCAGAGCTGCCAAAATCATTCATTATACTTCCAATGAGGTTCCTAGTACTATTCATACAATCACTATAGTGTGGTAAATAGAGATACGAGATACCGCTCAGGCTGATGTATGTACACAGTAATAGGTAGAAACGTATGACTCTCTACACTGCTGACTGTGCCTACTGTCTGTGAGCATATCACAGCAGAACAACTCTTCTGTGATCTCTGGGAAATGAAACTGTGGTCAAGATATTCCTGCCTCTGTAATATTTATGGCAGACAGAAGAGATCTGTGCCTTAGCTACAGCTGTGTCCGTGATTTGGTATACTGGCACAGACCTGCCTTCACTGGTAGATTAAGGAGCCTTAAGGTGTCTGTGAGACTGTGGATTGAAGGATTTGATATATTGCAGTGCTACAGCACTGAGGATCATAATGGGATAGGGTAGAAGAACTGGTAGGACACCGGAGCAGAAGACATCTTAAACCACTGCAAATTACTCTGCATTCCTGACTGTGACTATCAAGGTGCAGATCTGCAGACATTATGTAGTGTGACTTTTTTAACCCACTATAACTTTTGGCAAGCATTCAATTTAGAGGTTTTGAAGTAGTGGTGGGAATTCCTGTGCTGTTTTGTTTTACGGGGGCGGGGGTTAGAGAAGGAAGGATATAAATTTCCTATTATTGGTCATATCTGAAAAACTTACGCATTGTTAATCTTGTACTCTGAAGCTGTGTTTACTTTGTGTGGATAAAAGATGGAGATGCAGCTATGGCTTCAAAAAGGCTGGTAGAGATGTGAGAAATACAGTTCTTATTTGAAAAACAGCTTTACGAAGTTGTAACTTTTATGTTCTTGGATTTGGTCTGTGTTCACCAGGAAACTACATCTCATGTTGGTAGAAAGATTTATTAATATGATTTTATGTAAAATTGTCATAAGGAATAGAACTGTAGTCTCTCTTTTCTTAAAAATAATATTGAATTTATTTGCATAGCTTTAGTTCAAATAAATCAATTCCTGCACAGGCATACTGATCCATTGGAGCAAATAGATACTGCTTATAAGTAGTGTGGCTTGTGAGTCCTCTATTGATGTTGCAATACAAATGAAAAAGATAATATGCCAGTTTAACTTTCATGTCCCAGTCTTGTAGCAGGGATTTTTATTTTCTTAACTGGAGAGACAGATCCATTTCCAGAAGCTGTTGCATGACAATAAATGTGTAGCCTTATTAGGATGCTTCCATCAAAATAATTTACTTCTGTATGTCAAGTAGTCTGGTCATTTCATGATATTAAAGATTACAGGTATTAAAGTTTTCATGCAAAAACTGCTGATTCATATGCAGGTTGTGCTGTTTTGCATTCTAAAATTTTGAATAAAATTGTGAAAATTATTTTCTCCTTATGCCTTTAATTCATCAATTTATAATAATCTTAAAAGTGGAAGTCAAAGAAACTATATTTTGGCAGTAGAAAACTAGGAAACAGGCAATAATTTCTCATTGATTAGATAACTGTATTAGACTTTCCTCTGAACACAAAAGTAAATGCAGAAAAACATCAGGTATTTGCTAGTCTTTAAAATTGTGAGGGAAAAAAGTGTTGCGGGGGGAGAAGTTTTAAATCTTTCATAACTATGACATGATAAATAGTATTATTTAGAGGAATCTGCCAGTATACAAAACATACTGACCATGCATTTTTTTTAAAGACAAGCTTAACATTACTATGGAAAATACTGTGCTGTTTAACTTTTAATTCCCAAGGTTTCATACTTAGAGCCTGTAATAATGGTTTATGTTAGCAAACGTTGTTTAATAGTTATCTGCTCTCTCCACTTGTCTTCAAATATTGTGATTTAGATAGAACCACAATGCACAAGAGCAACTTGTCCCCAGAGCATTATTCAGAATATAAATTAAGTGATATTATAACAGAGCCCCCACTTAGCTCAGCGTAATGAATATGAAACATCATGTACTAGTGACCAAGGTCATAGTATGAGAATGAATTACTCTATTAACTTCTCTTTTAAGTAGCATTAGAGATAATAAATGAGGAGATTTAATGGGATTCTGATAATATTATTCATGTAATAGTAGCATACTTTATCTTGCTAAAACAATTAAGATCCGTTTTGAAGATATTTTACACTTTGGAAATATGATGCTTAGAAGTGTTTATTGCATGTTACAGAATGCATCAGCATTAGCCAGTAATGCAGATAATCTGATAAAAATCGAAAAGCTGATTTGTATACTATGCTAATTCAGGATCATCTCCTTGGCCCTAGGTACTGTCCAAATGCTCCATAAGATTATGGCAAGCTTTAGTAGTGATATTAGATTAAATTCAGTTCTTTTGCTTATAACTTTTTTTTTTCCTGCATAAGAAAATTACATCCATCATTCCTCACTATAAACCTTCTTTAGCTGCCTGCTAAGTAGTATAGAATATCGTATTTTAAGCCTGGAATATTACTTTTTTTTATCCAGACACATTTAAGCCTCCTCTGTCAGTTATACAGTATATTATTTCAGGGATAGAAAGTTTTGTTATTATTGTGATACCTCTGTATCTGAACCATAAAGAGTGTTTGCCATGTGTTCCATAGTGCACTCACATGTGTTTAGGAGAAATGTAAGAGCAGCTGATAAGAGATTATTCTTCAGTTTGCAAGTGATCCCAGTGCATGGAAACTTAATGCTATGTTTGGTTTTCCAGGGTTTGTTTTTATTTTTATTGGGTTGGGTTGTTTGTTTGTTTTCTGTGTTTGGGGTTTTGTTTGATTGGGGGTTTTTTGAATTTTCTTTTCGATGGATGTTTTCCTTTAATTTCACAAATATTTTTCCATGAGATATCTCTGTCGCTATTTTATAAATCATTATGTGAGAAGAAAACGAAGACATGAAATTCTTAATTTAGGGGGGTGTGTGTGAAATCTGCTCTTAAAATATAGCAAAAAGCAGGAAGAAAACTTGCCACAGAATGAATGTGGACGATGGTAGTATATTATGGACATTTTGCCCGTACTCCTAATCCAAAGTGTCCTCAGGATTTTTACAGGAAAATCATTATTTTAAAGAATAACATAGTGCAGAGTTCAGTGTGCCATAGGCCTATTAACCTGCTTGCGAGCACACACTTTTGGACACTACAGTAACCAGTACTGAACCTGATCCTGCTTTGATTGAAATTCAGAGTATTAAGTATTAAGAGTATTGTTTGTGGGAAAAATGTGGAGATTAAAATTCTATGCTCTGATTGCTCCTTTCAATAATATCTCCATTTGCACAGAGACAGAATTCTCACTGAACTTCCTGTAAGCTTCTTCTGAAGTCACAAGAAATACTATAATTTAGCTTTTTTTTTTTTTTTTTTTTGGTAAAAATAATTAAGAGCAAAATTCTTGCCCACTGTGATTTAGTGTGTAGGTAATCCAAACTCAGAAAACTCTTCAGTGTATTGCATGTGCTTGCTCACTAGCATGTTTGGAAAGATTGTAAGGTATATGTTCTCCTCATAGCTCACAACAATGGTTAAATGCCCTTACCTTTTAAATATACCAAGTATGCACCTTTTTATCAAGATTTCTTGTGGTTCATTATATTTGAGACCTAATTATATAACAGGCTTGGGAATCTTTCTACTCTGCATTTTGCTGAGGAGATGCAAGAACAGGTTCATCCATGTGCACTGTCAGGAATATCTACTGTCCAGTCAGCTTCTTCCCTACACACAACACTTCCACGGGCGAAGGGTAACAGGATCGCCATTTTAGCTCAATTAAATTTTAAGAGATAGTTTGCTGCATTTGTTGCATTCCAAATTGCAGAAAAAAATTCTGTCCTCTCAGACTCTTGTCAAAAGCAGAGGGCCCTGGGGGAAATGAGCCATTGTAATTAAGACTGTAACATATCTCTTCAAAGCACAAGTTAGAGCCAGGTAAATGAGCGTCCTTGTGCTATTTATACCAGATTCCTAATTATGCTTAACATGACCAAACCAACTTGATCCAGCATCAATTTTGCAAGTGTAAATAGACCTAAAGTTTCAAGGGTAGGATCATGTTACACCTCAACTTACAAAATGTGTATGTATGTGACCGAAGCAGATGGAAATATATTTAATACACCAAGGGACATGTGTCCATAGGATTGGTGGAACAGGAATTAAAGTATTAGTTTCTCATATTTTATGATTAATGTTCTTCTTTGCGTAAGACCCAAAAGTCTAGCTAAGACCATGAAAGGCATGTTGGGTTAAATCTTTTTTTGCTACAAAGTATAGTCATTATATCTCATTGAACTCTAACAAAATCCCTAATAGCTATGCATGACTGGAGCCAAAATAGGTCAGCTCATGGGCTATTGCATTATATTTTATTATTTAAACTTTAAGTGATTAGTTTAGCACTTAAAAGCTTTGGAAAGAATTAGGTTACTCTTCTCTTTATCCATAAACAAACTGACATGCAGATGGACATTGAGAAGACTTGTTCCATGTGTTCTCTCAAGGTTTTTACAAAAAGTTAAGAACTGTCTTTTTTTTCCCCCCAGTTATTAATTTCAGCAGTTTAATTGCAACCTGTGAAAAATACACCTATAATAAGGTTTTATCATTTCTGATTTTGAAGAAAGACCATATTTTGCCTGCAGTCTCAGAACAGACTTGAAAAACATATAATAGTTAAAGAAGAGGGGAAAAAGCTGCCATTTATGTCTAGATCTGGATTTAGGTAACAGAAACCAAATGGGAAATAACCTGATACCAGCAAAGTCAAAAAGGATTTTATTCATCAGGGAGGGTTGTTTTTATTGTGAGTACAAGGAACACTTAAGTAATAAATGGATATGATTTAATTAATTACAAGATCTGTTACTTTTTTATTCATGCTCGTAAAACACAGAAAATGGTGTAATTTAATTATATGCTATATTGTATAGTTAGTGTATTGTTAGGAAGGTCTACTCTGCAAGATGATTTTCTAGGGGTTTCACTGAGTTTCATAGACCTTTAATTTGTTAGATTTTTTTTCACAGCTTCATTTTAATTCATGCATCACAATGGGTGATGAGTCTGTCATCCCACACAGGTGTGTGGGATTTTAAAGGCACAACACATTGGGTTAAGTTCATAGCTGAACTTCATGCCCACTCTTGCACTGATGGCAGACTTGAACATTATCAGAACTCTTATTCACTGTACTCCTTTAGGAGTCAGTAACCTGAAGTGGGCTGATAGCACATGTGAGGAAAATATAGAGGTACAGAGCTTTTTCTTTTAGGAATTTATAGCCTTTGGAAAGTAACATGTTAGTAGTTTAATTATCTTTTCCTCAAACTTAGTGCTTGCCATTTATTTATCGACTAATCTTATGTGCTGCACAAGTGAGTTGTAGAAGTAAAAGTTGCTGGAGTTTTCAAAACTCCATCTGAACTGAAACTGGTATGTTCAAAGCACTTTACAGAAAACAGACACAAAATTAAATGCTCAGGAAGAATAGAGTGGGTGTGGATCACACCAGCCCTTTCAATATAATAGGAAGCAAGGGCCTGTTTTGTCTCAGTCTCTGTTGGGAGTTGCATCAGCGATTAAATCCATTTGAGGATGCTGATTTGGACAGACATGCAGAAAAACAGTCATTTGGAACTTTCAGTTGCATAATTCATCTCAGAATTAGTAGGATTTAATACTTTGTGCCTTTGTGCTGCTTAATTTTAATAGTGGAAATGTTCACTTTTTTGAAAGGTCAACTCAGAAAATAGGAGAATGTTGTTTTTCTTTTCTGTTTACCTATGCTTAAGAAGTATAGAGAGCATATCAAAGGGATTTTTCTTCCTATTATATGTTATATTTACATTAGGAAGACCAATATATTCTTAAAGTCTTACTGTGCTCATTTCTCCTGCCCCTGGTTATCAATATCTGAACAGCAATTTTTTTCTGGTCGTTTACCTTAATATCTTCTTTGCACCTTCCTCATACAAAAAGGTTACTGCTTAATAGTAGGGTCCTGTTTAGTTATGCATGATGAGGGAATAAACAAGGAATTAATGACTTCTGTCTTTACTGAGGTATATGTTTCTGTCACCCATTTCCTATTTTATATAAAAAGACTGTCTCATCTGAACACCTATTACTTGATAAGCGTGTAAAATGACTGTTTTGAAATACTTTTCTTAATCATGAAGGAATGTGAAAATATTTTCTTTTTATATCCTAGTCAGAAACATTTTTTGGTGGATAAGTAAACCCAGATAATGCTAGTAACTTCTAGCTAGACTTGATCTATAGCTCTCATTGAGTCAAGTCTGAAGAAAAATGGTTCAATACCTTAAAAGTAATTAAGACCTTTATCTGAAAAACAGTTATATATGTGCTTAATTTAACGAATGTAAATAATCCAATTGACTCAAATGGGAATATTCATAAGCATTAAGTTAGGCACAATTTGCAGGATCAGGAAGTAAAATAGTCCATTTTGTGCCAAGTATTGTATAAATTTTCTGTGGGTTTCCCATGTGTTTTCGGACATAGAATAGGTTTTCTGTATACGAGGAGCATCCTAAATCCAGGCTATTCAATTTGGCATCTGCCACTTTCCCTGATTATGGTGAACTGAAGCATGTGAAAGAAGTGTTATAGCATCAAGATTCTCTCACTTCCAGATCATTCTAAATCCTTGCTTTGATATGTGAAATTGTAAGATTAGGACAGTGTCAAACCAGCAACGTATTCTGAGACAAGCTTTCGGACCTTCAAATCTATAGAATTTTACTATTGACTGTATGGCCTCATTTTCTCTTCAGGTTTCCTACTTCAATACACTATCAGCTTTCCTTCCCTTTTATGTAGGAAGAATGTGAAGAGATACTTAAGTCTGTAATCCTTAGTTCCTACACATAAAACACACATGAATGCTGTGTTTCAAACACAGCAACTTTATATCATTTTTTTATTTTTCTAAAAATGGTCTAAAATATAATAGCTTGTATGTACTTACATGAGAGAAAAAGATTGAAAATTACAAGCCTTCTAGAGCATTTAGAGATAGAAAAGATATCTTACACCTTTCCTAAATTGCTATAAACTTGCAAATTGAATTAAATTGTTTTGTTTGTTTCATGCATAATTGACAAGGTGACAATTAACTACATGGTTTGTTGTCCTTTGCCTCAGGTATATAACACTAAATCGTTGTGCTGAGAAAATAAAAGGAATGAAATGGTGTGCCAAGATTCAAAAAATTAAAGTCAACAAAAAATTAATTACTTTGTCTTCAGCTGTTCCATTTGTATCTGTTCCTATCTATTAGCCTAGGCATCTGCATTACTACTAGTTAGTCTACTTCATATCTGTCTAGTATTTTGTAAAAGAGTCTTCATATTGAGCAGTAAATAAATAACAAACCTCTGTAAGGATTAGAAATCAAGTCATAGAAATATCTGAAAGAAATCAGGAAAGTTGCAAAGTTGATTTTGAATAAAAACTGTTTTCTTCCTTTTGTAAATCTTAGGTACTTCATTTAAATGACCATACTGGCAATCAAATGCAGCACCATATTATCCCTTTCTACACCTAAATTTCAAGCAACTGTCTTGCTTCCTATAAATGAGCGAATTGACACAAATGGAGTCTTGGGGAAAAATTGTTGAAAATGAAGTTAAAAGTATCCTCATTAGGGTCTGCATCAAAATTTGTACAAGTATGGCTGGTAAAGAAACAGACATGTACCACCAGTGATCAAAATATGAAATAGAAGAAATAGAAAAGGAAATATTGTTAATTTTTAATATACAATTAATATACAATATGTTGTATTATACATTATATTCTATATATTTATATATAATATACGATTTTAATATACAATTTTGTATACGATTGTAATTAGGTAATCAAAAATTTTTTTTTTATTTTGCATAATATGTGTGATCCCAGGAGAATCCACAAAACCCTGACGTCTATCATCATTGATTTAAGTGTTGAGATGTGTCAAGGAGAGACAAGGTCATGAAGCCAAAGCAGTAAGGAAACATGCATAGTTATAGATTTAGAGCATGCTTGCCTGTTATGTTTTTGATATTTCTATTAAGATTGGCAAGCATGTCACAGTCTACTGTATGGCTGTCAGAATCATAATATTCTTTGCATTCTGTCCTCATCCACAATACATTTTTTTCTTTCAGGAAACAAAACCAGAAATGTTTCCTTTAGGATTTCAAAACAATGCACCTTGAAAATTACTTCTTTATCCAACGAAATTTTTTAATCTTTAAAATTTTGTCTATACCTGTTTGAGCTCATTTTAGGTTTATCTTCATGTTTTAGTTTATATGATCAAGCTATGCTCCTTGCAATAGGGTTGCTGGGAAAACTGATGCATACACCTTTTTTTTCCTAAGGAAAGCTAAAGGGATTAGGATGTTTGGCTATACAAATATATTGTTGGAAGTAAAAAAAATAGTACTCCTCTTTCTTTAGAGAGTAAACATGTTGTGTGTGAAAATTAAATTGATTCTGTAGTTAATACAAACATTTTGTCTCTCCCCCAGATATTCCAGGGCTGGAGATGTAATTGAAATTTGTAGGGTGACTTTTTTTTAATGCATTGTCCTTGAGTCCTGACTTGTGGCACTGGCTGAGTACTGCAGAGTATGGATTTAAGAAAAGCTGTTTTGTGGTGCTACTTCCTGTTGGCAAAGGCAAGAGCAAAGGAGAAGGCATGTCTGCTGCTGCCTTCACCTTGAGCAGAATATAAACACAACCATGGGCTCTGCATGTATAGCTGTAAATCTGCATGAGCCTTTGCCCAGGGGTATAAATTCTCTAAACTCTGTCTCTCAGCCCTCCCTGGATTAATACAGTGACAACCATAATTTCATCCACAATATTTTATCTGAAAACAAATGAAGGATTTCAAGATTTGTTATCTTGGAAGAACAAATGAAGCTTTTTTTTTTAAAGCAAAATTCTTTCATGTTTCAGATGGATCATCAGAATTATCCAAACCTCTAAGTTAGATATAATAATTCCCTGGCCTAGTATGCTGATAGAGACAGACAACTGTACAAGAGGGTGGATCTATTTTGGATAGTGAGTGGTCCTTTCACTGCAAGGCACCTTCAGGCAAAACCTAGAACCTTTCTAAACACTGTTACCATTTTTTTAATGAATAGTCAGATTCTCTCTTTTCTCCTCTTCACATCAAAAGTTTCTTCCACTGTGATGAGAATAAAAGAGAATAAATTCTTCATTTCTTTCTCTAAGCAGAAAAAGAGTATACTTTAATTTAGATGAATAAAACAGTGGTTTTTCTCCAAGCCTTCAGATCATATAACTTGAAGTGTTTGTGTTTGTGGAAGATCACCCACCATTGTCTCAAACTTAAAAGTCTAATTTACTATGGAAGGAGATGTAATTTTTCTATTAATATTTAGAAAAATAATATTTTCTAAAAAATACCTCTTTTGTGCTGATGCTTTTCTGAAATAATAATGTCGTACTAGAAAACACTACACAGTTGTAAACAGAAATTTTGGTCCTGTTTACTTCAGTTGTGTTGAAAGGTTTTATCTTAATTTTTTTTAAAAGTTGAATTTAAATATAAAAATCTTCATACCTTTCGACTTCATTAACCTGAAAAATTTCCAGATTTTGATCTCCTGTCACCATTTTAAGTACAAATAAACTTTTGAAATATTTTTCTCCTTCTACATAATAGACAGTAATTACATATTTATATAAAAATCATATTATTCTAATTCTTTTTGAAAATGACACTTAAGTTACGTTTCATACAGAAGCAGAAAGGTCCAGTGAAAAATAAAATAGTGTTTCTGAGAGCACATTGGTCTTTCCTACTTTATGCCAGTAATCTGCAACATGGTGTTTTAAAATAAAATAAAAAACTCTTAATATAATAACATTGTTAAAAACAAACCAATAAAGAATTCAGATCACTTGCAGCTTGTCAACAGCAGCATTTTTTAGAAATTATTTTCATACCTTTTATTTTCAGTTAATAACAGCAGCATGAAATCACTGACATATTCTGACCCTTGATTATTTTATTCCTCATTTCTTTCTTGAAGACATAGAGTTCCATTTGCAGGAAAATAGAAAGCAAACTTGTGTTTTTATCCATTACTAGGTATCACCTTTCTGGGGATTGTAATAGGAAGTAGCTTATTCTTGCTTGTTTGATTTCTAAATTATAAAAAGAGGAATGAAAAAGTGATTCATTGAAAATGCATTTATACATTATTTTCTTTGTTGTGTATGCTTCTCCATATTTTACTCTTTTTTTTTTAATTTTCAAATGAAACTGATATAATATTTTTCGTCACTAAACTTGTAAAGAGATAAGATAGTACGTTCTGGAAAGCAGGGAACATAAAAACACTCTTGCCTGAAGTAGGAGAAAAAACAGTTAATTTCAATCCTGATGACAGTTTTTCGGTGAACAATAGTCTCCCAGAATTGACATGAAGAAGTAATGAATGAATGAAAGGAGAACTGAGTCACAGATGCACTTTGCAATCACTTTAGAACATCTACACTCTCCCAGCCAAAATACTATTAATACGTGTGTCAGCACAGTGAGTGAATCTCATAGTGTGAACGCATTGGAACAGTTCAGGGAAGAAAATGAAGAATATCCTCAGGGACAGACTTTTCTTTTTCTCTGAGAGACTCTTCATTATTCAGGCATTGTGATACTTTTCCTTTATTTGTGTAAAGATTAAATTGCACATGATTTCTAATGTTTCTGCTACTCCAACTGTCATAGGTCGATGACCTTCATGGAAGTGAGATAATAGATACATCGTCTGTTGTTCAGTCAAGTGCTGTTCTTCCACAGCCCAGTACTTTTCTATTGTTACAAGTCGAAAGCAATTAAATAAAAATACAAGAGAAAGTTTCTAGAGTATCTTTAGTATTTCATATATGTCCTTACGTGACTGTCATTTAACATTTATGTGAGATATTATCTAATGTTATAATGACCTAGAAGCATACACTGAGACTCTTCTACATGGTTGAGACAACAAATTAGTGAGAGATGTCTGTGTGTAGTCAGTAATGCAGTTTCTGGGAAGGAGCCCTCTATTGCTTGAAATCTGTAATCCAAGGACTTACGATTGATGTCTTTGTTCTCATATGTGTTACTATGACTGCTAAAATCCTGTCCAAATAATTTCTTTTCATATTGCTTTACATCCTGATTGGGGAAGAAAACAGTCCCTATCTCTGAATTTCAGTTACATTGCATAAAACCTATGCACTATATCCACTGTAAAATTATTTTCCTAAAAAATAGAGACTATTATTTCACTTAAGAAAAAAAAATTACTTATTAATAATTTTCAGGTTTTTTCATCTCTTAGCAGTTTGAGCAATATTTATATTTGGTGAGCATCTTTGAAGTGGTCTAAGTGGACAAATCAAGATTGTAGGCATTCTATTTACATGAATGTGAAGGATGGCTGACATGACAGTGACGCTGTACAGAATTCTGTTGAATGTTGAAAAGGACAAAGGTCCTATACAAGGAAGTGTATTCTATAGTTTGTGTACCTCTTCATTCACTTCCCCCCCCC
>VYXB01003962.1:317908-349182 GCA_013397135.1 Pachyramphus minor | reverse complement strand
CCCCCCCCCCCCCCCCAGTTTCACATGTTAGTCAAGGATACTGTTATGGATACACCAAAAAAATTGATACAGTTTTAAAATTTTCCATAATCAACTTCTTAGATAGCATTATGCAAGTGATTTATTGCTTTTGTTATGGATATTGAAGAAAGGTCAAGTTAAAATAGGATTTAAAATAATATTGGGAAATTAATGTATTGATACCTAGAATTGGCTGTTGAAAGGACAGATAGATAAGGAAAATAACACTCACATTTTTGATCCTGGCAAGAGCTTCCTACAGGAACTACACTGTCATTTCACTAATACTTCATAGCCAAATATCCTATCCACAAAACCCTCCTTTATTTTAAATACTTATTAACTTGTTAAGCATGTAACAGCAAGAGAAACCACAACTGGTTTCCCTCTAATATTGGCTATATGTAAACCAGCATACTGTTTTATGACAATTACCCATCATTTGTATCATGTCTATCAGAAGATAGTGATATTACTAAACTGCACTGGTTACCTCTTTATTAGTATACCTTTGTTTCAGTTAGTCTTTAACAACAAAGCTCTTCCGATGCTGAAGAGAATGAATTTCATTTCAGATAACAGTACAAAAGGAAACCTGTTGTGAAGCACTCAGCAAATTTATGTAGTTTATTCCATTTTAGCAACCATACAATTTCTATAGCAATTAATAATTCCAAATAAGTATTCTCCTGATTCAACATCCTGTCCATAGGAATACTAAGTACTGAAAGAATATGTCCTTTAGCAATAGATAGAATTACTTGAATATCATCCTGCTATATGATATGTGTATTAAAAATATCAGCTCAGCATTTTAGTGTTCGACCTTGGTGTAATATTTTCATTGTATTTGGGCAAAATCGTGTATCTCTAAGCCAGATTTGCCTTTAAGCGAGTCATTTGGAGTACACATATGCATTTTGTTGATTGTAGGTGACCCACTCGGTTGCTTTAGAGAGTACAAAAGAGACCAGTGTTTGTTTTTCAAATGCATAGTACGGAGCTCTATATTAAATCAGTCATCAGAACTGTAATAATGGCAAAAAAAAAGTGATTGTGATTTTTATAAACAGAGTATCTTGAATATAGCTGAGAATATAGTGTTGCAAAGACTTGATTCACATCCAGGAAAGAGGATTGGTGCTAAACTTCTACAAGCAGTCGCCAAGGCAAAATTCTTCACAGCGCTGTTGGGAGTTTATTTCAATGTGGCCTTCGGGTGACTGCTACTTTTTACGTTGCTCTTCTGAAGAGTCTTTCAGTTGCAATCTTGTTTACAAAGAGATGGATGTACACATTCAGTTCAACTAAACCACTTTCATACCTCCGCAGCCTTTTAGGAAAACTTTTCAATTTCTAACCTTGGAAACTCATCAGTCAGAATCCTGAAACCCTTCCGTACCTTTACAGCTCATAAAAAGACCTGTCTGGTACCAACTCTTTTCTACTGCAAACACAACTTTTGTGGAACACCTGTCTTTGGTAGAAATGCAATAAACTGACTCAACCAAGCCTTGGTAATTGTATGTTATCCTACCCTTGAAAGTTTTTGACACCCTTCAACAGGACTTCAAACCATCTTCATATTCACCTTCTGCTATCACGCAAATAGTACTTTACAATTTTCAATACTGGAAAATATCCTACCTCTCAAGGCCTTTATACATAGATCATCATCTCTTCTTGTCCTGGATATGGGGGATGAAACAAACAAATCATCTGGAAATGATAAAATATCACAAGAGGTGAACTACTATTTTCTTTTCCCAACATTGCTCCCATATACCTCCAAAAGCAATTGTCAGCTCTCAACCCTTTCTACTCTCCTTCCATGCTTTGAGCTATTCCTCCCTTGTTTTTTTTTTCCCCCCCACTCACTTCCAGGACATGTGTAGGCTTGATCATGGGTAGATTTATACTGTATATGCATAAAAACATATTCTAATTCCTCCACCTGCATTTCTATTATTATTTTCTTCCTAAACCAAAATATTTCCAGGTGGTTTAACTCTCCTTGGGCCATCTGTGAACAAAACATGGATTTTGCATGATCTGTATTCCTGATCACATATCCCTGGTCCTGCTAATATTTCTTTTTACTCTCTCTTACATAGCTGTGCTACTTTGTAGTCACTCCTAGAAGATCCTGGATGCACAGTTTGTTTTCATGGTTTTACAGAATCACAGAACCAGTCAGGTTAGAAGGGATCACAGTGGGTCATCTGATCCAAAATCCAGAGGTTGTCTTAGAGTGCATGGCACAGTATTGCATCCAGACAGTTCTGGAATATCTCCAGTGAGGAAGACTCTACAATCTCTCTGGACAATCTATTACAGTGCATGGTCACCCACACGGTAAAGAAGATTCTTCCTCATGTTCAGATGGAACTTCCCGTGCATCATTTTCTGCCTGTTACAGCTTGTCCTATTGCTCAGCACCACCAAGAAGGCTCTGTCTTCTTGGAACCTCCCCTTTATATTTATACACATTGATAAGGTCCCCCCTCAGTCATTTCTTCTCAAGGCTGCCTTTCCTCATAAGGAAGATGCTCCAGACACTTAATCACCTTTGTCACCCTCTGCTGAACCTGCTCCAGGAGCTCCATGACTCCCTTGCACTGAGGAGCCCAGAACTGGACACAGCACTCCAGGTGAGGCCTCATCAGGGCTGAGCAGAGGGGCAAGATCATGTCCCTTGACCTGCTGGAGTGCTCTTCCTAATGCATCCCAGGGTACTGTTGGCCTTCTTGGTCACAAGGGCACACTGCTGGCTCATGGACAGCTCGTCCACCAGGACCCCCCAGGTCTTTCTCCACAGACCTGCTTTCCAGAAGGTCAGCCCCCAGCCTGTACTGGTGCCTGGGGTTATTATTCCCCAGGTGCAGGAACCAGCATTTGTCTTTTTTGAATTTCAGAAAGTTCTTCTCTGCCCATCTCTATTGTATTGAGGTCCCTCCAAAGGACTGCACAGCCCTCTGGTATATCGGCCACTCCTCCCAGTTCTGTGTCATCAGTGAACTTGCTGAGGAGGCTGCATATTCCCTCATCCAAGTCATTGATGAGCAAGCTGAACAATACTGAGCCCAGTATAGAACTCTGGGGGACATCACTAATGACAGACCTCCAACTCTCTGCCACTGATAATGACCCTCTGGGGTTTGCCACTCATCCAGTTCTCAACCCACCTCATTGTCCACTCATCCAAACTACACTTACTTGAGTTTGACAATGAGGATGTTGTGAGACACAAACCTGCGTTTAAAAACCTTTAAACCTTTTAACCTGCTTTGAAGAATCCTTAAGTGTCTCTGCAACATATAATGTCTATTTAAGTGTATGGAAGTAATTTAAATTTGGGAGCCCAGACTGAGCAAGAAGGATACCCTCTGGAAAGCAGGGCCATTGCTTCTCTGGTCAGGTCTGCAATATCTTGTTACTGAGGTCCAGTTATGATACTTCAAAGGGAAGAGTGGTATCCCATGTAGAGTACTGTAACTTCAGTATTGGGTTTTGCAACCTGTTTTCCATTTTTCAGCTTTGGATCACTCTATAGTTACAAATATGCTTGCAAAAGTGATTATTTTTAATTCTCTTCCCCCACCTCAAATCTTCACATTTGTTCTTCCTAACTCACAACTGCTCTTTTTTTTTAAAGAATGGAGCCTAACATTTGAAGTCATCAGCCTACCTTACCCTCTGTTTGTTTTTCTGTCATCTTTTTCTCCTTCCTCATGAAATCAGTGGTACAAACATGAATATACATTTCTTTTCTGTGAGTGATTCTTATATGTTAATTTCTTAGTGGTCTGCTCAACAGTTCACCAAACCCATTTTCTCAGCGCAGCATTCTCCTCTTTCTTGATCATTAAGTAAAAGAGAAAACACAGGGCCAGTATTTTTTAGATTTTTAAATTCATATTCCTAATCTTACCTGTTTCCTGCCTTTTTCTTAATTATCTGCTTGTAGTGATGGAACTTTGTCTTGACCTTCTATAAACAAATGACACTCTGCTACTAACTCTACTCTCCTAACTAGATTACTTTTTCTTAAACTCTCGTTGCAAACCATTAAAACACGGCTTTCACTTAACAGATGGCAGGATATTCCCTTTAAAAGAGCCACACCTGTTTATCTGCATTATGGAAGACCTAATTTATTTTTCTTGATCATTCTGCTATCTCTGACAGAATAATTCTTTCTCATGTGCACATCTTTACCTTTCTCTCTTCCTCATGTGTTGCTTTAATGTCAGGGCTTTGACAGTTCCCTCTTCTTTATGCTAAGAATTTGTCTCTAAACTGTTCTGTTTTCTCTCGAGCTTCCAGCTTCCTCACCTACCTGCTATGATGGCATTGTTAATGGTAAAATAATGTTCTGACCTTTCTTTGTTTCTCTAAACATAAAATCCAATTATTGGTTTTAGGAAATGATATCATAGTATCAGAACAGATTCAGAATTCTATATGGCAATGTGATTGCTGGTGACTTAGAATCTGTAACTTGAAAATGTGCACTATGATTTTTTTATTCATCACTGAATTTATCCTTTAGCTCCACTAATGATGTATTATAGAATAATTTTTGTACATGCATCTATTTTAGAAATTTTACCCTAAAGCATGAGCTGTTATTCTATTTATTAAGCCAAAGATAAATCTAAATTTGGGGGTTTCTTATTTTTATGTTTATTCATATAGGTCAAAGTTACTTGGAATGTCTATTAAGCTACAGATTAATCTCACATTTGTCACATAACAAATAATCCAAGAGCCCTGATGGAGTTCAGCCGAAGATGTGTCAGTATATCATTTGACTTAAGTTTTTTATCTGATCCTTCTTTATGTATCTTTTTCTTTCATAAACTTTGCATTGTTTTAAACCATATTGAGATATAATAGTTCAAAATGTCAGTATAGTGCCATCATGCTATAATCTCAAAATGTCAAGATTCTTTGAGATTCTCAAATTTCATATAAAATCCTTTTGTCTGAAGAAGCTTTAGCCAAAAACAAAGTTTTACTGTTTCATTTTGAACAGTTACTAGAGTTGATCCTTCAAGCATTTGTATTCTTAAGGACCTATTTATATTAATCCTTTAAATGTATAAGAATACTTCAATTTTGTTTTGAGTGTCTGTTGCTAATATCAGATTCAAAAACCACTTTATGCATCTGTGTCAGTTCTACAGAGATAGCTTCATTATCATTACAATACTAGCTGTCGACAGTACACTGTATGAGACCGTCTTTATGTTGGCAAATTACTCCAGTCTTTTCACATAACTGGATGACAAATCCCAAATTATGGTGGGTTGATTTTATAATTTGTCCTTCTTTAGGCATGTTATTGCCTACATGTGCTGTGAGAAAGAATCCTGCATTGGTAGTGAAATTCAGTGTTGACTTAATGTAGGTCTTTAACTCCTGCATGCATGTTGAATTGCTAGAGATATGGGAAGAGGTTGTTGATAGGGAAAGGAAGTCCAATCCTGGGACCAAAGCTATGTATGACTTAGAATTACATTATATTAGTGCAGTAGTATTTTTCTGTATTTTCTTCCTATGTTGTATGTTATTTTTCAAAATGTGTGGGGCTTCAGAAGGGGTTGTTTTTGTGTAGTTATAGTGGGTTTACTTTTAAAGTTTACTGCCTATCTGCAAAGCCTGTGCAATCAATAAGGGGTAATGGGAATTCTATAACTGTCATTAACTGGAGTGTTTATTAATTCTCAATTAGAGTGCTAATCAGTCTTACCTGTGCAAACTCATTGAAAGGAGTAGGGTGATCCAGGTGTCATCTGAGGTATATGACTAACGTGAGATCACAAACAGTTCTTTGGAGGAGTAATTTGGCATGTATAGGCAATCCTGTACAAGATTTCACCCATATTAACTTTAAGAGCCAAGTGTGAGTTGACAGTTAAGACTATGGATATTGCTGTAGTCATTTGGTTACAATTAACTTGGCATTTTAGAGTCATTATTCCATATGGGAACTTTTTTCCCCTAAAGATACAAGATTCTTTGTGCTTATAAGAAAAAGTTGATGCCCTCTCCAATATCACATAGGAAAACACTATTATCCTTTGCATATTTGAAAGAACTGGAGAGAAACTTAGTAGCTATCAATAGGCCATCAAAGTTTGCATATATGAAAGTTGTTACAGAATCAGGGCAATGCACTTGACCTCATAAGGGCCACTGGAAACTTTTTTATTGTGAAAAGATCTGTTTTTATTGCACAGCATTACTTTGGTTACTGTTGCATGTTGATGGGTGGCAGCTGTTCTATCTTTTACTGCTATCAGTGGAGAAAGCCTTTTTGTACAATTTAAACCTACACATATATTAGTCTTTGAAGCAATTAGAAGTAGTGACTTAAATTGTATTTCCGACTAAGGAACAATAATTTCTGTATGTAGGGGGAAAAAAAGTCCTTTTAGCACTGTTCATAAAAAAACCCAAACCCAAAATCTAAAACAAAAGAAAGAGATAACTTTTCTAAGAAAGAATTTCTCTTTATGAAATACTTAGTGTAAACAATGAGGTCTGAATTAAGGGATTTAAAATGCTACTGTATTCCTTCATAGGGTTTACTTACCTTCAGCTTGCATCAGATTTATGCCTCTATTTTGACATTAGAAACATTTAAGGTCTACTCTATAGTTTTGAAAGTCAAGTCACAGGCAAGGTTTTCAGCTGGCAAATATCACTTGTCACATTTAAACATTGGAGTTAAGTCAAACCATGCCACAGTGGGATGTCTTCTGTATTGGCTGGAAACAAACCAAAAATATCCCAAATCACAGAAGTAACCAGGAAATGTTCTCTTTCCCAATGGAACTCCATGTAATGCTGTGGAAACTCAAAAATTCAGTTTTTCTTTCCCCTTTATCAAATATTAGAGATATATAATGAGAATACATGATTTTTTTTTTATTAACATAATTTTGGATGGCAAAAAAATAAAGAGCTGTTAATCAGTATTCTTGTAGGTCAAATAAGGCATTTAAAGGATGATCTTGAAACGCAAATTGTGCTTGCTAATCCCAGTCAGGTTCTGTGCTTCTCTGTACATGATAATACGGTGAAGTCAACAATGGGATCAGTAAAGGAGGAGGGGTATAACTGATGCGACAGACAATAATACAAGAAGCAGGGTTGACATTATACATCATTAAGTATTCCAGCATTGTACAAGTTCTTGTCCTTTGCTCTTTTCTTTTGTTTGTTTATTTATTTGTTCCATATCTTAAATTTTTTCTCTGCCTTCTTTTTCCTCAAATTTTCTGCCTCAAAACCATATTAATTGTTTTCTTTTTTTTGTTAAATTCTTCAATTGAAAAGTATGTATCTAGAGTAAATTTTTACAGTTTCATCAAACTTTTTACTTATAAAATAATTGCTCCCCTCTTTTATACAGTTTCAATTGATATGCAAAATTTGAACTTCTGCAGCTCAACTAATAAATAAACTGATTTTTTTGACCCCATCTGTGTGAAAATACAACTACACACATACAAAAAAAAAGTAGCTTGTCATCTTGGCTGAATGGTACAACATCATTCACAATCCACTTAATCTGGATTTTCATTTGCCCCTGGATAGTAGACTCCTTTTATACTTAGGCTCTCAGTATTTTACTTTCAGACTTTTAGTAGTCATGTTTTCCTGTGTATAGAGTGCTTAGGTATTCCTCTCTAAATTAGCCATATCTGATACTAGTTCCATGAACTTACTTCATTATAGTTTACCATACGATCCAAAGTCACCTGCTGAAGAGGCTGAATTTGTGCAAGAATATACACACACGTCTTTTCATTCACTCTTTGGTGAATTACAATAGAAATGCACCTCTTTGTTGATCTGATAAAAAGGGTGATCTGCCATAAGAGATATGTTTTTGTAATCGGTAATATGAATCTGATGCTTTTGCTTGCTCGTGTTTGTTGCTATTCTCTCCTCCATAAGCATGTTTATCGAGGTTTGCCGAAAGCCCAGAAGCCCATAGGTCAGAGAACAGCATTTTGATGGATTATGGGATTGTAACTGTCCCTGCCAGCTGACAGCTTTTATTGGCTGGGAGGATGAGCCTGTAAACCTTTATATAATTATTGTATTAAAGCCACTGTGCCTCTGTGTTGCTGGCGCTTGTTCAGGGATCAATGTGAAGATAATTTCAAAAATGAATAGTAAGTATTGATCGTCCCTTGGTGGAGCCTTATCAGTGGCTGAAGCAGACTACTGTAGATTATAACTTCAATGTCATTTATGATGATATGATACGTATTGCAGAGGAGCAATTTAAACAAAGGGCTGATTTAATTCACAATGGATTTTTGTAGCGTGATGGGTAATAAATCACAATCTATGTAATTTTTAGAAATGAACACATGTTGGCAGTAGTTCAGGGCAGTTCCTGGGAGATCTGAAAATGACCAGGGAGGGCAAATATCAGCAGCGAACCCCTTCTGAATGATTGGCCCTTACTTGGTTCTGACATTCAGATGACCTTGGGGCCTCTGCTGGCAGCTGCTGGTTAATTTTCTTCACTGAGGACACAGTTTAACTTTCTATCTGTCTGCCAATTACCTGACATTTTCAACTTATCACCTTCTATTTTTTAAATTATTGGAGGCACGTCCACATTTTGACACTTTTTTAGGCAAGTATTCGTTTTTTGCCTGCTGCTGAGATGTCTCTCTGCCAAGCATCTGCAATAGCCCTTTTACTCAAGAAATTAATAGCTTGACCAACTGTGAAGTGAAAAAACACAGACATTATGTGGAAGATTACAAAGCTTCCTTTCAGTTTAGCAAGAAGCTGTGTGTCTGTATATAAAAAGCAAATGATACCTGAGAAATCCCCCAACACAAAGTCACTACACAAACAAAGTCATTACATAAACGTGTATATACCAACTGACAGAAACTACTTAGAGCATAAGATATACTTTAATTCTTTTGTAGAAATATTTTTTTCTTTTTTAAGATCATCAAGAAGTATCCCTTCTGAAATAATGTGAAGAGATTGGTTTCAACTGTGAAAAAACCAGGAAACAGGATACCATCAAGTTTTCATGTTGAACTGACCTTTTTAGACTGTAGATACTTTAAGTGTTTTATGCAGACTCTCATAGTCTTGAAAACTACTCTGATCAAGATGTGTCCCTAATAATGAAATCCTAAAGCAAGGTAAGTTAGTTTGTTTCAAATTACTTTCTTGGGTTTTGTTTTAATTCACAATGGAATATTTGTTATATATAGTGAATTAAATGTCTTTAATTTTATAACTTTATGATTTAATTTCTGCTGAAACCCTTAAAAAAAAAAGGGCATTCATGAGTTCAAGAGAACATAAACAATAAGCTTGTGGGTGTCAGTCATAACATAACAAAATGTTCGGGACTAATAAAAGAAAATATATAAATGTTACTCCTTCAAAAACTTGAAAAAATTTGAAGAACAGTACAAGGAAATGAGACATGTCAAGCACTATGAGTTTTGGACACTATGGGAAGAGTAAGGGACTAAAATGCCATCATTGTCATACAGAACCTTCTTTGGGAAAGCATTAAAGCATGTATATTATGCATGTAATTAAGGCTCATTAATGTAAGTCAGCCAAGAGAATCTGCTTAAGTGCTTTCCTGGAATAACATAATAAATCCAAGCCATAGTGATGCAGTTTAGAATCAGATCTGGTCTGCATTAGGTTGTTTTGCAGAATTAGTATAAATGCATGTGACCAAGCAGTGTGTGGGTGTTTTTGGCACACCCAGCTGTTGTTGGATATTGGAAATATTGGAAATGTTTCCTGGGTTTGCTTTTGGCACATAAAATTTCATCCTTACCATCACAGCAGAGGGCCTGGCCTTCCTTGCGCCAGGCAAAGTATTATGTTCCATTAGCACTGCAATTAAGGCGAGGTTATGGAGAACCCATGGTATGAAAGTTACCACTTCCTATAGAAACCAATAGTATTTTTTTTCTATTTATTCCTCTACAAAGGCATATCCTCTGTTCTCTGAAGACTAATTACTGCCTAGAACTGGATGGAGTCCATCCTCAGAGCTTTTTGCTGAACTACTGTTCTCTGAATGATTCTTCTTTACAGAAAAGTGAATAGTTACACATCTTTTACACATCTTTAATTGAAATATTAAGTTGATCATTCAGATAAGAAAAACTGTAGGAACTTAAAAATCTATGTTGAAACAAACAGCCAGAGACTTCATATGAGGGCACAGGCATGATAAGTTTGGACAAGGGCAGTTTGGTCTACACACAAATTCCAAGGCAGGGTCAAGGTAGGATACTTGCACTAGTTTCCAAATCTTTAAAGCTGTCATTACAATAATTGGTACCAAAAAAAAGTGAATCTGTGCGTAGAAAGAAGCGACTGTCAATGAAGACCCAATATGCACACCTATTTTGAAGAGCTAATTTTGATTAGTTCTGATCTTGTCATGTTGACTGAATTCACAGTAGCAGCTGGAGAGAACTAAATATAGTTTACTTGAGTTGCATCAGAAAAGAATCCAGTCACATATTTTAACTAACCCACTATGCAAACCAAGGCACCATAACAGATTAACTTCAAAAGTGTTCTGCCAAGTGAAAACATTAACATAGACCCACCCAGTGTCCTCCTAATTTTCCGACACTAAGCTTATAAAAGAATTCATAACAGAGGATATATAGGATATATAAACATGAATATAAAATTATATAAAGTTACATGAAAACACTTAAATGTGTTACATTCTAGACATCATTAAATCTGATGGTTAAAATATTCTTTTCCAGATGTGATTAAATTTAAACATATCAATTGATTAGAATGTGTGGACTTGTTATCAATTTTTTCAGGGGAATTTAAAAAAAATAATGATTTTTGGTTTTCAAATTATTCTTCTCTTCATAGATAAGAAAGAACCCAACTTTTTAATTTTTATTTAGGATCTCATAACTTTAAGAGGTTCTCCCCTTCTTAATTTTAAAGAAACCTTTTCAGGATAGCTGACAATAAGTAGAAAATTACTTAGTTATGAAATCTAACTCTTTTTCACTTTTCTCATAATTAAAAATTATTTGGTAGCTAATTTATGGAAATATACAATTCTTAGAAGTTCTTAGATTATTCAGCCTTTATTCCAGGAGAAAAATATTTGGACTAGAGATCACTGCTGAACAGTGCCTTCTTTGTCCTATTCAGGGTGAATGTATGTTGCAATTATTATGCTTATAATATTTAAAACTAAGAAACAAATGTGTTTTCCACAGATCAGCATTTCCATCCAAAATGCATAAAGACAGTGTACATTTCTTCTATGGGGATGTATACTGTGAGGAGTGTGCACTGTTAACGGGTACTTTTAATTTACTTTTGTGCTGCTTAGAAGAGGGAGAGGAGAAGGAAATTTTAAACATATATATTATAATATTTGTATTATATATGTTATAATATATATATATAATGTTAAAACATTGATAGAGCTTGCATAAGAAAACTCAAAATTTTGAAACAATAAGTGAAATTCAATTAATTTCGCGTTCAGATGAATCTTCATACAGTCAAAGATGATTTTAGCTTGGACGGGACTTCCAGATGCCACCCAGTCCTGCCTTCTGCTCGGTGCAGGTCCAGTTGCAGCACATTGCTTATGGTGAGAAAAACTGCCCATGCTCAGAGTTTTACTTGTTTCTTGTCCTATCATTGCACATCTCTGAGAAGGGTCTGGCTCCGTTTTCTCTAGATTCTCCCACTGGAGAATAGACAGAAAAATGGTCTCCCTGACCCTTCTCTTCTTCACAAGCCTATATCCCTCAGTTTCTCATCCTGTGTACCAGTCCCCTGCCTACCTTGTTAGCCCGCCAGGGGTCATTTCACTGTCTTTCATAAACTGGGGGAACCAGTCTGGACGTGGCATTCCTGAAGGGGTTTCACAAATGGCGTGTCGGAGGAAATATTAATATCCTTTCTTCATTAAGTTAATTCATCTACAATAAAATAATGTTATTTTGAACATGCAAAATGCTCAACATAGTTGCCTCAGTAACCACTGAGGTTCTGTCTGTCCTGTTCCTCTGTGGATTATCCTAAGAAACAAAACATATCAGTCAGCTAAATTGTCTATACTTCTGCTTCATTGCCAGAGCAATGCTAAAAAGCAGAGACACAAACGAGAAACATGAATCCAGGTTTCTTAATTCAGCCTTCCTTTCACGTATCCACAGTGTCTTTTTGCCCTGTTTTCCTTTGCTATCTCTCTTTTCCATAGAATATATTTTTCCGTGCCAAGTTCCCCATCCCCATTTTAATTTCAGCTAACCAGTGTCTCAAAAGATGAAAGTTTCTCACAGAATTAATGGGTAAAATGATTGGTAATTTGGAGATCCTTGGTGTCTAGGAATTTTGGTAAATCTGTAGTGTTTAATGATTCTGGCCCTTTGAAGGAAAAGTGACTTCTGTATTTCATAAAAGATCCATTTTTAATGTATTTTAACTTAAACTCATCAATTTACTTGTAAAATCCAAGACAATTTGTTCTGGAATTCAGGTGTACATAATTTCAGATAGTAATTCCTTATATAAAAATTAGTTTTAATCTCTACTTTGAGTGCAAAAGTTAGCTCTATGTGGTAGAGAGTGGTACTTCCTACAGAATGTTTTTTAAATATTTGTGCTAAATACTTGTTGACCTTTAACAACAGCATTTTGAATTCACCATGAAAGTTATTACTTAAGTTAATGAGGCCTTAAATTGAGATATTTTAGAAGATTTCACTGTTTTTGGTAATACAGTCAGAAGCTGTTAAACATGTAATTCTTTTCTACAGGGAATGTTTGGGGGTTTTTAATTGGTCTTTTAAACAACTAACATAGCTACCTCAGGTGGTTCCACTAGTTTAAAAACACTATTCTTTATTAACTAACGTTGACTTTTTACTTCACAGTGATCAAATTTGTGAAATACTATCTTTCATACTATTTATAAAATTCTATCAGGAACAATATTTAAAATGACATGGTATTTGGATGAATAGTTCCTTGAATGTAATGTTTATAGACCTTTTGAAGCTTTTTTCCTTTTTTTTTTTTTAATTGGAGAAAAGGGGAGCATGGAAGTTGGTTTTAGATATTCCAGCAAAAAGATAAGCTGGAAAGACAGTATTCTTCTACTGCTTTGCTCTTCATACGGTCTCTATAGGCTTAGGCAAACTCCTAAATGTTTTCCATTTTGACTTGATTATCCTTGCTTTGTACTCACTTTGTAAAGTAGGCAGTGGTTAGTTATTCTAGTTGGTCTTGCTGATCAAGGATAGAGTTGAATATCTATTGGATAAATCAAACTGATTTGGTGTGCAAATTTTTCCATGGTAAATGAGCAGAAAAAGTGCCAGGAAACTCTTACTCTTTTTTGAAAGGGGCAGGTGATGGGAAATTGATATTTGCATGCAGATCATATGAATGTACTATATCATTTTTATACTGTTTCTCTGTGAGCAGCAACTATTTGCTCACTTTAGTCCTTCAAATAAACTGAATTAACTTCTAGATGGTGCCTCTAGCAAAACAAAGCTCTGATCAAATTGAAGACATCTGAATAGAGTAAACAGTGCTCTTTTCAGTCTTCTTTCTTTTGCACCTGTCGTTTTTTGAGAAATGAAACCTTTGCATCATTATCCTGGAAGATGAGCTGTGCATTCCAAAAGAACAGTGGTTCAAGCTTGGAAGTGCAAAGGGAGTTGTTTGTAGCAGTATAAATCTTAAGCAAAGATCTTACAGTGATTCTTAGAAAAATATATTCTGCTGCCAGAGCATGAATAAACTAATTGTAGTTTAAGTAGTGAGCTTTATAAAGAATTAGCTCTCTTTGTATAAATGGAGCTGTGATTTATTAATAATCTCGGTCATTATTTGCTGTGGAATAAGTTTAGTACTGCACTCATAAGTCACCATCTCTATTGATATCAACAGCAAAATTACAATGTAATCAGTGTAGGACGCTGGAGCTTATGTGACTAAAACAAGTGTACTTAAAATAATCGGTCAGGGCTCAGTTCATGAAGCAATATAAGGTGCCCTTCTCTAGGCAATGTACTTTCTCACTTGAACAATTGGTTCAGCAGGAGAGGAATCAAAGATAATTTTTGTACATAGTTCTGTGATAGCTCTCCTGAAACATTGAATTAAGTAGAATTTGGAGTAATATTTATTTCTCCATAGTCTCACTGCCTATAGAATGTACTGCACAGGTATTTCAGAAGACACAAACTTGTTTGCCCTGCCACATCATCAACCTTCCTATTACTGAATGTGTACTGATTATCTTCATTTATACTTTTATTTTGGGACAGGTTTTGCAACACAAATTCAACAATGGAGTTTTCCTAGAAAAGGGGCTAAATTGGGTTTGTCTGGGTTTGGAAGCACACGCTTAAGTGCACTCTGGAAATCTGCCCAGCAAAGCCAGAGAACTCAAGTTCTGGACTTTCACATTAGAAAAAAAACCAGTACCTGTAGCTATCTTCTGATACATAAATTGGATCACAGCCCAGATCTAGGAGTCACCAACCTCTGCTCAGCAGAGAGGTGGCACTTCACTGCACTGCATAAAATACGTCCTCTGTTCTGCTGGTGGCTGCACCAAAAAGGGTGGAGTAGCTGATAATAGAATCATAGAACGGCTTGGCCTAGGACAAGGCTGGTTTAAACATCACCTAGCTCCAAGCCCACTGCCATGGGCATAACACTTCCAACAAGACCAGGTTGCTCAGGGCCCCATCCAATCTGGCCTTGAACACTTCCAAGTGTAAGTCTAAGAAGAGCTCCTGAGCAACTTCTAAATTCCTGTCTCTGCAGGCTCTTCTCCACTCTCTCATCACAGGGATCTGTCTTGTCTGTTCCGGTGTAACTGTAGGTTTTCATTCACAATAAACAATTATTCGTTGCTATTCTTTCCTTCTTCCCTCCCCGGAAGGGTTGTGGATAGATTGGCTGGTACGTTTCACCAAGGCCAAAGAAAACCACACCAGCATGGGGAAAGTGGATGCACCAGGTCTCACTTTGTCCATGAGAAAACTTTGACTGTTCCCCTTCTGTGTTTAACATAGAGGTACAAATCAAATTAGAAATTGATGGGTAGTTAGATGGCCGTTCAGTAAGCTTGACTCAGGGTGCTTGTGACTACTTTTATACAGCAGTGAGCACAAACAGCGTAAATCTTGTGAGCAGCAACCGCTTCTGCCTATTTCTTCAGTAAAGTTTATCTTGGAAGCACACAACACAAACAGTGACAGAAAAGGAGAGACAGGATCTGGAACAGTTTGCATTCGTGAGAAAAAGAGGTTATGTTATTTTCTGACAGGAGGTTAATGGAGAAATCTGTTCTCAATGTGGTACCGAGTGTTTGGTAACAAACAATGATATGTGCATGTATATGCAAATATTATATAACCATTGGTGACAAAAACTATCATACAGGGGACAGGAGCAATTTTTAAAGCATTCTTGACAGAACATAAAGTACCTTGTTCTAAAAGATACTAAATCTGTTCGTGTGGAGGCACAGATGTGGAAGATGCAAAAAAGATTTGCTATCTGTGTTCCCTGATAGCAAGAATTAGGGAGAGGAAAATGCAGTAAAAAGAAAGAAAGAAATAGCCTAAAGAAGAAAATGTAGTAATGTGGCCTTGAAAAAAAAAGTATCCAGATAATTATAGAAAAAAAAAACCTGAAACATTAAAAGGGTGAAAATTATGAACATGAAAGAAAAATGTAGACTTAAGAAATGAAAAATCAAATATTTCTACTCAATACTTATTTGACATGCTTAGAAGAATTTATAAAAAAAGCAAGGTAATGCAAGCAACGAACAAATAAATAAGATTTGAAACTGTGAGGTGTGTCATTTGCAAACTTCTATTGAACTTTGTTGATTTTACAAATTTAGTCTCTCCTTGGGACTCAAAGAAATCAGGAAAGACTTGTGTGAAATGTTGGCTGGTCAGCAACAGATTCTTTATTATACTCATGTTTTCAGTTACCGATAGACTTCAACTCAAGTTACTTCAAACATTAACATGAGACCTCTGTAGTTCACTTGCTTCACAGTGAATTTTTCATAAGTTGTTTTAGTACAATTCAGGTAGTAGACAGCATATTTCAGCCTTTTGTATTTATTTCAGGTGACTCCCAACTGGAAAAAATTATTTCTTAAGTATGGGGAGAATAAGGAAGTTCATTGTGCTGGCTATTGCAAGATGTCATGAACAGTTCTGCTTAGGAAAGATTTTGTAATACCTTTCATATCAATAAAGAACTGTACAAGGTGTGCAATATGAAAAGTGACTTGGTCCTTTTTGTATGTGTTGCCCTTTCCAATTATTTTAGCTTATTGCTTGTTTTGCTTTTTGAAGTGAAAAGCCTAAGTCTTTTTGTTAAATTTCTTCAGGAAAGGAATAGTGATAATATCAATGATGGTATTTTTTTGATGTCAGGGTGATGTGAATGAATGTTTATGGCAATCTATAGAGAATCATTTTTCCATGCTTTGTTCCTTGTTTAGCCTTCAAATGCAGTATTTATCAGTCTGCAGAGCAAAACTATGTGCATGCCATATCATTACTAGCTCAGGGGGAATCATTCGAACCAATGTAATTTACTCAATATTGGTCAGTTTGACTCCTGACCCTAGTCCCCTGACAGTGTATCCTTGGCAACCCCTGATGTGTGTTAAGTCAGGATGTGCTTATTGGTCTCATCTGTGACAGCTTGCTAAAGGCTGCTTAACATAGCTTGGTCTTTTCAAAAGAAAATTAAAAATCCAATAATATACTGTATTCTGATTAGACTGGTATTTATACAAGCACAGGAGCAGTAACTTTTATTTTCAATTCTGAAAATCTGATTTCTCATTTCAAATGGAGAAAGAGCTTTTGGAAGTAAGTTTTAGAGAAAAAAAAATGTTTTGAATCAGTATTCAAAAGAAAAATACCATGGTGATTGTCCAAATATCAGTCATCTTTGAGAGGCATTTGAGAAGTTTTTATGTTCTATCCCTGCTTACATATTTAAAAGGTGGAACATGAGGATTGTTCTCCAAATAACACACACCATGGCAAAGTATTTTAGAGTATACTAGAGTAAGTAAGAGGAGACCTTGCTCATTGATCTAGAAAAAAATTCCCCTGGATTGTTGTCCTGGTTTTGTACCATATGTAGGTATGAAAATGAAGCAGTTGTGCTGATTTTAAGCAGGAATCTTCTGACTTTTTCTCTCTGGTATAGAGTTCATAGAATCGTAGAATATGCTGAGTTGGAAGGGACCCACAAGGTTCATCAAGTCCAACTCTCTTAGCCCTGCACAGGACTCTCACCAAGAGTCATAATATGCTCCCAAGAGCATCATCCAAACACTTCTTGAACTCTGTCAGGCTTGGTGCTGTAACCAATTCCCTGGGCAGCCTGTTCCAGTGCCCAACCACCCTCTGGGTGAAGAACTTTTTTCTAATATCCAACCTAAACCTCCCTGATACACCTTTAAGGTGTTTAGGATTTCTGGAAGAAGGGGACTTTGACCATACATCTTACTATTTTTGACTTCTCTGGTATGGTCTAATTCACCATGGCTAGTGAGGAAAAATTTCACTGAAGCTGCATTAATCTTTGGGCAGGCTGATCCAGATTTGTAGTGATGGAAATGACACTTACAGTCCAAGACTTACATCTGTGTGATCCTGGACTGAGTATGCTGCCACCGGGATAGAGGATCCATCTACTAATGCAGTACTCTGCTGTGCAGCTGTGTACTCCAGCACGGATATCCTATAGAGGAAATGTGGTTTAGGCAGTGGTCAGCAACAGCAAAAATAGAGAAACACCAAAAAAATCCTAAAATTAAAAGTGAGTTCCATTACTTGTTAGAACAAATAGGTAGGAATTCTTTTAGTTTCTTTTTAATTTGATTGAAAATCTACCTCTTGAAAGAAACCTCCACAAAAATCTACATAATCTTTTAGAAATAGATCCTTTCACTTAAGAGAACACGTAAACACCTCCTTTTTTTTTCCTATGTACTATTAAGGTCATGATTAATCAGCCATCATTAAAAATAACAAATCAAGGGTTCTTTGGAAGATTGCTAGAGGTTGAGAATCTGCTGCAAACTTTGTCATGAAGTATATTTCATGAGTTTTCAGAATATTTGAGTAAATTATGTTATTAATCCTTTGGATGTATTTTATGTTTTCATTCCAAATCAGCAAAAGGGGAAATACCTTAAGAAAAAAATGTTTTCTGAAAAGGTGCAGCAGAGTACTTCCAGGAAAGCATTATTTTAACCAGCTCTCAGCAAAGCAGTGGTAACTTTAAAGGCTTACTTTTTATTTTCACTGTTGAGCATTATGAGCTGAGGTCATCCACTACTTCAGTGTAGTAATGATTCTCCACGCTGTCTTCAATGAGGATGTACTGCACTAACATACTCCTAGAATGAATCCTGGCTGCTGACTGAAGCAACAGTCCTGTACAAATATTTGAATGAGGTTGTGTGTAAAAACTGGTTATATTCATGTAGAGGTGAATTTTACCTAGGAAGACCTGATTAGACAGTGGTCTGTGAGGACTGAGATCTGAGATAGTGGGTTGTTTCTTTTTGGTGTAGTTTTTTGGAGTTTTGTTTTGTTTGGGGAGTGGGAGGGAAAGGGGGAGCGTGAGTAGGTTATTTGGGTTATTTTGGGTTTGTTTCTTTTTTTCACTTTATTTCTATGAAACTTCCAGTAAGCTTTCTTGCTCTCCATAGCTCTGCTGTGAAATCTTGCATTTGCCTATAAACTAAAATGTTAGTTAGAATGTGTTATTTCAGAATAAAAGCATGTATTTTCTAAAAAATCTAGAATTAATTCACATTCAGGTGCAGCACATGTACAGTAGAGGAAAGAGTCCCATTGTCATAAAATTCGAGGAAATGATCATACATGGACCAAACATGTCTTTCAATACAAAGTATTTGCAAGCTTGATGTACCTGGCCAGCAAAAGCAGATTTATGCATTACAAGCAAATGCTGAATCAGACACAGAATGTGTAGCGTATCACTGGCTTTCAATTTTGGGAACTGATACCAGCTGGAGTCCTGTATTTACTGCAATGCTTCAGTGTCAAACTTAGGGGCTGTTTTGGCTAGCAAACACTAATTTTGTTCTTCTCAAAAGTATTGGAACATCATGGTTCTGGCCCCTGGCTGAAAATATTGTAGGGTCTACATCTTAAAGACTTTCAGAACATTTTGTTTTTCACATCATTTGAACTAAGTAATCTAAAGTAACTTCTCTTTATAGGGCTCACAATACGAATTTGGAGATATATGCTCATAAGAATTTTTTGAAATAATTTACTGGCTAAGATATTTAAATAGTAGCATAGTTATGAAAATGCAGAGTGTATAACAAAGTATACAGCTTTAGAGCACTGGTATCTTATCATCATTCTAACAGGCATACACCAAGATACACTCTCTTACTATGTTTTGGTGTTCTATGTTTTAAGGCATCCAATAAATTATTATTTAGTAAACAATTTCCATATATGGGGAAAAAATACTGTTCATATCTGAGCTTTACTATACCAACCCAAGCATCACATAAAATAGTTCAGATGCTTTTTTAGTATCAACAGAGAAGAAAAAGGGCCGTGGAAGAGAGGAGAAGTATAGAATTTGCATACACATTATGACTTTATAATTACACATATGCATGCAAAAACAATACAAACTGTGATTGTTCTTTAGTTACTAGTCTTAGTTTATGTGTTTGNTAATTACACATATGCATGCAAAAATTATAGAAACTAATAGGAAACAATAGCAACAGTCCTGAAATTGTAGATTTCTGATATAGACATAATTTTATTAATTGAAATGCTAGGAAATTTTAACAATTTTGTTACTAATCTTAGTTTATATGTTTGGAGGGGTTTTTTTTGTTTTGTTTCTTTTTGTGATTTGTTTGTTTGTTTGTTTTTTTCTAATACAACGTAAGCCATCATGGCTCCTTAGAAATGATCTCCTTATATGTGTATAAGCATATGGTTAATGATGCTGGTAGACTAATGTTTGTTTACTAACCACAACTATAAGTATTTCCTGATGGAAAAGAACTAAGGTAAGTCTAGTCACCACTATCTAAGACAAGAGTATTTATACTACGATTTCAGCTGATACAAGCTTTCACTGAAATCTGTGAGAAAATCCAACTGGCTGTGGATCTGCCTCATTGACTTTAACAAAATCAGGACCTTGACCAGCGAGGCTTAGGATTGCTCCTTGGGGTGTTTATCAAATATCTTAAAAACTGAGTTTGATATAAATATGCCACCGTTCCAGTCACACCAATGCTGTTTTAATTTTTATTGTGAAAATAATTAATTATGTTTTACTCCAAAACCAATTAATGGTTTTCACCCAAAAGTATAAAAGCGGAATCGATTAGTTATGTTTTAATTGCGAAGCTTCTGAACTAGTTTGTTAGTGATGCAATCATTTATTAATAAAGGAAAAATTTAAAAACTGTTTCATAAAAGAAACAACCAGCAAGACATGACATTGAATAACATGTTTGAGTTTTAGTCTATTAATCACCAAATCCCTCAGTCTGCAATGGCTTCGTGTACTCAACTTCATGAACATTGTTTCACTGATGAAGTTGTAGTAAGTCTTTGAGGACTACAAGTTACTAAGGTACAATGTGCACCCATTCACAATTTATGAACACTTCTTAATACATGCTTTGCTAATTTTTTTCAAGTTAGTGACACAGCCTTCCTACAGATATATCTACCAACAAAGCTGATTTCCTGACAGTAGCAAAAAAATGTGCTTGTTCTGCTTTCAGTATTAAGCAGAGGATGAAAATAGGGAATTGTCTTATTTTCAGAGGTTATCTAGAATGATATGCAGTGAAGGCTTACCTGGTTCTGTAAACTGCCCATAATACACAAGTGTTTGATTGCTTTATATACAATTTGTATGTGACTACAAATTTTTTCCCATTTTTATAATAGTTCATATATACTAAAGAGGAAGAAACACTTAGTTGATTGACTTATGCATTTTTAGCCAAAAAGGGGCAACAGGGATAAATATTGTGCATCTTTTAGCAAAAAGGAAACACCAGCATGAAGATATTATGTATGTGAAAGTGTGCCTGGCTGAATTCACAAGAAAATAAAGAGTGCTTTTAGCAAGTCCAACTTGTCTCAGAAGATTGAACTAGTGAGATTACCCTTTCATCAACACACACACATTCTCTCTGTCTCACACACAGACACACGTACAAAAACAAACTTGTAATGAGTGGGTACTTTATCAAGGCCTCCCTCCATCCTTCATTAAATGACAGAAAATTGCTCTTTGCTGAGTTTGTCAATGCAGCTTTCCCTCCCAGAAGCCCATTTGTTTCACATGCTAGCACAGAATATTGCAGGAATTTGCAGATTTTAAATGACAAATGTGTCGAAGTTTACCTAGTTCTGAATCATTCTTTTCTTAGACTGACTACAAGGTACAGTAACTCCCAAAGCTGGACTGGAATTTTAATTTTGAGTAGATCTTAGTAATTCGCTAATAAACCAGTATTGGACTGTGATCTTCTGCTGCTTGACAATATCCCTAAAGGATTGTGTGGTTCCAAAAGCCTTTTCTCTGTGCATTATTTGATAGATGTAGCCATACTAAACTAGGAGCACAAACAAAACAACAGATACATTCCTTCACTGCAACTCCTCTATTTATTGAATTTGTCATTTTATTAATTGCACTTACATGTAATGGAAATGAAGGGATGTTTTATGAGATAAAAACTTAACGCTTTGACATCATGAAAGGAAACTGTTCTTTCTAGCACCTTTCAGGACAGAAGGCACTTACAAATAGCAGCCACTGTGTTGCTTTGTTAGAGTAACACTTTGATGTGTAGGATTATAATCAATGTAAGTTATTGAGTTCTGCTACTGTGCTGTGTTGAAGGTATAATGTGTTACTTTGTGCAGCCATTATTTACTCATACCAAGAAATCAGCTAAATAACACTTTATTTTCCCCCCTGAAAATCTGTTTTAAAGGTGAATTTGTAAATATAATTTTAAGAATGAATCTGTTGAAATTGTGTCCAGATTTCTAGCTTTTAGTAGACACGTATTGGGTCTCATTGCATTTACATATGCTATGAATTTCAATCCAAACAAATGGAGAAGAGTTTTAGGACAGAGCCTGCAGCATGGCATGTCCTTTAATTGCCATTTACATAGCTGAGGAATCATTAATTTCTAATTCACCTATTATTCACTCTCTTTAGTATGCTGTGCCAATGTCAGTTTTGGGGCAGTGGAATAGATGTGTCTCTGCATTGCTTTTGCAACCTACTTTTGCGTGTGTGTTTTTCGTTTTCTTGTCTTAATGCTTTTTTGACCTTAGTAGAATAGTTCTTCGACATAGGCAGTTACAGGGCTCTTGTTTGGATATGATTTATGGTGCTACATTAACCCTTCATTGACCTAGAAATGCCCTAATATTAAAACAGTTTGACACACAGAAAATCAAAAGCCCTTTTATTGGAAGTGCTATTGTCCGCATCATAAGTTTCCCCAATGTGATGCCACTGTTACACCATCAATTTCCTACTGCTATTGAACACTGTATTGAAAAACTAATGGAGAGAATCCTTTGTCATTTCTGTCCCAGTGACCAGCAAATAGCTCAGAGAATGTCTTCCCCTTCATATCACTTCAGGCATTTCAAAATGACACATCGAAGGTACTCGCTTAGCATTTTATTAAAGGCAGGGGTGGGCCTCATCCTTCTGGGCTCCATGTAGCATCTGCCATCACCCAGCTCTCATGGATTTTGGCAGAGGCTGGAAGCACCCAATGCCTCTGTGGGGCACGGGTTGGAGCTCCTATTGTGTAATGTTGTGATACCATATTCATATTTGTTGTAAGGCGAAATAAATCCTTGTAGAAGATTTTCTGGTGTTTAACAGTAAACAGTCAATAGAGCTTATATATAAAGCAAATCAGCTGTAGCTATTATAAAAGGTTATTAATTTGCAAATGAAACACTTTTCTGCAGCTGGGATAGTAATATATTGCTTTCTGTAGAAATTTTTAATGAATGTTTTCTATTTAAGCCTACAGCTTTTAGCATGATGTTGAAAATCCTTAATACATTTTTTATAAAGCTGCTTGATTTTAGAGTGCTCTTCCCTACTGAAACTGAATATATTTCTATTTTCAATTTATATTGTAACTGCTACCTCTTAGTTTCACATTTGGCATGTAGGAGGTGCATTTTCAAAGTAAACCTCTTGTATTTTCCAAAATATTTTTAATATTGTTAGTGATATTAGTTCCTAGATTTTGACACTCACTGAAATCCAGTCCTGAACAGAACAAAAGAAAAGAACCTGAAGTTGGACATATAAATGTTATTTGTTCAGCACTTACACAAACTATGCAGTAGAGCAATTGTGATTTTTTATTTATTTTTGTAGTAGGCTGCCCTTGCTTTTTGTTCTGAATTTCTTCATTATTGATTACTGATACAGACTCTTTTTTCTGTAGTAAAAACAGCCTTCTGCTCAACTGACCTAAAATAATCATGACTTTTTTTTTTCCCTCCCTTTTGGCTTTTGTGGGGGCGAATGTTTTTTGCTATTTTGAAACCTTGAGCAGTCTACTCAGTTTACAGTGTGAGCAGGTCGTTTGGAAAATGAACTGGTTGCACCTTGAGGAGTGGAGAGAAGCGTCAGCTGGAGTCCAGAACAAGTACTTTATCCATTTTTTTTCCCATATGTATCTTCCTGTGTATCCTAGCACCTCTATGTCCACAGACCTCCTACCATTGAGTTTTCAGTGCACAGGCAATCAGATTAATCTCTTAAGCACTCTTTCTCCAGGAAAAGTAGGTGGGCTGTATAGGTGGGTACCACGGTCCCCAAATGCACAATGGGGGGCAGAGATCTGCGTGCACTCATTAGATTTACCTACAATTACATTCCAAAAATCCAGAATAAGTAAGTGGATTTATAGCAGATTTACATCCAGGTGGCCATGAAAAAAACCCCAGGATTATACTTTCTCTCAGTCTGTCCCCACTTAATGAGAAAAGGATTTCAAAATTCTGCCACTACTCACTGCCATCTCTGAAACTTCACAGGAGAATGAGTGATGTAGTTTCATATGGGATAAATGCAAAACAAGATGATTAGATGATTTCAAAAACTCGTAAAACAGAAAACAGGCTTTGGCAGAGTCTTTGACAATCTGAAAATTTATCCTAGGTGTTACTAATATTTGTGCTTTACATGTATGGAATCATCAATGTATCTTCAGCATTTACAGAAGTTGTATAAGGATTCAAAGAAAAAATAATGTTAAGAGAGATAAAAAAGCTAAACAGAAACAGCTGAGAAATGGTGTTTATATGTGATAATGAAGCATCACACATAGAGAAAACAGACAATTCAGTCTTTCCTTGTTATGTAAAACCAGTTGCAAAATTATAGATACGCTGAAGATAAAAAAGATTAAAATATTTCCTTGCTGTGTTAAATATTGCTTTCTTAGACAATAACAGGTGATTATGGTTTTGTTTATTGTTTGGGTTTTTTTTAAACAATGGGGTTGCTTCCAGTGCAGCAGGAGAGGAAGCAGGCTAGAACATTAGGCATAAATTTTAAAATTTTTCCGTGTAAGATTTTAAGAACTCAAGTGTAATTCTTATTGTGTAAATGACAGTGAGGTAATTAGTAATACTAGAGACTGTCACTGATGACCTTTAGGGTCACAAGGTAATGTACTTCTCCTTGTTTATTAGCTTAACATAAAGCATCATTATGATAAACCACATTTAAAAAAACTCAAACAAACTTTTCTTTAATTTTTTGTTAATATAGTCTTTCGGAAGCAATATTTGTGATATATAACTCACTGTTGTCATAACTCAGTTCTCTCAGAGCTGTGTTTAAACACCCTGATAAAAAATAGTCCCCAGCTTTATACAGTGCAGTATATAAACCTTAATATATTCATATTAATTTCTATCAAAGTAGTTCTTTTGAATATGTTCAGAAAGGCCTCCTTTTAATATTAAGATACCTAATTATTTGAAAAGTCAGTGTCTCTAAGTTTAATTTCTCCCCCATTTGTCTTTGGAACAGGCACATTTTTGTTGTTTTACTGTACCAGACTGCTTTGGCTGTTTCACAAGGGCTGAGTATTTCACTAAGCTCTTGCAATATTGAAAGAATCTATATTCTGAGAATTTGAAAACATGTCAGCCCACCTAAATTACATATTGATCAGGTTTAATTGCATGCCACCCATCAGTATTAGGTTTGAAAATTCATAAAAAAGAAATAATGTACTCTTTGTGGATGATTACTTCTGGGGCATTTAAATGAATTCCATCACTTAACCCTGAGCCGAGACAGATTATTGAGCCTTGCAATCTAGCCAGTCAAAGTCCAAAGCAATAGAACAGCTGTTTTCTAACTATCAGAGAAAAGCAAAGAACAAACAATGTAAATTTATATAGATTTTCTTTTAAGTAAAATGCTAAATGTAAACATGCATTTTTCAGTTGTTTCATGAATGCCCATTCTTGCTTTACTAAATGAGGGTCTGAATTTTTAGTTTTCTCTCGTGTTCCGTATGTAACGTTGCACTGTAATTGTGATTCCAAAATTAGAGAAGTACTTCTGAGAAAATTATTTTCCATGCATTTTCATTTAAACTGTGTGCTTCTTATATATCTGCCACCACTTATCCTCACTTAAAAATGAGGAGCATGGATTTTTATTCATATTCAGTATGCTTACTGGTTTTAAAGCTGTGTTCTTCAGAAAGTCAAACTGGTAGAGAAAGAGTATTAATTTTCAGGATGTTCTTCCCAGTTAAAAATTGTGCTTGTTTGTATTGGGTGTGTTTTAAGAAATTGTGCTTATGTATGTTTTTCTCTACAGAATATCAATACAGAGTAAAGAGAACCAGTTAAAATCATTGGTTTTGCTTGGATAATAGTTTAAAAGCTACATTTTATTTAGACACTTTGAGGTAATAAATATCTGTGAGCATAATTAACTGTCTTTTATCTAGGTCTGCTCCTTAGTGATGCCTTTTTAGGACCTTTCGTAATGTCTCCTCTTAATGCTCAGTTTGGCCTTGAAAATGATTTTAAGTGTTAAGATGTTACAAGTGCTTTTCATTATTTTAACCCACGTACTCATGAAATGCATGTCTCAATTTGTTTCAGATTTTTATCATTTATCATTTTTATCATTTTTTTCTTCAAAATGTCTTCATTTATGGTGGCCTAAGATTTCAGATTTAACAAAATAAAATAATCTGGTTTAGCAAACAGGGAAGTATGTGTTTGTAAATGATCTTTTGATTTACCATGCATCTTGGCTTACTGTGTAGTCTATATAAACCATTCCTTCCTAATATAAAATTATATAAGTTCAAATAGGGGATATAAAAGCTCTGCTTTATTCACCCTGAGAATGTGCCAGTATTTAATGCCATGTTATGCAGTCTCTAGGAGAAAAAAAAAACAACCATATAGATTCCACACCACTCCCCCAACTATTTCTTTATGAAAATTAGTCTGCAATTAAATTGATAGTGGGGGCATACACACACACCCCCTCAGTGTTGTGGTACTTAATCGTTTCAATGGGTGATTGCAGATCAGAAACAAAAATCCTGTCTCATGCTTATATTACCTTTGACCCTTGAAGCAGGTTGACTCCTTTATTGAATAAAACATGGGAGTTGTGTCAGTGGCTGAGCTTAATGTATACATGTTTTTTGTAGTCACCAGTAAAAATAAAATTCTGCAACTTTATCGTAATTTCCTTGATTTTTCTTGAAAGAATAACTCATTATTAAGTGAGACACAGAGGCAAACTCAGACTCATCCTTTCATGTTTCTTAGGTAACTAAAGCTATTCTTAGTCAAAATAGAATAGGCCCAGAATTTGAGTATAAAAAATTTTAGCAGTCATGGCATACTGCTGTTGTTGTTTCAAAGCATTATAACAAAGAAGGATTGGTGAAGGAACTGACTCATTAAAGCCCAATTATTTGCTGTTACATAACTTGTTCTTGAGCAGGGAAATTTTTAGTAAATTGAACTTAAAGCAAAATTTAGCTGCCTTTGACTTTGTAAAGTAACCTGAAGATATAGGAAACAAAGTAAGTCTAAAAAAACTTCCAAACATGCCAAAGCAATAAAAAAAAAGGATTTAAAGTTTGAGAGTGGTAATGTATTATCAATTTTTATAAGACTCCTATCTCTTTACTTCTGTCCATGAGCAATGTCTATTAGGAAAATTTTGTTCCTTAAAGCACTCAGAGAAAGCAAAGAGAAAACTCCTGAGATTTACTCAACCAAAGAATTTTTACATTTTATAATTTTACGATTGCATTACATGGCCTTAAGTAGATGTGGTCAGGACATAGTGTGATAGATACAATTCATCTATGCTTGTCATCTGAGTAATTAAGTTCAAATGCTGAAAGATATTTTTGACGATATTTTCCATATATTATTCTGCATGTAAGTCCATAGCACTGAAAAATAGAAACAAAAATCAAGGCAAAACATGACTAGTCAACCATCCAGCTTTATGATGCAGAACACAGGATAGCTTTGTACTGTTTTGCACTGGATGGAATTAAATAATTAAGCCTTATATAACAGGAAAAGCATTTCCTACAGTTTGTGTTTTTACCTTATGTTCTTGGCAACATTTTAAGCTCTTTAAGATAATACTTACTGTATGTTGAGAGTCTGGGCATAGGTTTTCAGCTCATGGCTCTTAAGGGATTTTTCTTTACCATATATTTCTGTTGTTAGCTGTGATCAAACACTCTGATTTAAAGTAAAAGCAATTGTGTAGGGTTTGATAATATTAAAGCCTTATCTGGGGCATTTTTGGGAACTAGAGACTTGTCAAGTTAAAAGTATCTGTACATTTTTATGTCTGTGTGCATTTCCCTTCTTATAGGAATGTCCCTGAAGTTCCCATTCACGTTGGGGTTACAGCACCAATCCACTTTTCTTCTGCCTGTGGACAAATCAATAGCAAATCACTTATTACTTACTGAGTACATAGGAAACAAATCTGTAGAAGTCTAGATCAAAGAATGTGCTTATGGCCTCCCAAATTGAAGCTTACCACCTATAAATCATCGCTACCTGTAGTCTGTGAAGAATTCTGCAATGACTGATGTGTTGGGTTCGATGTAAAGATTTTACCGTACCGTCTCTTCTCCCCCTGCTTTCTCTTTGCCACCGCTTGCTTTCTCTCGCTTTCAACACATTTAGCTTGGAAGACTCAAAATCAGACAAGTGTGTAGTATTCACACTGCTTTTGCCCCTTAACCTTAAACTGTTCTCTGAGACTGATCTCACAGCATCCGTTAACTGTCAGGTCTAGCTCTCAGGGATTTGTCAATGTCAATCCATTATCGCTTGACAGGGACCATCATAGAGTGATACAAAATCCCCGTGTCTCACCCCTCTCATAATATCTGAAACCCATTGCTCAAAAATCAGATGGTTAGAAAAAATTTCTGAACTCAGCAAAAAAGACAAGCAGGAAAATTCAGAATGACAGGTGGACACCAGCCATAATTTATTCTGCATATAATACAAAGGTCTCAGGAATATGAGCATTCTGGATGATAGTCCATTCTTATTGAAGTCAGTGGGAATTTTTCTTTTGACTTCACCAGGGACCAAGATGTCATGCTTAGCCTCCTAAAGGGAAAGTAAAGGAGAGGGAAAAAAAGAGCGAAAAAATTATTTCCTGGTGAAACAAAAATGGAAGATCCAAATTCCTGTTATTTTACTGGGTGGGAAGAGGGGAAGGGTGAAGGGGGCAAGAGGAAGAGAAGAGAAATCTTTGGTTTGGAGTATTTAGAATTTTTTAAACCTTCATGCAGGTATAGAGTAGAATGAAAAAAATTAAAAAGCTTTTTTTGGAAATGTTGACAATTATATATCTCTATGTTATAATTAAATAGTTTTGCTTTAAAAATGCAAAAAGATTTAAATGCTTTACCCTTTTCCAGTTCTTTCTGCATGGTATCCCTCCTTCCCTCTGAGCTCATTCAGGAAATTATTATAATAAGTTTATTCTTCATTGCAACAACATTTTTCCAAGTCTAATGAAAGTAGAGATCATTTGATCAGTTTTCATTTTCTAAAAATGTAAGTGAATCTGCTTGCTGAATGAAATATTTATATCTAATGTTTTCTTTAGAATCTTCAGCAACTAAAAAATAATTTCATTAAAAATCTATCTCTAAGTTCCAGTTACATTTTTATTTATCTTATTTGTTGAAAAATTATGTATGCTGCTAAAGGGATGTAAGATTACCTTTTAGTAGTAAACTGCTTTTTATCCTATATATTAATACTTTCTGATGTCACACTTCAAATCATGACCAAAGAGAATAATGTCAGTAGAAGCAAACAGAAAATATGATCTAATGGATGAAAGCCACTAAACATAATTCAAATTCTTCTTTGGGTAACTACATAGTTACTACAATATTGTGCTGTAGAAAAATGTGAATTTCAGTTGTGGTTACTGCTGACATCAAAGGACCAACAGGACCATCTATCTGTGTTACCACTTCACCGTTTTTATTTAAGTATTAAAAGGGTCTGCAAGCTCAAAGACTCTGGACAATTATAGTAGAAACATTTAAGATACGTATCTGAAAATCATTGGACCTGGAATTTCTCAGTTTCACCTCTTCAAATCAGATTTTGGGTTAAAGATTTCCTATTTCCACTTTTTGATCTATTTGAAATCACTCATCCTGATATGATGTCTTTGCTCTGCCTCCTGGGCAAATGGGGGCATCAAACTAAATCAATTAAACCCACAAAACCAAAAAGCCCCCAGAGTTATGGAAGTCCCCCTCCAGTTGAATTGGTCTTAGTGTAAAACTGAAAAATTTTAATTTCAGGGGAAGCTTCAGATTGAAAGGCATGCTGAAAGAATGCTGCACATTTCTCATCATTTCACCTTATCATTTTTACAGTTGAGTTGAGCATATGCTTATAGTGACTTGAAGCTTCATTCTTTGTGAGCCTGTCTCGAAAAGATACAAGTGAAAACAGAGCAGAAAATTCTCTGTTAATATAAAGATGAGCACCTTGACCTACTTAGGGATAAATTTACCTTTTCAAGTCTTAGCCCCTGAAAAATCTGCACAAGAGAAGCAATCTGTTCCTGTTTAATTGTAAGCAGATGGAGCCACCTTAGTTATGCCCTTTTATGAACTCTATCAGAATTATCTCGTATTCATGTATTTGTCGTGGGTTTACTTGGAACCAATTTTTTCAAACTCCCCCCCCCCACACAGTTGCTACAAGTTGAGAGAGGTTTTATACAGACAAAAGAGAGGCTTGATGTGGGGGAATAATATTATTATATTATATTAGTAAGATAAAGACTAATAAAGACTAAACAATAATATATACAACAATTCTAATTAAGCTTGCTTATCTTATGAAGAAAATGTTAGGTATTTACAGAAACACATCTCCCCTCTGTATCAGTCCAGGAGGAGAAAGTCTCTTCTTTTTGAAGAAATTCTGCAGCACTGTAAAGTTTTTCTTCTATTCTCTTTAAAGCAACAACTCTGATTTGTCGTAGTTGGAGATTTATTTCTTTCTCTCTCTCTCTCTTACTCTCCTGCACGTCGACTTCAGGACTGGGCTTGCCCCTCTTCCATTCCAGACAGGACCAGAGGCTTGTAGGGGGGGCACTCGAGATCCATGAGGTCTTCCATGGACTGCAAGGGGACATTTGCTACACCATGGTCTTCACCACAGTTACAGGAGATAATGGCTTTGAGTCCTCCCCCCTGTTCCTATGGGGTCCTTCTAGGGGTTGCAGGGGGACAGCCTGAGTTACCATAGTCTTCACCACAGGCTACAGGGAATGGCTTTGAGTCCTTTCCCCTGTTCCTGTGGGGTCCCTTCCCACAAGATAGTCTTAATGGACTTAATGGACCCTGTGGGTCACCCAGGACAACAGTTCTTCCATTCTCTGCTGTCCTTTAGGGTTACAAATGAGCTCCCGCAGCGTGGATCCTTCACTGGGACTACAAGGTCCTACCTGGGACAACTTCCTCCAGCATAGGTTTCTCTCTCCATGGGCCACAGGTA
>VYXB01003962.1:304766-310698 GCA_013397135.1 Pachyramphus minor | reverse complement strand
CGTCCTCTGCTCTCCGCCGGAGCTGGAATCCTTGCAGCATGTTTCAGCTGGGCAGTTTTCTCTCTGAGGTTTGTTTCTGTGACACATCCCGGCTGGAGAGACTTCATACCTGCCCCCGGCCCAAGGCCGGGGGAGAGGGCCTGGCCCCCCAACTTGGGGGCTGCTGCCCCTCTCCTCACATGGCGGCTGAATTTCTCACTGCGACACACCTTCTCTTCCGTTTTCTTAAATATGTCATTAGCAGAGGCGTTACTATAACTTTTGATTGGCTTTTTCTCCGTAACTATACCTGGGCCTGACCATTTCAGCCCAGGGGGGGCTGGTAACCCACGACAGTCTGAAACTGAGAGTCCCTTGGACGCTGAGGTTCAAGAGTCTGTATTTGGATACAGACCTATCGCTATTGGTATTTTTATGCAAGTGCTTCTAGCTAATAAATGAAGGGATGAGATCTGTGCTGAGGATGTCTATCAGCATTACCTATCATCCTTGTACAACTGAATTTCAGTCCTGGCACCCACAATACCGTTATTTTTAAAAATGGTGACTGATTCTTTCCAGGTTGTGTTTTTTCCTTAACCTTCTTCAAATCAAGAAATAAAATGCCCAACTTCAATTTCCTAGAAGAAAAATGGGTCCTTACTCTCCAGTTTACTAATAAAGTTAGTTTTCTGTCTGCAAATGTGTTTAAGTGTGTGTATTTGCTCTTTACTGAGTTTTCTTTTAAATTAAGTTTTCCAGTAAAAAATAGTCTGGAGGAGATATTGGTAAAGTAAGTGTCTGTAATATTAAACTTTTCTTCACTTGAAGATTGAAGAGAAAACGGCTATGCAAGTAATATAAGCTTAATGTAGTTTGCTTTTCTTCCTGTGAAATGTATGATCTACACAATGCTTGTGACTTCAGTAAACAACTGTAGGCTGTTTATCAAATGTAGCCAGGTTAAGCATGTTATATCTGGGATTATATCTCTTCACAACTGAAATTATCTATCCATTCTGTGACATCAAGACCAGGAACCTCAATTATTCTTTGATCTTTCCCACAAGCAAGATAATAATTGGAAGCTGACAAAATTCATGCTCAGGATGGGGGATATTGATTTCTGTTTGTCGCATCTTAACATCTAGAATGTGACTGTCATGTATACTAAAACATGAAATTTACTGTCTTCATAAAAGTTTTACTAAATCAGCCACCAAAGGAAGAAGTTATTGGCAACTTTTTTATTACTAAGCATAGGGTAAAGCACCTGATTATTTTTATATTTAGAGATTGTGAGGTGACTTTCATGTACATCAATACCCACTAGGTTTAAGTATTCTGAATAAAATCTTTCTTGTTTTGCAAAATTACTTTCTTCTTGTTTATTGGTGCAAAATACTACAAGAACCTGATCTTTGCATATCAATATTTTTGTATCTGTTCATAACCAGAACAGTGCAATTTTTGTCTGAGAGTGATGGAATAATAAAAAACAGGGTTATTTTGAAATAGTTTGCCAGGAACAAATATCCTGATAGTGTGCAGGCGTAACATTCTCTCATGTGTTTGAAACACCTGAATATTTTTTTAGATTACCTGTGAGACAAACAACAAAGGAAAATTGCAAGAGAAACAATTTGATTTCAAGGCTGTCAAGGTTTTCATTGTTCATTTGAAAAATTAAAGCACTAAATTCACATACACACACTCTCTGCACCTCTGATCTGCTTTCTAACTTTGGTATTATGACTGGTTTTGCAGGTAATCTTGCCACTGGGACTTTGGAATTTCTCTGGCTATTTACCACCAGTATTTTTAAAAACATGATTGTTAAGGAGGCAATAAGTAGACTGCATATTTTAGTGGGAAGAGAGATAGGAAAGCTTTCAAAATACGTGCAACCTACATACTTTACTTTTGAAGCAGGGGATACCTGAGTAGCTCAATGAATGCAAATAATCTTGCAGGAATGTTATTAGGACCTTTCAGTTTGATTAATATGGGAAGTGTCTTGATATGTGACTGTTCATTGGAACCTGTATTCAAATGCAGACACTTGTAAGCAGTTGGAGGAAATATTATCATAAGATATTTCCCTCTCTACTAAATTTAATTTAATAACAACTGCAGCTGCAGTTAGAGGCGTAGTGATGAAAGGCTTAATTGTGTTTATAAAATTTGCTTTTCTCCTCCACACATAGTGGGACCAAGAAATCTGTGGCATTGTCACTTGACATTTTCAATTAAATTTATTGAACTGCACATGGAAATATAAGTTGCATGGAAACTAACCTTGTTGGAATTGTATATTCAGAGATGTGGAATACAAAATGGAGTGATTCTGTATTACTTTCTAATAAAATTTGTTTAGAGACAGTAGCTTACCAGTTAAAATGGAATGGAAGACGCTGAGTGTTCACTGAGTAAACAGTGATTGATTAGGGAGACTGCCAAAAGAAAAAGATTTAATATTCTGCCTAAGTTTGGTTATTTCGGATAAAAATCATAAGTGTGTAAAATGATGAAAGCTTCCTTATCCCTTATATTTGCATATTATATATTATATCCCTATATTTAACTTCAAGGGAAAGTTAAATTGATTTTTAACCTGCAGAGCTGGTTAGGAGAGCAGAAGTAAAGATATACAGAGACTAAATTGGGTCTGTGATGAATATGCTGTGTGGCTTCATACCTTAAGACTATTTCTACCTACCTCTTCATGTAGACTGTTTAGGTGCAGATTATTTGAGTTTTGATGGTAAAGAGAAAAGTAAGATCAATGTTGTTGAGACTATGGCTTGTTTCTTTCCTCAGGTATTTTTGATTTACGTTGAATTTACTAAATATTCTTCCTGGGCAATTTTCAGAGTTACATGCACTTCCGGACCATCCTGCACCTTCCTTTCTCTTTTAAAAGAGCCTGGTAGTTAAGACAACCAGCTATTTTGGACTGATAGACCTCTCCCTCAGCCAGTGGTGAACAGTAGCTTCTTATGGAAAGCAATTATGAAGATTTTCCCACGGGTGCAATTAAATAAAATGCCCTTTCTCCCTTCTTTGCCCTAAGACACAATGTCTCTATTGTTTTCTCCTGTTATATGACTCAGTAAACAGTTAAATATTTAAACAATCTCCTGGAGAAATTGTCAACATATGGTGGACATGTTCTTCTGCCCAATATTGGACATTTATATCTCTACCTCGGTACACTTCAGAATCTTTCATCAACCTTGCTTATTGTTTTACAATTGCTAAATGAAACTGTTAATTTGGTCTTTACTCATAGATGAAAATCACTTCCATCATTTGTCCATGGGGAAAATATTATCTTGTTCCTTGATATCTGTGCATATTAAATATTTAAAAGGATGAATAAAGATTTTTGGGTATTAGGGTGGGGTTTTTTGGTGATTTTAGGAAAATAGATATCACTATTGTTCAACTGAACCTCTTTCTGTTACAATCCCCAGGAGCCTGCCCAATTCAAATTAATGTATTATTTCTCTGAACATAATCTGTGGTAGCAGTAGTGCCACTTCAGCTTATTAGGCAGCTCTCCAGACTTTAAAGGCTAGCCTGACCTCTTGTTCTGTGACCTGTGTGAGGAGTGCTATGCCACTCCAAGAAAGGTTCTTGCAAGATCCAGTCCCTCAGTCCTTGCCAGAAAGGATTGTATTGCACTGTGCTCTGCTGCAGTGGTATTTCACACTTCATTTTCACTTCTGAACTGACTTTGTACCACCTAAATAAGTAACTAGCACATACCTCACAATTGGAATATTCACATTGCAGACCCACCTCTTCCCTTAGCAATCCAAAGTCAAACCTAATGTATGCAACTGTGTGAGAGAAAAGGGGTGAAAAAAAGTCTGCTTTTGTTTCCCTGTATTATTACTTTACACCTTGCAGTAATCTGGATCTTCTGATGGCACAAGTTCTTCCAAATGACACTAAATTTTTATGCGCATTGTATTTCCTCCATGCATTTATCAGTATAACCCTTCTTATTTTGGTGGGGACAAAGTAAAAAAAAATAAAAATAAAAAAAAAATCACAGACCTTTGTGTTCATCTGATTTTCTAAAATTTTTTTTTTTTTTTAACAACCAGTTTCTGTGTTTTTGGAGTTTGGGAAAGCAATAGATCAGGTATTAAGTCCTACAGACCAAATTTAAAAACTCCATAAATCCCACCACAAAAGTTCTGTATATTTGTTTGAACAAGTGTTCAGTATGATCCTGTGCATTTTACTTCACATCCAGGACATTTTGGTGCAGTAATTGGGAATTAATCAGAGAAAGCTGCTGAGGAGAGGGTAAAAAAAAAGATATTGGACATGTGAGAGTAAAATCAATTTGTTAGTTTGTACTTTTGTTACACCTCTCAGTCCTGTTTCATTTTTGAGATTATGGAACATTCATCAAAACTATGGCTTACTATGATTTCCTAGTGTTTTTTGACACTGTGACTTGTTCACAAAAGTGAGTAGTAACTTACTTGGAGTAATGGTATTTCTCTGATAGCTTTTCATTTTCACTATACCTAGTGAAACCCAAATGTGATAAACCCCATAGTAAATATGTACATATAAATATATATATTTCTAGAACACAACCATTTAATTGAGGATTCCATCACAAGTTAATTTCATTCACATGAAACATATCTGAAACATACACTTTCTTAAGTTATCTTTTATTCTTTAGTGCACTTGAGAGATAGGTATTGTCTGGTGCAACGACTTATGTAGGAGTTGTTGCCTTGTAAAGCCAAAGATGAAGACATGGTTATCTCATCATTAAGGTTTGATGCAATTGTAATTTTGCTTTAAATTATTTTATTGGAAATTGCCAAATAGAAGGTCATGTGTAGTCCAGACACGATGCAGATAGCAGATGTGTGCAGATAGCAAAATATTATTTGCATGTCACTGTTTTCCACAGAAAGTTTTTTCTCTAACACTGTTAGTATCCAGATTTTCAAAACACAAGGGCAGTAAATATCTCTTTTAATACACAGATAAAACTTCTTTGCATAAATGCATATATCTACACACACACATAACTTGTTAGATAGTGAAACTACTGAGATTACATCCCACATCCATCATGTGCCTCTGACTCCTGTAGTATAATACACAAACATATTTCAGTTGGTGGAGCTAATCCAGGCAGGAAGCTCACCCTCAGCAATAAACAGAGATGAGAAGCTGCCACTTACACTTCCCATAAGGTACAGTAATGTCTTTGGCAGGTAAAGTTTAATGCTGACCCGAGTTAGAAAATAAATGTTCTTCATAAAAAGTTAAAATGTAATTATTAAAGTCCTTAACCAGATTGCTTCATTTTCACATTGTACCCCAAAGAATTCTTTTATCCATAGGGATTTACAAGGTCATACAAAGTATGGGGATGTTGAGGGACAGTAGACAGGTCATTCTCAACACGACACTTTAAAGGATTCCCCATCCTGGGGCTACACCATTGCACTTTTAGATAGTACGCTGATTTTGTACTGAGTTCTGTGTTTCCACAACTTTTCTCTGTTAACTTATCTCTGCTTTCACTGAAATTTGTGAGAAGTTCACACCAAGTTTAAAATGAGGGTGAAGCACTTCCAAAAATCCTATGTCTGAATTTTTCTGATTTCCAGCTAATATTATTGGCAAGAAATGCATTTATCTTAAATGTTTCAATCAAATTCTGATGCTACTGTTTATTGGATCTGTTTACTAGAATAGGCTTTAAACTATTTTAGTGTGTCTTACTGTTCCCTTTATTTTCTCTGAATGCCCCAAATGCTCCCCAAAAATTAAGATTTGTTGTAGAGAAATCCATTAAAATAAAATATTTTCCTTACAAGTCTCATAAGGTACTTTGAGATTTGATTTGAAAATAAAAAGTGCTATGCCTGAACTTGTCAGAATTCACTGCAAAGTCTGTGAAATC
>VYXB01003962.1:277266-294766 GCA_013397135.1 Pachyramphus minor | reverse complement strand
GTAGGTATGTAAAAGTATGTAAACTGCCACAGAAAGTGCATCTGAATACTTAAATTAATGATTAGGGGTTTATCTGATCAAATACACAACTCTGACTCAGTGATAAGGGCAAGCAGCTGGGAGGGAGAGGAGCAGGCTGTAATCCCTCCTCCAGGGACCACTTAAAAATTGTAGATTGAATAATGTGCTGGTTTAAAGGTAAACTGGTAGGAGAAATAAAACCAACTCAAAAGAGATTATAAATCAGAATTACAATTTAATAACAATAATACAATAAATACTGTTTTACAGATGAACAATTGGTTTTAATCCACAAAAACCCAGACGTATAACCCGGCATACGGAGGCATGAACAAAAGGGTGCTTATTGGCCCCCATGCGCAGCCCCACATGGCCCCCCTGAGTCCAAAACTAAAAAGAGGGGAAAAACCTGTTGATGCAAGTGATGGCTGCAGTCTGGTTGGAAGGGGTGCTCACAGTCCGGTTCAGAGCACTGGTCGCAGTCCGGTCAAGGCTCTGGTCCCCCTCTGGATCCCATGAGTGGTACCAGAAGTCCCAAGATCCCAAGATTATATACCCTCAGGTTCAGGCAGGAATGCCCAGCACCTTCCCCAGGGTGGGGAGTTCCACAATGAGTGATTGTGAGTCGTGGGTGTGGGGACAGGAACATCCACCTGTCTCACAGGCCTCTTCACACCGAGCTCATAGCCTGAGGGGTCAGGTGTGCTCTGNTTTGCTTGAGTTGGGACTAACCCAAACAGTCTTTCCTCCCATATGCACCACAGGTACTTCACCTACAGTATGCAAAGGTTCTGATTGGGCAGGGTCAGCTCAATTGATGGAGCCTCAGGTGTTGACCAACCAGGTGCCTTTGCCAAATGCAGCTCCCAGTGTTTGAAAGTCCCCCCGCCCAGTGCCTTCAAGGTGGTTTTCAGAAGTCCATTGCACCGCTCAACCTTTCCGGCAGCTGGTGCATGGTAGGGGATATGATACACTCGATGCCGTGCCCTCTGGCCCAGGTGTCTATGAGGCCGTTCTTGAAATGGGTCCCATTGTCAGACTCAATTCTCTCCAGGGTGCTGTGTTGCCACAGGACTGGTGGTATTCCGCGTAGTGGCATGAGGCACAGGGTGTGTCTCCAGCCATTCAGTGGTGGCTTCTACCATGGTCAGCAGGTAGCGCTTGCCTTGGCGGGTTTGGGGAAGTGTTATGTAGTCAACTTACCAGGCTTCCCCATACCTGTATTTCGACCACCATTCACCATACCATAGAGGCTTCACCCGCTTGGCCTGCTTGATGGCAGCACACGTCTCACAGTCATGGATAACCTGTGAGACACTGTCCATGGTTAGGTCCACCCCTCGGTCACGAGCCCATCTGTATGTTGTATCTCTCCCCTGATGACTAGAGACATCATGGGCCCATTGAGCCAGAAATAATTATCCCTTTTACTGCTAATCCAGATCTACCTGAGAGACTTTAATCCTGGCAGCTCGGTCCACCTGCTCTTTGTTACGATGCTCTTCATTAGCCCGACTCTTGGGTACGTGAGCATCTACATGATGGACCTTCACACTCAGCTTCTCTACCTGGCCAGCGATGTCCTGCCGCATCTCAGACTTGTACACGTATTTTAAAACATGTCATCAAGAGAGGGAGAGAACTGGAAAAAACGCACTGCAGAAAAGTGTGCAGTCAGGTATGTGGTGTAGCCTCCTGAGAAATGGATTCAGAATAAGGATTTAACTGAGACTCTTGTGTGGATGAGTTTTTATTTGTCACCTCCGAGGACTTCATATTGCAGGGAAGGAAAGATTCCCAACTCATTTGTTTTTGAAAAATCATGCCTTCATGACAAACCATTTCCAGTACTTTGGAGGAACAAGGCTGAATTCCCAGAAAGGGCAAGTTTGAAGGCACAGCCTTCAGAGTACAATTCTTGTTGGTTAGTTTGAGAGTTGTGTGTCACTTCGTCTGTGAGAACTAAGTCTCATCCCTCATTTTCCCATTCAACCTAGCTGGAGTTGGGAATGTGCACCCAACTGAAACACTTGTGTGGGCCAAGACCATATAAAGTGAAGCGCTGGAGAAGTGTACAAGAACTTCCACATGGCTGTAGTCTTCAACACCTCATTATTTTTAAACATGTCTTAGAATTACGTACTTTAGACATCTTCTGCTGTTGATGATGGTTGATTGTTGGAGGTGTAAACACCACAGGACAATTTCCAATAATTTCTCAAGTGTTCATGACTAAAATCGTTCCACTAAAGGAAAGGTAAGTATGGGCAGAGTTCCTCATTTCTGTTGCCAGCACCTGGATTGAATCACAGAGAACGTTTTTCATGGAAGATTTCTGCTAAAAGTTTTAGCAGTAGCTAAGTGTTGGTGCTAACATTGGATCTAGTAACAGCTGTTTTGGGAGAGGAGATACCTTCTTTTCAGAAGGCAAAGGACTAATACTACATTTCACCAACACCTCTATGCTAAGCTGGCAAGCTCTTAGTCAGGGGTTTCTCTTATGTCTCGTTTCGTGAATTTTACTACCTGTAAAGAAGAATCTTCTCTGTAGTACACACAGAAAAAATAACTTATTGTTTAGTTTTCATCTTTAATAAGAGCCAGCAAATTTCCTTCCAATTTAGGTGTTTCAAAATCCTATGGAGCTGAACTTCTACTACAGCAGTTGAATTTTTGTCCAAGTACTATATATACTGACATTTCTTTAGTTCTTTAGTTGTAAGTCCTTCCTAAACATTAATGTGTGCATTTGGCAGCACAGATTTGAGGATTGGGAGCAGATAGTTATCCCAGTTTCAAAATTAGGTAGGTGGGACCATCAGTGATTTTCCAGGGTCAAAAGGAAAGTCAGAAAAGAAGGAGAAGTCAACCTCTGTTGGAGAAGTCATAGACCAGAATAGTTTAATACAGAGGCCAAAGCATGGGGTCCTCTTTCTTCTCACTCAGTCACTGAATTACTATTGTTTCAACTGAATTTAATTTGACATTTTTTGTGCTGGCGAGAGCTTGAAGGCTGGGAGGTTCTCATGGTTGCAAACTGGGGCTAAAACTAGTCCTGTGGATTCCCAGTCTGTTTTTCTATTCATCAAATTTCTTCTTTCAGCCAAGTTGATGTTCACAGCTTATTGCTTAGAGTCATGATGTCAGAGATTGTATGAAGTCATGGGAAGTCTTTTCACATAATTTGGAATTTAAGACTGAAAATTTTGAAATTACAACGTTCATTTGAGTTTTCAGGGCTTCTGAAGACTAGTATGCTAGTAGCCATTAAGTACTATAATCCTTCGCCTACGTCTTTCCTACTACTGACACTCCACTTATCAAAACACTGGTAAATTACTGGAGGAGTGAGCTGCTGATAGATTTAAATTTACCTCATATTGCTTACCTGAAATTGGATGACATACAAAATATCAGAATATTGCTAAATTAAAAAAATACCCCCCCTAAAAATTAGTATTACCAGTGTAGTTGGGCTTCAAAACTCTAAATTAGCTTTTCCGTCCCTGCAGAAAAGAAGTTATAATTTTAGCAGTGGTTTTCCTTGGTGAATATTATTACAGGTGTTCTCACTGAACAACGTTACCAAAATACATATTTAGGAATGCACAGCACACATGTATATGTGTCTGTATGTGGGGCGAAATACTTCATTTTAGAAGAAGTTTATTTTCTGTAATCCCATAAGCATTTTGTGTGAGCAGAGAACAAGTTTGATGTTAAACTAAGTTTAAAAGAACTTAGTTTATAAGATGAGTTTTACTGAAAGAGGCCATATTTTTTACGTCTCTTTCAATTATAGCCAAATATTTTTCTAGCTGTGAATGCAATGCTTTATTAACTTGCCTCTAAGAGGAAAATGTGGTCCCCTTCCAGTACATGCATACATACACTTGCAAAGTGCAGTGCTTGCACTGCCAAGTTTCATTCTTAACATACAGCAACATAAATATTGCTCTCTTCACCCCTATCGTTGTGTTATAATTACGTTTGCCCATGTGGTGCAAATAGTGTTTCCAGTAACAGTGAAAGAAATTTCAAAATAATAAAGCTGTCAGTGTTAAGAGTGATTCTTGACAAGACTCAAGTAAACCGAACTGAAAATAGGAAAAGGTTCACTTGTCAAAAACCGGAATAATGCAAAGTTTGGGATTTTCTACTCCCCCTGTCAGATTTATTTCTTGCAGTGAATTTCATGATTTTCTAAAGAGAGACAGTTGTTCTCCTTTTCCCTTTATTTTTTTCCTCCCACACTGCCAATCTTGCGACCAAAAATGGTCTTTTACAACCAATTGAAGGAAACTGATCCTCACTATAAAGAGCTTTCAGTTCTCTTTATGGTTTAAAAATCAAGACTTTTTTCTATGTATTTGTTACAAAAATTGAAGCACTGCTATTACTTACTAAGCTTGAAAGAAAGGCATGCTCCAATGAATTCTATATAACACAGCTGTTCTTCCAGCCTTGGAAGCAATGATGGTAGTCTGATTTTGTTTTAAATATATAAAAAGCCTCTCTGATTCAAAGAAAGAAGAATCTCAATACTTGACTGCTTCCAAATAGGCATTTTGAACCTTAATGGGCTTAACATTAGGTTTATGGTTGGACTCGATGATCTTAAAGGTCTTTTCCAACCTAAATCATTCTGTGGGTATTGTTTATGAGGTCTGAATTTTGAATTCCTGAGAATGGATGTACTGTCTGTGATTTCTCTTGTGCTGCCTGAGTTCATGATAGCATGGGCCTTGGCTCTGAATGTCTAACACATGGACTCAGGATTTCCTATAGTTTATATATCAATAAAGTTCTGTTTTCTTCACTCAGGAAAATATCAGGGTAAGTTTATAAAGGTCATTTAAAATAATTACTTTTTCCTTTTGAATGATGTTAGTAGAATAGCTCATAAGAACTGAAAGCAGCATGACATTAAATTCTTCTTAATTGAAAAAATGTTGCTCATGATGCCAATTTGAATTTTAGATCTTCAAAGGTATAAAAGGAATTTTTTTAGGAATTTTTTTTTATTTAGGGCAAAACTTGCTAAATATGGAAGTATGTACAAATGCAAGATACAGTGCTTTGGACATATCAATGCCAATGATAATGTTAAAAGGTCTTTCAACATGAGGAATATGTGTTACATGTTAATTTGTGGANTATATATTTTATATATTTATATTTATTTTATATTTATTTTATAATTGCCTGGTATACGCTGAAGGTTATCTAATGTTCTCTGATAAGACAACATAATTGCTGATAAAATTAAGAAAGAAATAGAAAAAACATGAACTGCACATTGAAGTGGATAACACTTGGCTTGTAGAATACATTGGATATGTTCGTATGGGCCCTTATTGTAATTTTTTTTGGCTTACCTGATATTTTCTTCGTAGTTTTAGTTATAAATGCCTGTGCATATGTGAAAAATGACTAAAATATTTTTGAGAGGGCAAAAATCTAATCTAAGTGCAAAACAGTAGCAATAAAAATGAGAAAATATACTGTGCTTTAAAACCATGAAGACTGGAATGAACTCTAATATAAAGTCTCAGAAGTTTAGGGTAAAGGCAATCCACTCTGTGATGAAACAAATAAAAAAAAAAAAAAGATAGCAAAAAACTTTCTCTCAAGTCAAAGGACATGTTCTGGACTAAATATCTCTTCTACAATTTTTGATGACCTCGTTAACACCTATACCAAAAGATGTTTCTTAATTCCCTGCACTGCCTAAATGTCAGCAATACCTGCATGTGTTATGGAGAAAGCACGGAGCATAATTATTACATTTCAATTGCAGTAGAAAAAGAAAATAGTTACCCTCTTATTCAGCTCATGAGAAAGACTAAAAATGTAATTGGGTTAATGTTTGTTATTATCATTGTTTTGATTTTCCCCATATTTTCTTCAGAAATTCAGTTCAGTTTTCTACACTCTTCTGAACTGCTCCAGTGAATATGGACAGATTTTGGGATTACAATGTGGAGTAATTTGCAAGAAAACTGTATGAACCACTTGCTGCTTCTTTTCTCCATGGCTTGACAGAAGGGTGGTTTGAACCACACTGGACTTCTTTTTACCATTGAAAACATTGGAATAAAGATGTAAGATCAGCACCAAATTCTCAACATGTCATATTTATTTCCCTAAAGATGTAAAATGTGGCTTTTGGCACATCTTGTGCCAACAGGAGCATGTGGTACGTCTTCTGTGGAAATACTCCAAAGAGCCACAGTGAAATAATTTTAAAACTTGGAGTAACACTGCTTTTATGATGAGTTATTGGATGGAGCTTTGAGTCAGCAGCAACTTGATTTAATATTACTAGATCCTGTGAAATTTTCATAGATTTTAAGATGAGGGCAGCAGAGGGGGCAGCCTCATTATTTCTCCTTGCAACATTCAATGAAACATAGAATCATTTTGAAGTTGTGGGTTAATTGTTTGGCTTAAAGTGTAATTTATTTTTCAATGCTGAATTAGCAATACTTAGGCTTATTATTCATGCTTTAGTAGAGAAAGTAGAGTAGTTAAACTCCAGGAATTGGATTCTTAAACGGTACATTTTGAAAACAAATGTGTATGAAGGAGAAGGCAAACTATAATAAGACATAGGTTGTCATTACATGAATTAAGCATCTGTTTATATTACTACTGAAGTATTGACATTAGACTGTGATTGCAGGAATACTTTTCTATACTATTTGATAGTCACTCTGATCAGACTGCATTTCTCCTTTCTCATTCTAGCAGTTCATTTCTTAGTTCTTCTGCTGTGTCCCAGAATGGCAACTTCACTAACATAAAAATTAGGAAAATTTAGTTTCACAGCTTCTCTGCAGAAGTATTCAAGCAGAAACATGCTTGAATGAATAAATCAAGTTCTAATTATGCTTGCTTTTACAAGTATGAGGACTTGTGTGCTGCAAATTTCTGGGTAACTTACACTGTTGCTCCCATCTACACTTAAGCCAATGAATAAAGTGAATTTATTAATATTTATTGGAAACATATACAGGCTTACAGACAGATGTATGGAGTAAAGCACCTTTAGAATCTGGGGATATGCTCCCATCTACAGCTATACAATATTTATAAAAATTCTGTATTTATAAAAATTCTGTATGACAGCAGTGCAGTTCCTGGGCAGCCCTTCTCCATTTGTCTCAGCAGTATAACACAAGTAATAAAGCTGAAGAACTCGTCTGATACTTAGTTCAGTATGTAGTAACATGACAGTTCTCTTCCTCCTCAGTTTTGTCAAAAAGCTACAATAATTTTCATTAATACTGCAATCCAGGTCCAAGGTGTAAGAGCAAAATAGAGTAAAGAGAGTCATGGTCTTGCTTTGCAATATTTACCAAAATTCAGAACTCTCACAGAAACTGCTACTTTTTATTTATTTTAAGGTAATAGGTTTTTTTACCTTGACAAGGGCAAGATTTTTTTCATGCAATGACTTGTGGTAAAAATATATGCCTAAAGGACATTTATGTAACAGGTCCATATACAGCAGAGATCTTGCAGTGGAGCATCCCTGTAAGCAGCATCACTGTGTTGAAAAATGGGACAACTTACCTGACTTTTACATTAAGCAGTAAGTTCCTGTGAGTTTCCAGGACAGCTAACACAATTTAACTCATGTCTTTTGGAAGTCATGGCTAGTCAACATTACTCTGGACTCTCTTTTGTCTTTCTATCACCTCCTTCCTCTGACATTGTTTTACTGCAGAGTGCCCTTTCCCCATTTTACACAGGGCAGAATTCATGGGCAGAATCTACTAATGCTTTTCGTCATGCTGTAATGAGGTTTGTATCAAATGGTAGATGCTGAAATTAACTTCGAAAGGAGTTTGAACATGACTTTTTTATTATACACCAGGATGACCTGATATCCCAATGACTTTTTTGAATGGAGTTGGCAGTATGATTTGCAGTAACTAATTGTTTACATTGAAATTATTGAAAAAATCTTCAATGTATTTATAATATCTTGAGAAATCATACATATGCTTTCCTGCCTGTGATATAACAGTAATGAATATGTATTTTTACCACAGATAATGAACCAACAGCTGGAAGCCCTGGACGTCCATGGTCTTTTCTCATATTTTTCTATTGTATGTAACATGTGGAATGTGATCAGTGTAGCATACCACTATTTTTGTTACAAAGTGGTGCTCCGGACTTGCAGTCAATAAGTTCTTCTGAGGTTTCATACTCATGCTTGTGTTTTCGCTGCTGTAGAGCTGCAGCATTTGCTGTATCTTGAGCACAGCTGTGAATTGCAATCGTACCTTGAACCAAGGAAGAGGAAAACTGCCTTCAGATTTATGTATTTTTTCGCATTGGGACTCAGATAAGTTCCTTCTAGGAAAGTCCATTCAATTCCTTTCAAAGCAGGTAGGTGAGCCAAGGAGGCATGTCTTAGACTGCTCTTTAGATTTTTCTTTATATTGATGAAACTGCAATGTTTCCCATAGAAATAGCTCATTTCACATATGGGGTAAAACCTAAGTTCTTAGTTATGCCTGTATTGGAAGTTCAGCTGTTAATGTAGTGTTTCTTATACGCTTACCCAGCTGTAGGATGATCTCTGTGCTAAACTATCATTTTCCCTCTGAAGCTTGACATACACTGCTCACTGGATCACTCTTATAAGAACAGAATCACCTAACACCAGCATCCTTTTTCTTTTTCTTCCTTTCTTTTTTTTTTTTTTTTAACAACCAGACCCTTAGCCCTCTTTTCACTTTGCTTCCATTAGTAGCAAATCCCCCTTGTCCTTTTTAATTTTTAATTACCATTGTCTGTTCACCTTTGTTTTACCCATGACATCTTCAATTTAAACAGTATCAGAGAGGTTGATGTGAACAGTTTTCTTTTCAGCTTAAGTGACTGCAGCTCGTTTAGTTGTTAATTATGCAGGGAGGTTTGCATGGCTGCGGCTGGTAATTTGAATATGCTCCCAATGTCAGGTCTGTGTCTGGACGGCTGAGCTTGTAAAAGGATTATGATGTATATATGGTTCATGGCTAAGAGGGCTAATGAAAGTACCTCATTTAATCAAACACAATTAATTAAATGAACTTATGATATTAACCCATCTTTCCGTGCATGTATAATTTATATTAATTGATCTGCTGCATTGAAGTTGACCAATCAGGTAGGCTGCTGACAGCCTAAGGAAGAAGGAAGTACCATTAGCATTAGTTTGATGCAAACCATAATTGATGGGTCAGTGTGTTTTAGGGATGTAGCAAAAGCTTTGTTAATTGTCATAAGAAGTTCAAATTGATTGTGTCTGCATTAGTACATAAATTTAAATTGATTAATGTTTTGTTCTAAAATTAATGTCTATACTGCATGGGTGATACAATGCTTTATTTATTGGATTCATTAATGCAGTCTCAGGAAAAATAGTGTTGAAGTTAGGTAAGAGGGAATAGATCGTTAAGGATGAGTTCAGTGGAGCCATGTGGGAGACAGCATTCCCACACGGAGCCTGAGCCCTACTGCACTGAGATGGTCATGTGTGAAACCCTGTCCTGAGACCATGGAGGCTGATATTCAATTAAAGCTTTTTCAAAGACATTAGTGACATGGGGAGAGAGGAAAAAAAATACAAAACCAAGTACTCTTATATAGAGCAGATGCTAAGAAAAAAATACATAGAGAGACTAGAGCTGGCTGGTTGTCTTATATGTAAAGTCTCTCCCTAGTGTAGATCAGCATTGTCCCCAGAACATTTCCTGTAAACCTGTTTCATACAAGTGCTGCAGCCAGCTTGTAATGCGTCTTCAACCAAAAAAGAAACTGAAATTACATCACAGCAGGTTTGTTACTCAATCATTTTGTCTGTCACTCTTCTGCATTTGCCAGCATAGGTATTTTGTGTTGACAGTTGCTTTTTTTTAATAAGTATTGCATTGCACATATTTGATTTTTGTGCTGTAGCACAGGATGCTTTGGCATGTTTTATGGCACTGTCATTTAAATAGATCTTGCTCTTCTTACCTACTTATTATAGCACCTTATATTTCAGTTTGCTTCACTTTTGACATGAAATTTTAAAGGAACAAAAAAAGAGTAGAAGATCCATATAGAAGACACTTGAATTCATTTATAACCCTTCTTTCCTCTTACCAAAGAAAACTTAACATCTGTTTCTTATAAACTGATTTAAATAGAAAATGTGTAATGCATCCTTTTACCAAATGGTTCTTTCTTTTATTGGAGGAATAAAGCAGTTTGACTGTTCTGCTTTTACTTCAGTGTATTCATGCTCTTAGAAATGGGACATCTCCACTTTCACGAGGGTGCAGTCTGAGCTTGGTACAGTAGAGAGGGGATTGTATATCTTTCTCTTTTCTCTTACTGAAGTATGGTATACAATGTATTATTTACAGACAATTCCCTGGTTTATATTCAAATATCACTCCATGTGGTGGCACTAGTGAGTAGCAAACGTCGTAATTGGTTCCTGGAGCACAACTCCTTTTCCTTTTAACTTTTTGAGATTCTGTTAATGGCTGCATTGCACTTGTTTTCTATTGCCAGATTTTAAGGACAGCTATTCAAAGCTAAGTCATGTTGTTCTGAGGCAATCATGATGAAGTGATGAGCTTTGGCATGTGCAGCAATATCAGCAATACTTTTGACAGTTCGGGCAAATTAAGTTCTTATTACTTGCTTAAATTATGTTTAGTGTTCTTCCCTTTTTTTTTTTTTTTGGCAAGCTTTATAACTGCAGTGTATTGTATATAAGTGAAGATATACATGCAGACAGTCCTCATATTTCAGATGGAAAAAACGACAGCACTGTAAATTTTCTTCTTTTGTTTACACCTTTGTTTGAACTCCTCCACATTATTACAGTTAATTACTACAAAAGGAACATTCTCTTCAGTGCTCTGGTTTCCCAGCAGAGTGGCTTTTTGCTTTGCAAAGATTTTACATGAACAACGCAGGAATATTTGACCCAGGTCCAGCAGCAAGTGAAAAAACTCATGCTGAGTAGAGAAAGGCATGAACAGCTCTCTTTTGCACTCTTAGATTAAAGGAAGTGGAAAATAAAATAGAGAAAATTTGCTACTTAAATAACATGAAAAATTCAAAGCTAGTCTCAGTACTATTACATGATGCACTGGAAAAGAAAAACACCGACTGCAGGCATCTTGTGCCAGAGCAGAGCACCTCGGGAGTCACTGTCTTGAATTAAGATACTTTTCTATCATTTTTTCCAAAATCAGAAAAGTAAAAAGAAAAAGGGGTGTGTGTTGTTTGTGTGTGTGTTGGAAGGTGGAAGGAAGCACCCGTGTGGGTCTGTGGAGGGGAGTGGGAGTGCATCTTGGTTCTACAGCAAATAATTTTGCTTTTACTTAGCAGCCCTGTGAATGAGTCACAGATGTTCCAAGAGTGGAAATTAACGTTATTTTTTAAAAACCACTTAACTTTAAGCAGAATGCAGTGTCACTTATAGCAATTATTTTGTTAATTGTGTTGTGGTTTAGGTTGCAACCAGAGCTATAGTCTTAGCTAACGACTGTATTATGTGGACTTAAGTGTGGGAGAAGTGGGAGAGCAGATAACTGGCAGCCTTTTGAAAGGTATACAATGAACCCAGGGTGGCAGAGCTTGCTATTACAAAAAAAGTTGGAAAAAAGAGGACAGAGAGATGACAGTGAAATAAGGAAGACCGGCCATATCCTCATCAGGTCTTGCCATCAGGTCTGCTCCTTGCTTTGCCATTGCTAAGTGGTGAGCACGTTAGTTCTTGATTAGCTGTGGAAAAGAAAGCTTTAGGAAAGATTTTCATGCCTCTGGCCAATGAGTTCCTTGTGGGTTATTCTCTCTCTCTGAAGTATTGTGAAAGTCCACGAATTGGGCTGGCCATCCTCAATTCCAATTCGACAGTTCGGCCATCAGTAGATGTCACTGCAGCCAGACAGAAACACCGGCAAGCATAGGAAGGTACACATTCACCTCACCATAAAAAACCAAAACAACACAGTGAAAATGTACCGCCTCTCCAGAACACGTCAAAATTTATGTAATAATTTGGAGGCTTAAGGATAGAAAACAAGTCAATACTGCCCTACTAAAAAGGTAGTCAGTGAAAAAAGTTGTCTTCCCCATTTACCTCCCAAAAAGCTTGTACTGGGATCTGTAGATAGGGTAGCATAATATTTAACTTAGCTAAATCAAGAAACAGTTATTTAAAAAATGAATAAAACTATTTGTATGCAGTGTAAAGGGTCTGTGTTATTTCAAAATAAAATGACAATTTCATCACAATAGAAAATATTTCTTTTCTCTAGATAAGGTTACAACTTGAGTTTGTAGCCATAAAACCACCAGAAAATATTAGATATTAGAGGAAAATATTAAGCATTAAAATATTTAGTCATGGAATTTCTCCAAAATTTCACAATATATGAGCTGCCTTAGAATTTATCTAAGCCTGAAAATGTTACATTGCAGTAAACCAAGAAGAAAGGGATACATCATCATCAGTGAAATAAAAGAATTTTAAATGACTTCACACAGAAAAAAGGTATCATGGGGGAAAGGATCAAATACATTTGGTAATAACATTAAATATTTTTTCAAGATTTATTTTTTTAATTATTGAAAATTCTTGATATCAAAAAGATAGAACGCTTTTCTAAACACACATTATTTCTTCAAATACCAGTCAGCCTTTTAAATTATCTTTTTAGTATCATTCCAGTAGGGTAAATGTAACAGGAAACCACTAATGAGAATCAAAAAAATAAAATTAAATTTAAATGTCCTGAAATTTCAGTTACTATACTGAGAATATGTTCTTAATAATGTAAGACTACCTTTTATTCAGTTATTTCAGTCTTTGCATTTAAAAAGTCTGTCCATTCCTAGCCAACTGCTAGCTTTTACAAAACACACATATTTAAATTCTTAGTGTTAGGGGTTTTTTAACAGAAAACAAAATGAGATCTTGTTAATTTATAATGCTTGTTCAGACAATACACAAAAAGAAATACTCCTTTTTTTCATTTCTGAACCAAAAAATTGGGATGTAAAGGGAGAATTAAGTTAAATCTGATAATTTAATATTGTATTGCCTTTTGCTGTTGTTTTGGGGTGTGCTCATGCAGTTATGTAGAGAAAGCTTAGATTGTTTGGCAGAAGCATAGGTCCTCCGCACAGAGATGGCTGCAAAACATTAATTAATTAGAATGATTTATTTCAGGGGTTGGAAATGAAGTAGTTAGGTTAGTATTTAATGCCCTCTAATATGAAAATTTAAGATCAACTTCTGAGTCTTTTGTAATAAGAGTTTAATCAGGGAAATCATTGACAATAATCAAATAAATAAAATCAGCTCTTTCTCTCAGTATCTATTACTTCCTTTAGGACTCTGTCATTATCCTGTCTGGACACTGATTCAGCAGTTCAAGTGATTTATTTGACTAGCAATATTTTATTATCAAATATTTTTACTGAGTTATTAGAGAGTTTAATCTATGACAATGCATTTTTTAGTAAGTGTGTGTGCATGACTTCAAATATACATTTGATGTGAATTATATGCACCAAAAATTTTTGCTTGCAAGTGTCAATCAATAGCTATAACAATGCATTCATCCATATTTGTGAAAAAATAAGGATTAATATTGCTAAGTATGGACCAGTTCTTCAAAAAAGAAATCATTGTTTCTTTAAAAAAATCACTAGTTGAAGAGGACATGCAAATGTTTTGCTCCTTGTAGTTTCATAAACCCTCCAAAGCTAATCTCCATGTGCATATTAATGGCTACACTCTGTGTGTGGGTGAGCACTACACCTTCCTCATTTCATTCATTATGGTGATTTAGGTGCTAGCACAGTAGTCTGGCTCACAGGCTGCTGCAGCTCTGATGCTGCAACTGCCTGCTGAAGTTTGTCTGTATTAATGTTTCCAACTATCATACCTGAAGCAAAAGGGAAAGTGAGATGAAAGAGATTAGTTCTATGTCTAAAAATTGGTTATCTGTAGCGTTTCATGAAATTTGCCCCGAAGGGAAACTTCCTGGAGAGTTTTCTTGTTACTTGACACAATTCAGGCAGAATCATATTTGTTCCTTTGTCATGTTACTTTAGCATGGTGTGTTGAGTAAAGTGAACAGGTGCCCTCTTGTATTGATCAGCTATCATGGCAGGGAGCTATTATTAGATTTTGAAGGGGAAAGAGAAGGGTTGAGAAATGAAGAGGAGAAAGTGGGACAGGTTATTGATGATGGTAATAACTGTGCTCACTGGTCTCCGAACACTGGAGCTGTAAAGTTGACCGGATGAGGAGATCAGTATAGATATGTTGAAGGGAAAAGACAACATGAAGAAGTATGGAGCATAGCTTCTTACCTGGCAGAGTTATTAAAGTTCATTGAAGGAAGATGAACTGTTTCAATATGTTAAACACTTGAGGCTGTTAAGAGAGAGTTGCTGTCACAGAAAGAGGCATTGTATAGGTTTTCCTTTCTCCTTGCTCCTTCCTTTCTTTCTGTAATTTTTTAATTTGAGTTTGTTGCTGTTCCTGTTTAGCTGTATGTTAGATAACCATGCAAAAATTAAAAAGTCAACAAAGGGAAAAGGGTAACTGATTCCTTTGAACAGGATCCATTTTTCATATTATGTGAAAGCTGACTTCATTACATGAGTTCCACAGAAGCATAGGGTTAATTATCATCAATGGATGAGTAAGAATATAGTATGCATACACATACTACTATGCATGCTACTTTCATCTGTCCAGTAGGATGTCTGCCTCATCTTCAGCTCTTTTGCAGGCAGACCACTGCCATATTTTAGGAGCCAAGTATGCAGAGTGTTATATAACTTGATGAGATGACTAGCCAGCAGAGACTCAAAATAGACCCAACATGATTCAGAATATGCTTCTTTTACCCAAACAGTGTCTCTAACGTAATTAATTTGGTGGTAATAAAAGGCAAAAATGTAATTCTACTTTCTTCTTGATAGTAAGAAGTGCACTAAATTAAGAGACAGTGAACTCTCAACAGTAAATTTCGCTCGAGGGTTAAGCTCTCTGTTCTACTGAAAGGTCACCACATGATTCAATGTTTTTAATCCTTCCACAGTGTAATGATATTTTAGGGGATGTTTGCAAACATATATCAGGGTTGTCTATACAAAATCACATTTGATTTCAACACATCGAGAAGGGATGTTTCCTCCATTGTGTATAAAGCATGTGTTCATTTAAATTCTGTCACTGGAAATTGTTTTACATATATTCTGGAACAGAATATAAATTGCAACTGTTGAAATGTATATAGTTTCGTTAAAGACAGAAAATAATTATTATATTACTCCATTGACTATCAGCCCACATACAAAAATATGTTTATCTTCCTGAGAGGTTCCCTTTAATTTTGCTGGGATTAATATGACATGCAAATTTAGGAAGGGAAGAAACTTCTTATATGTAACTGCATAGGCATTTTAGACAATCTAAACATAAAAAAGATGGAAACGTGGATGCCTGGGTGGAAAGAACCTTGTACAGGGACCTCCAAGATACCACTGCTGGCCCTGTTTTTCAGATCACCATTTGCCATATTGGAGGGTGATATGTAGTAAAATAGGTCTTAGTGCAAATTTTGAAAACAACATTGCCATATTAGTAGGGCACTGTACCTAATCTCGTAAATTCTGCCTTCAGCAGGACTGATCATTTGGGCATAGCACCCCACTGTTTCCAATTTGAAAAGTATCACTGGGACCATGCTGCCAAACAGTTGTTTCCTGTCTGATCCTCATCTTGAACATAGTCCTTCAGTCACCCAATGGATATGTGAGAAACTATTGAAGATCAGTCCATATATATCTACATATATACGCACACATATATACAATTGAAATCTGCATTTAATTAAGGAGATATTATAGTTAACCCATTGCAAAAATATATTTGAAAACATATTGTGTACTTAGAGAGGTGGATTTGTCATTGCAAAACTAATTCTCAATTTGAGTCAAATTCACCAAACAGCTAAAGTTAGAAATGGTTTTTCAAAGAAGAGGGCATTACTGGCTTCACCACACTGGCACAAGACTTGTCTGTGCTCCCTTGTTTAATTCACCTGCCTATGAATTATGACAACCATGATATTGGAGCATTTATCTCTCCTCCTAAACTGTCCCCTTAGAATATCCCCCTTTAACAATCAGGGAAGTATTATAGCCCATATGCTAAAGAGTTATTTGTACTTGCAGTATTTCATACAGGTTGTAATATTTCTGCTAGAAAGGACTGAGAGGGTCTTTCCTGAGAAAATAGTCTACGTGGCCTACTGCAGTCACTCCCAGCCAGGGACCTGCACTCCTCACCCATCATGAGCACATTACTGGTGGCACAGTGAAGGAAGCATGGTTTATGAAGAAACATGCTGAAGTACACAACATGGCCAACTTTCTCAAAGTGACTCATCTGCAAATGACCATTGGCTTAGAGGTTAGGGCACTCTTCTGGAGAGTGGGAAAAATAAACCCTTGTCCACTTTTTGAATCACAATAGATATTTCAGAAATGCATGGGGTAACAGTATGAGGACATCCTTCTGAAAAGCAATGGAAAAACTTTTGTTACAGACTCTTTTTAAATTTATGCAAAACTGAGTAGCTGCCACAGGGAGAATGATAGTGCCTTTTCTCACAGTGCTCATCATATCTTCATCATGTAACTGTCTCGGAAGGAAGTCCCCTTAAAAGGAAATAATTTAACATGACTTTCTACATCCTCAGTTAGTGTTCTCACAAAGCATTCAGTGAAATGAAATGAAGCAGCTCTTCTATTGATCCCGTCCCACAAGATATACTTTATCTCATCCTCTTTGGACCTAGCCCTCCAATTTTTTGTCTTGCTTGTATATCTAAAAAAAATATAAAAAAAATAATAAAAAAAAATCAGGCAAAACAAAGGGGGATTTTTTTTTTTTACAAAAAGAAAAAAAACTTGTTAACTTTATTTCTTTTGGTTGTTTGGTAAAAATCTGATTTTCAGTGAATTCTGATTTTTCTCACGAAGAGAGGAGAGAGAGAGAAGTAGCTGAATCCTGCTGTAAAGCATTAGATCATTTCAGAATAAATACACTCTTATTCAGGAACAAGTTCTTGATCAGGCACATCAAGAACAAAGAAGAAAGCCACCATTGTGGCCCTTGGTGTTACATGGGGTGAGGTGGACTTGTGGCTCAGTCCTTAGGGAAGGAGGATATGCCATGCTTTTTTCCTTACACAGTTTTGCCCCATGCTAGGGGCAACTCTAGCAACATGGAGGACTAAGGTATCACAACTAAGTGCACAAGACCAGAGCAATGCTTACATGTGCGCTCTGTAATCTGTGTCTCCATAAAGCCAATAATAAAATGAAGGGTAGCTTATCTGATTCACAAGACACACATCATGATATGTGGTGCTCATGTAGCCATTTGTGA
>VYXB01003962.1:225465-277100 GCA_013397135.1 Pachyramphus minor | reverse complement strand
TTTCCCTTACCCTCTCCCTCTGGGGGGTGGGTAGTCCCCCTTAACTGTGTATATATTGCATTAATTGTATATACTGTGATATATGTAAATATATATATATATTTTGATACACTTTGGGGGTTTTTTTTCCCTTTTCTCCTTTCCCCTGGAGAGGGTGGGGAAGGAGGGGTGGGGGGACCCAAGTCTGTAGGTTGGACATTTGGCAGAGGGCCAAGTCCAAACCATCACAGTCACACAGGTGCATACCTGTGCATGTGGTGTAGGTCTTTTGAGGGAAATGGATTTTTAAAGGTTTTTTCACTGTTTTCCAGAAGATTTGCCTAACTGAGTTCTAGGGAGAATGCTCTGAACTGAGGCATTTCGTCTCGCATCTCTCTCTATCCCGTGACTCACCATGCAAAATGAAATTGATACTTCTGCTGTACCTGTTTATGGAAGGTATCCCACACTGACAGAGCACTAATACCTAAACAGAGCATTCACTGGAGGAACAACGAGTCATGCATGCAGAGGGGAAGCAGATTCTCTCAGACCTACAGATAACACCATACTAACTATTTAGTTTACTGTCCATACAGGCATGATTGCACCAAATTGCCACATTTCTGTACCTGGCAACCCAAAGAATCCCTGTGTTGGTTTTGTTTCATAGCATGAAAAGACAGCAGCTGAAAATTTCATTTTCTTTTAATCTTATGTTCACATAATTGGTGTGTTTCACAGGAGTAAAGGAAGTCTTGCAAAATGCATCATATACTCATTTTCTTAACATCACACCTCAGCAATAAGTGGGAGAATTGTATATAACTGTTCTTCCCCCATTTATTTTTCTGTCCTCACTAATGACTAAAGCCTTTTATACTCTTCCTGTTATATAAATTGGCAGCAATTTCATAGGTGCTTGGGGACTTCTTGTTAAACAGCCTACAGTATTTTCATCAAGTTGTAGATTCTTCATGACTTTTTTCCCCCTGTATTTTCAAAATTTTTGTTTGGTTTGATTTGGTTTTTAATTTATCTTAGAAATATGACTCACCTCTGTCACTCTGGAAGAAACTAGTGGTTGTGCTGCTCAATGATGCAAAAAGAAAAGATTTTCCCATCAGGGGAAATGTAATTTCCACTGTAGTGAAACTGCATATCTAATCCACTGTTGGTGACAATTATGCCCTAAGCTCCGACCAGCCTGCAAGTGGGCTTTGTGCCATATAAACAGTAGGGCAAAATTGAAGGCAGCCAAAAATCTGGTTCAAATGTGTTTCTTGAGGGAACAATCCTAGCTAAGAATGTTGCTGTTTGTCTGAACTCAATTTATTCATGCACATACTGAGGTACCATTGAAGATGACATAGGAGATGATTCTCTCTCAAAAGATGAGAAGAGCCACAGAGAAGGGATAGAAGTGCTGTTTTGCAGATGCGCAGAACAAACTTGAGGTACACTTACTATTTGCAAATGCTTTGGAGATTTGGAGACATTTCCTACCTTGCTTCCCATGGAAGGCAAGGTAGGGGTCCAGTTGGTTCCTAAAGGGATAGCAGGGATGCACTCCCTGGTGCTACCTGGAGACTTGCCAAACCACTTCTATCTGGATGAGTAGCAGACAAGAGCAGCTGGTATATTACCACAGCCCATTTCCTTTGCTGCCTGTTGGACCTACCAGGCTGGCCTGCAGCTTCTAAACACCTTTGAGTTCTGTCCTTCTCTGCCCGCCTCTTCATGCTAGTTTTCCGGGTGGAAAAGAGTAGTTAAAAGTTCTCTTTTGAAACACCTGATAGAGGTCACCACTTGCTGCACTTTATGGGGTGAAAGAAGGATAACAGTGATGATGAGGTAATTCTCATGGTCCAAAAATTTCAGTGTAACAGGTCCCATCTGAAAATGAAATCCAGTACTTTGAATTCTTTTCAGTATTACTGTTGCATGTGCAAATATAATGCAAGTTTTCATTCTTTAGAACTGAACCTACTGAACTTTTTTTTTCCTCTTTCATTAGTTTCTTCTTATTGGCAGTTGATATGGAACTTTCCAGTGATGTGTATTTGTGATTTTTTTCTATGGTGCTTATATACTTCTACTCAAGACAGCCAGGCATGCCTAGGAAGAGAGGAAGAAAAATCTTCTTTGAAATTTTGGAGGCTGTTGGAAATGCTGTGCTTGTGCATGTAGTGTTTCTATCGCCTCAGTGCAAAGGAAAACCTGAGGAAATAGTGGGGAAAACTCATGACACATTGCTATCTCTTGAAAGCTCCCATTCTATGCTAACTAAAAAGCGACATGCAAGCTGCTGCTGCAGTTATTATTTCAGAGCAGTAATAGCAGAGTGCCGCTCTTGTGTGGGTTGATAGATGTAGTGATAGGAGAAACCAAAAAGGTTGGAGTTTGAGCCACAGATAAAATTGCCTGTTTCATTTTACTTGGCCCTTTTGCCTTTTAGGGTCCAATCTCCTATCTTAAAATCAATAATTCCTCCCACAAATGAAGAATTCTAAGAGAGTACTCCAGCACTTTTAATAGGTAGAGACCCCTGATTACTTCAAAGCAAGGACTTTCCTTCCTGTAATTTTACATTACTCTGGAGAAATTTATGCCACTGTACAGACAATACACAGCGTTCCATTCTTTCCTCGCTTAACACGCCACAGCTCTGGCAAGTAATACCTCTGTTGCCCTGGGTCTCAAACAGGTGCCCAAGGCCTGGTGATACTCAAACAAAGGTTGAGAGCGGTGCTGGACTGTGTCACCTTGCAGTGACATAAGGTGGTCCAGAGTACAAAACCGATACTGTCAAACTGAAAATACCTAACCATGAAATAGCATTTACAACTCAAAAACTTAATGCCAGTGCTTTAAATTTATGTTATCTAAATAAGCTTGGTTTATTCTAAGTCTCTTTCATTTTAACTCCCTCTTCTTCTCTCCCTTTTTCTTAAAAATTATTTTCTAGGCTGGCTGTTCCAAGTTCTTGTGATATTTGATTTTTTTTCTGGATAATTAAATGTACTTACATTTTTGGCTCCTCTATGTCCTAAAACAGATATTTTTCTTATGCAGAGAAGTATTCTGATACAAAGGAAGTGACTTCATACAGCAACATTCCCTTTGGAAGACATACTTGAGTCCTTCCCCAAAGAAGGCAACCTGTTTTACACATTCAGAGAAAGCTCTAGAGTAGATTAACTAGGGAAATTTCCGCTTATCACCATGTAGTTGGTTCATACAAGCAACATCTTCAGCTTTGTGACTTACACATAAGCTCAGACCTTTATCAACTGCATCTGTATGGCTGGCCAAATGATTCTGGTCACCTCATGATTTCAATCAGTATTATGAGAGAAAACATTGCATAGCAGCTGCTTGTAACTGTGTTTGTGTGTTTCTCTAATATACTTTTATAGCACTTACTGTATGTGGTTGCTCTATTAATCTTTCTATACGAACAGTTCCTTTGTTTAATTAAATTGGGCCCAATGAGGCAGTGCATGGTCCTCTGATAAGCTCATTCATCTTTATTTGATTCTTTGCTGACATGTTAGTTGCCCTGTGACACAGGTTAAGTCATTGAGTGGCCATTACCTTCTCGTTTACTCTCTCATGTTACTCCTAACCACCTTCCTGAAGTCAAATCCAGATGATTTGTGCCAATTTCATGGGGGCACAAACTGGAACATCCGATAACTTTCTACATGGCTGACTTTATACAATCTTGCTTGCACATCTCAAGCTGCTATGTCTGTCAAAATACAATTTTTCCCCTCCTCCTTATGGGCTTTGATAGAGCTATGAGTACTAGAGGTCTCAATTATAAAATGTCATGACACTGCCGCACAATTTTTTACAGTAATTTCACAGTGTCACTTTGTGATTATTTCAGGATAGCTTTGAACCATGACTGAAATGAATTGTGGCCCCTTAGTGCATTGGGTGATACAAAATTGTGAGCTGGTGTGACAGAGAGGCAGGCATTGTTAGGAATAAACTCCATGTGAAGAAAGGGTAGCATGTATTTTTTTCAGAAATTATACAAGAAAATCAAGCAACGAAAGGGAGGCAGGGAAAGGAGACATAAGAAGAGAGAATTAAACACTTGCAACAAAGCAAGCATTGGCTGCATGCCTTTAATTCAATTCTTAGCTGAAGTTAAGGCTTTACCAGGCTCATACAGCAGAAGCCCAACCTGGAATTCTGCAATAAACCTCCTCAGACTCTGTCCTGAGGTGGAGAAATGTGTTCTTTATGCTTCACAAAAAAATCCATCTCCTTTAAACCATCATGTCTTTAAAAATGCATAGTGAAGAGTCAGATAAACACCTTATCAGGCAAATGTTGGTCTTGGCAGAGACTCATGCTGTTTTAGAATATCGCTGTGAGTAGCTTTAAAGAACAGAATGAGTGAGTAGGAAGACCTTTGGAGATGTCTTACCCACCTTCCTAGCTGAAATAGTCAAGGGAGGGGAATGAGACACTTCTCAAAGACCCAGGCTTGGGAGGAGGTGGGAAAGGGAAAAAGCTTGTCCTTCTACACTGTGAGTAATTGGAGCGCAGTTCAGCAGAATGGGTAAAAAGGTATTGAACCTAGTTCTCTGCAAACTTAGTGCCCCCAAAAGCTGGGGGAAAGCAACAAGGCAACATGCCTACCCTAAAAGAGGGATGATTTTCCATTTAAAGACAGTGTTTTCAGCATGGTTCTGAGGGAATCAAATACTTAGCAGAGGAAAGGAAGAAATAGGAAGAGAAAGGGAGGAGAAAAGATCTTCCTTGAAATCATTCTAAACCTCTGAAATTTGTTTAAGATAGATTGGATTTGTGGAACAATCCAGGGTAAGCTGCAGATATTTGAGCATTTTCTTAAATGTGAAAAAAAGCAGCAAATGCTGTCAAAGCAAACTTTTATTTGCTTTTGAAGTCACATTTCAGCTAAAACACAGACAAAACATAGTTATTTTATTCATTACCATGTCTTTGAAGGTTTTACTCATAGCTTAATATTTTACATGGACTTTTACTGTTTATCTTATGTAAAGTTTATAATAGCCTGTGACATGCTGGAGACAGTAACAGTCCTTACCTCAAAATCCAATAGCAATTCTATCATTTTCTAAAAAGAGTGACAAAATCTAGTAAGAAAAATCATATCAAAATCCCTTGATATTCAGTTTGTTTTATTTTGATGTATGAAATAATTTCCAGAGTGCATGTGTGTATTGTAGCTCCTGTCTTCTAATGCCTGGAGTACAATCAGCTTAAGTAGCTCTCCATAATAGTAAGGAAACTTCCAGGGTAATCCTATATTTGGCCTGGGTTTGCAGCAGTTCAATTAACTCTATGGATTTGCTAGTATCTTACTTTGCTAACTTGATTGTTAAGAAGTCAGTTTTTTAATGCAAAAAATGAACTTTAGTTTGGAGGTTTTTTTTGGTTTAGGATTGTTTTGTTGTTGTTGTTTAGGCCTTTTTTGTTTGGTTTGGTTTTGGTTTGGTTGTTTTTTTTTAATTACAGGTGTTTCTCTTTTCTCCTTTTTTTTCATAGAAATGTAGAATGGCCTGAATTGGAAATGAGCTTTCTCACTCTTCCTTTCCCCGTTTTTGAAGTCTACCTAACACTGATGAATCTATGTAACATTTTTTTTGTTTGTTTGTTTATGTCCGGATTTTCCTGCTCCTTGTTTTTATTCAATGAGAAGCATTACACAGAGTAAAACAAAAACAAAGCAAAAATTGATTGTATAAATGGTAGGCAACATAAGGAACAAGGTTGACAGCAAATGTTAAACGGCATTAAAAAAAAGCTTTTATCTCCTGTCACCTCCCATAGTGCATGTTTGATGTAACGTACAAGACACTTGTTGCCAGCAAAAATGGCCATCTAATTTAGACTGTATTGCTGTGTGCTTTCACTCAGCACCTATAACATTACTTTATATTGTAGGTTCAAGCATTTTTATGTTACATAGAACAAGGATAACCTTCCTGCATCTAAAACTCCTGCTCAATCTTACAAGAAAACTCAATTAATCAATTAGAATACTTTACTCAAATTACAGAGGAATTACGTGCCTCAGTCGCTGAGAAGCGTTGGAACTTGCAGTGCATTACAGCAATTAAGAATACTTAATTTCCAAATGGCACAAATGAACAAAGTATGAGTCATGGTGAACGTTTATTCCTTAAAAGCCATCAGTGCTAATGGTTTTGTAACCTTTGTAAATTTAATATGGGCTTCATTTATACAGCAGTGAAACCCACGTCAGGATGGTATAATATTACTCCTCATATGCACAGAGCTTTATGTAGCCACACATTTAATTGCATAAATAATAAAGGTAGGTTTTGAGGTAGGCATCTGCTTACACTACTTTTTGTGAACAGATATTATCATGCTATGTTATCACACTCTAAGAAGTGCACTTAAGAAAATCAATAAGTAATGATTCATAACATCTTTTTTTCCTCAGTTAAGTAAAGATTAGGTCAAGAAAGTAGAATATTTTTAGTGCTTTTTTATAAGGATATCTTGCCTGTGGCAGAGTATTTGCATAGCTTTTTTAGAGTTTGTAGTCAAACTTTTTCACCTTTACAAGTGATCAATTCATATTCTGTTATCACTGACTTGTTTCTCTGGTAGCAAATAATTGCATGAGTGAATAGTATTTTGCTGTCATATGGTGCTGATTCTAATTACTATCTTCATGTTGCTTTTGAAAACTATCATTCATAACACAGCTAGGAGGATCTTTGTGTGTATTGGTAGTTGTTTCCAGTTATAAATTTCTCTAGAAGATCTATGGTATACTTATGGGTCTGTCTTCGAGACAGTCTTGTGACTAGGTTTAATAGCAGTAGTAAAGACTATAGCTATGATATTCTTTTCCCTCCTTCATCCTTCAAACAGTGGATTCTCCCTATGGAACCATCCTTTTCCACTTTTTTGGAGAAAATATGGACATCATAAACCCAAGAAGTGTGTAGATTTATTTTCTTTTGCAGCCTTCAGTGGCATCAATGAACAACCATAAGCAAATCCCAGGGACCACCAAAGAGATAACCAGCAGTGTAGTAGTGATAGGACCCAGAGTCTTTTTCAAGCTGAGTTTTTTGGGAGTGAACACAAATCCTCCATGCCCCTCTAAAAAGAATAAGCCCTTCTGTCAGTGAGATTATCTACTCACAGATTCAGTAACATCAGATGATTCCTAGAATTATTTTCTTACTGCACCTTGCTGCTTGTGCTAAAAGAGAGATCTTTTATCCCAGCCCAAACAGCCTGTGTATCTGTTGTATTTGTTTGATTTGGTTTAGTTTTACCCCCTTTTCTTTTTGCTGTATTTAGAACATTGAACTGACTAGTTGCTCTGAGCACTACTGACACTTCATGAAAAACCATGTGGTGATGGTCAGTGCTGCAGATTAACTGAAAACTAGATGTAAAAACACAGTGGCAAATTGTGTAAAGAAGGCAAGTTGCATGCAAAAGAGTCACAGGTCCTTTCAGCATTATGACCCTACAAGATTTTGGTTTCTGAAATTATTTCCCAGCTTCTTTATTGTTTGTTTTTGTTAGCATAGCTGTTTCCTTCCTCCCCACTCCCCTCCTCCTCCCAAGAGGAAGAGCTCTTGTTTATTTCTTTTTCACAGGACAAAAAATGTCTTCCATGGAAATTCAAATCTAGGGAAGTATCATTAATTTTGGTGAAGCTAGACAAGTTCTAAATCTAATAATGCTTAAAACCACAGTGAAAATTTTTCAGCTTCTCCAAAGCGTCAATGAAAAATATCCCTCAAGGTAATTTTTCAGTTGGTACACAAATAAAACAAAATGAAAATTGTCAACAGCAATCCTCAGAAAATTAGAATATTTATTATGCATTTTTTTAAGTAAGCAACCAATCATCATTAAATGTGTTGGTGTTCATTACAATTAAATTAGTCTTAGTTAATTCATTAAATATTAATATGGAATTCTAATTCAATTCCATAGAAATTATAATCTCACGATTAATTAACATTTTAAAATTGAGAAACATTACCTGTCCCTTGCAGGCAAAAATCTTTTTTAATGAAAAATCTTTCATGGAAGGAATAAAGGGTTTCAGGTTTTTTTGCTTTTAGGATGTATTTTTATGTGGTTTTTTGTTTGGTTGCATTTTGTTTGATTGGTTTTGGTTTCGGGGTTTTTTTCAGTGATGGGAGATTAGTAGGAAAAAAAAGAATTTTGCAAGTTGCCTAGATGTTTCATTTCTTTCTGTGCTTGAAAAGCATTTTTCAAATATTTTTCCATGACATGTCTTTAGACCAAGATGAGAATAGTTTTTAAAAATGAAAACTAACTGAGAAACATGTGGTAGTGATCTTGTTTTTTTCAGAAGAAAACCATTTATATTCAGAATCATTTACATTCAACAATTCATTCTAAAAAATCCTATGAAAATGGTAAACTTTACAGTAGTCTTTTCAGCATTTTCATTATTTTAAAAGGTAAAGATTGCTGTCACTAGGAGCTTAGTATAACTGTGTTATAATCATACCTTTCATTAACTCCTATTTCCCTTTTCAATTTGATAATCATAGTATTTCCTTACTTTCTTAGAAAACTATATGTCAGTCGGATAATATCCATACACTGAAACGTATCTGTGCATGAATAGATAGACAAAACCAAAAAAAATTGCAAACAGCAGACTGCAGGAATCCAGCACGATGCTCTTTGAATGAAGCCTTGAGTATAGACCTGCATGTTATGACATATGCAGCAGTATTCATTGAGTATGTAGAAAGCTGGTGCTTTTTCCCCTCTGTCAGAGGCACATGGAAGAGCTTGTTCTGTTAGTTGCCTGACTATTGGTGCTGCATATTGACAGTGTTTTTTTGGGGGTGAGGAGCAGTTTTATGCCACTGACTTAAAAGCTTTAGAGCTAAAAACACGCAGAAGTCCCTGGCAATTTTGTGAAAGCTTTGGCCAGACACCCACGTTTCTTGTCCTGGTTTCATCTGCAATAAAGTTAGTTTTCTTCCTAGTAGCTGGTACAGTGCTGTGTTTTGGATTCATTACGAGACTAATGTTGAAAACACACTGATGCTTTAGTTGTTGCTCAGCAGTGCTTACCAAGGGTTTTTCCACCTCCCGTGCTCTGTCAGTGGGGAACTGCACAAGAAGCTGTGAAGGACCATGTCCAGGACAGCTGACTTGAACTTTCCAGAGGGATATGTTACACTTAGAGCTCTATAGCCAGTATACAAACTGGCAGGAGTTACGTGGAAGGGGGTCCGATCACTGCTGGGCAGTGGACTGGGCACCATGCAGCAGGTGCTGAGTGATTGTATTGTGCATCAGTTGTTTCTCTTGGGTTTTATTCTGTTATCTCTTTTTATTATCTCCCTTTTAATTAATTGTTTCATTTTTATCTTTATTTTACTATNAAACAGCAGACTGCAGGAATCCAGCACGATGCTCTTTGAATGAAGCCTTGAGTATAGACCTGCATGTTATGACATATGCAGCAGTATTCATTGAGTATGTAGAAAGCTGGTGCTTTTTCCCCTCTGTCAGAGGCACATGGAAGAGCTTGTTCTGTTAGTTGCCTGACTATTGGTGCTGCATATTGACAGTGTTTTTTTGGGGGTGAGGAGCAGTTTTATGCCACTGACTTAAAAGCTTTAGAGCTAAAAACACGCAGAAGTCCCTGGCAATTTTGTGAAAGCTTTGGCCAGACACCCACGTTTCTTGTCCTGGTTTCATCTGCAATAAAGTTAGTTTTCTTCCTAGTAGCTGGTACAGTGCTGTGTTTTGGATTCATTACGAGACTAATGTTGAAAACACACTGATGCTTTAGTTGTTGCTCAGCAGTGCTTACCAAGGGTTTTTCCACCTCCTGTGCTCTGTCAGTGGGGAACTGCACAAGAAGCTGTAAAGGACCATGTCCAGGACAGCTGACTTGAACTTTCCAGAGGGATATGTTACACTTAGAGCTCTATGGCCAGTATACAAACTGGCAGGAGTTACGTGGAAGAGGGTCCGATCACTGCTGGGCAGTGGACTGGGCACCATGCAGCAGGTGCTGAGTGATTGTATTGTGCATCAGTTGTTTCTCTTGGGTTTTATTCTGTTATCTCTTTTTATTATCTCCCTTTTAATTAATTGTTTCATTTTTATCTTTATTTTACTATTTTATTTTTATTATTTTATATTTATTATTTTAATTATTATTTTATTTCTTCAATTATTTTAATTATTAAACTGTTCTTATCTCAAACTATGAGTTTTACCTTTTTTCTGAATCTGCTCCCCATCCCACCAGAGTGAGTGATCAGCTGCATGGTACATTGCTGCTGGCTGGGGGTAAACCCTGACATTTTTAAAGCATAGTCATTTCTGTTTGAAAATCAAACTTAACCATCTTTTCATTTGGGAAAATCATGAGAAAAAAAAAGGGGTAAGATATTTGTCTCCTCATTCCAACTCACTTGAAAACTCAGTGCGTTTTTTGCCATTTTTATCAAGCATGAGACAAACGCTAAAGCTGTTATCTGCAAGATATAGTAATTTGCCTATTCTGTATGTTTTAGTTCAGTTGAACTTCACATTTTTTCTCACACTTTCATCTCCAAAACTTTGGTGAAATTTGAGTCCCTGGTTTAGATGGATGACATTCATTGAAAGATGATCATAGTATCTAGTAAGTGCCTGATTACCCACTGGATATCAATACTTTTCTTTAAAAAGTGTTGACATACCATTAATTGTGATTGTGATCCTTGTGTCATGCCCCTACAAGTAATATATCTGGATTCCAAGTGCCAAACAACTTCTTAAATTGTTTGTGTGGAAAATATTGAGCACTCTACAGAAAGTTAGAAGTAGATTACCCCTTTGTAAATCCAGTGTTACTGCCTTATATAAAATGGAGCCGTTTAAGCAATATCACCAGAATTGGGGTCTGATCTGTCTTTCTAGTGCAAATACGGAAGAAAAAGGAAAGTCAAATACCAAATTTATTTGTATCTAGGTTTAACTTTTTCAGCATTTGCACTTACTAAAACCACTAATCAGAGTTGTTGTCCTTAATGTAAATATGGTTAGCTAATATCCATTGAGGACTCAGCCTTGAATTCATAGATCAGACTGATATTAAAGTACAAAGGAGGGTTCACAAAGAGCCGTATTTCCTCTCCTGCAGTTGTACTGTGTATTTTCATTTCCATCGAACTTCTTACAATTGAGACAGAAAATCTAGTTAGGCTATCAGTGTTAGCCTGACCTCCACTAAGTAATCCATGTGGTTTCCATATGGTGGCAAGCTTTCCATATGGTAGAAAGCAAATGGGTGCAGTGGCAGCACACACGCTGAGCTTCAAAGAGACACCTTTAAACAAGGTCCCTGCCAATTGCCACGGAGATGATCCATTGCTGCTGCCAACAGATCATGCTTTAAAGTACCCTTGCACCCTGAAGACTAAGAAATACAGAACGCTTCTTAGATAGCTTCTGACTATTAAATAAACCTGTCTTAAAAAAAAAAAACAAAAAACAAAAAAAACCAGAAAAAACCCACCCAAATTATTCTTAGCCTTAGGATTAGGTTTATAATAAAAGCAGCATGTGTTAAAGGCACAGACCTTACAGTAGGGAAAAGACACATGAATTTGAATCAGGGAGGTGGTTTTCTAGGCTTACTTAGAGTAGGTGTAAACCAATTAATATTTCATACAATTCTGTATGTAAAAATAAAATAATTGTGCAAGAGAGTTGTACTTCAGAACTGTAAGCACACTGTATACGGTATTCCACCTCAGCTTCGTTAAAAGAAAGAAGCAAGTGATAGATGATGGGTTGATGCTCACTTCATATGCCACCAAATACTGATGATGTGGTATCACATCATCAGTGATGATCTGGCATCATCGTCATCACATCATCACATCTGGCAAGAGCCAGAGAGCATTGCCCAAGCATCTCGGCCCCTTTCTTTTCCTACAACCAGCCCATTATATGCAGAATCCACTTTGGTACTGTCTAGATTCCATTGTGTAGACAAGGAAAACTTTGAAATGACACAATAGAAAACTTATTTGCATTTAATTTGTTATTTCTATTTGTCATGAAATTCTAATAAATAACATTTCTTATTTTAAACTAATTATGCTGAAAACACTCACTCTTAGAAAATCGAGTTCACCTTTTGCCAATAGTAATTGCAGAGAGATTGCCTCCAACTTGTGACGAAATCTTGAAGAGTGTTTTGACAATGCAGAGTGTCTCTAATTGTCCTGTAAAGAGAACATGGGGACTGTGCCAACAATCCCTTGTTTTCCACTTCACTAGTATCTTGTGTCACACTCATTCATTATCTACACAGTAGCTGTAACAATAGCAGCCTTTCTAGGAAATTGCATCGTTGCAGGTCTACAAGGGAACTGAAAGTTGTCACTTTATTAAAAAAATCTACATAGGTCTTGGCTCAAAGAAAGATTTGCTATTTTGGTGCACTTACTTTCCATTCTGTGAAAAAGACATGACTTAACTAGAAGAATGGTCATCTACACATGCAAAAATCCCATGAAGTACCACACAGTATTTTGGGATCTTATTTGTTTTTTAAACTGGTAAATTGTTTCCCCAACATCAAAAAAAACCCAACCCTTACAAGTAAATGTATAATCAGGTATTTATTTGGTGTCTATTTTGTTACTGCTTGTGTAATAGAGGAATATTTCATCACACCATTTCAAGGAAGATGATACAACTCTCTTCGATAAACATTTGTTATTTTATCAAAATATTTGATTCTAGTAGCATATGATTGTTATTCTTTTAGAGAAGTGGCAGAATTTATAAATGTGAATGAACATATTGGCAGCCTGCCACTGTGGTACAATAACACAGTGTAGCTGCTACAGCTCCCTCATCTCCTAGCAGGAAATCAGTGTTTGTTATGGGGTGGATGGCATTTAAATGTGCTCAGGTGGTTCATAGGGTATCAACTGAAATAAATATACTATCACAAATTGTAAAAAGCCTTTAAAGCATTAGACTACCTAAAGGAAGAAAAATTAAGTCAGCATATAGTTATCAAGATAAGTATAGTGAGAAGAGTGCACTTTACCTTGTAGGCATCAATAAGTGAATTAAATGATTCTCTTGCAATTTTATTCCCTTTTCTTTCTGAAATCTTTACTTCAGTTGGTATGCAATAAGGCCTTGTATGGATTAGATGCACTTGATCTGGCTTGATTTAGTATTTTGAAACTGCCTCATGGTGCACTGTGCTTATGGGTGAAAGTAAGCAGCACCCTCAAAAGCAAAGTCGCATATGTGCAACTCTGCACAAGCTCTCAAGATCTGCACTATAGCAATTGCAGAGCAACATGTGGCTATAAAGAAAGGCCCAGAATTAGTGTCAAGAGCAGGACTAACCTCTAATCATGATTTTTTTAAGCACAAACAAGATCATAGTTTTGTGGTAACTTTTAGCAGGCATGGGCAGAAGACCTGCCAACAGAAGGGTTTCTTCGTCTCTTTGCTCACGAAACTTATTTCTACATTGGGCTGCTCCCCACAGTCCCTTTTTTTTGTGTGTGTAAAACTGAATTAGGCAACTGAAGAAAATTAAAATAGGCTTCTTTTTTTTGAGATCATGTTCACTTGAACCAGATCTGGTTTAGTGTGTGAATGTTTCTATTCGCAAAAGGCAGGGCTCCTTGAGGTTGATACTAAATGGCTAGAAAGTTTCAATGAGAGGGACTAAGCATCTTGCTGGTATTACCAATTAATGTTCGATACCAGTTTAGCAAATAAAGTGTGGCTCCTATCCTGCTTGTCATACCCAGTTTGTTAAACTCTCACATAGCTCTCTCCCAGATTTCCATTTAAATTCAGGACTGGCACCACAGTACTTTAAAATGTTTCCAAATAGCTCTCACATTTTACCAACCTCTGTTCTTTCTGCCTGAGCCTGAGGCTGGATGCTTGTAACAGCTACATCTAGATTGTGGAGTCCCATCTACTTTGTTGTTGCTAGCTTAAAATACTTTATAATTTTCTCTTATTATCCTGCCATCAAACTTGACAGCTACTCATTTAGGGACAGAAGGAAGATGCAAGAAGCACAAGCATATTAGCTTCATGCCCGGTAGGTTATGTCCAGTTTATGGCTTCTCCTTGCCCCTTGAACTGTGAAGCGTATATGTGCAGAAAACGGCAATTAAATGTCACAACACCTGACACATTTTGTAAGCTCTCATGGACTGGTACCAGCACTATGTGCTGGTACAGAATGGAAACCGTAACCTCAAGAGCTTGCCTGGAATTATCTTGCATCCAAACGCATAAGACAGAACCTTTTCCAGAGTAGTAGCTTTGCAGCTCTTGTTTGGTTGCACAGATATGCAAATCTTTTCTTCATTCTTGCTTCTAAAAAGCTGTTCCCAGTAAAGTAAAGAAAATTAAGGGCTGTCTTAATAAATGGGCATTTAGGTGGCGGCCATAGTCATAAGATATTAATGTGCTTTGTGGAAACCTAGGCAATTCAAAAGTCATAGTGGAGTATGACTTACAAGAAAAGAAAGCAGTCTTGCCCTAAATTACTAGATATCTCTATTTCGGTATTGATGTAACCCCTGTACTTTGGCTAGGGAATACTGCAGATGCTGAAATAACAGTTCACCATTTGTTTCACATCAGAATGAAAAAGTATAGCAAAGAAAAAAATTATCTGCTTCTGTGTTTTTAGAACAGGTATGTCCAGTGAGATATAACTTAAAGACTATTTTCATATCTTATACTTCTTGCCAAGTGAGAACCAGCCCATTATATTTTAATTTTAGGGAGGTTATAAGGCACAGTTAAGAGTAGTGAACTATAACATTCTTCAGAGAGTGTAATTATTTTCATATATGTTGATTCTTTTCATCTATTCTAACTGATAGCACAGTAATCAAGATGAGACTGTGAGAAAAAGCACAGACAACTTGATGGAAGCTCTAACAGAAACACATCGACCTTCTCTCCTGCATGATGGAGGCATTAAGTTGCTTTGAAAAGTATGTTTGGAGAAACAAAAATGGGAAAAATGGGAATATTTTCAGAAATATGGCTAGATACCAGATGAATTTATGTGCTTTCTAGCAGCAGGCACACCAAAACCCCAAATAAAAATCCTACCCTTCGACTTTTCTAGGAATTTTAACTAAAGGGCCCTAGAACAGAAAGGAAGAAAATGCTCTCATCTCTCAGTTTCCAGAACCAAGGAGAAACTAACTCCCTCTGCATCACATGGAGGTGCACATTTCTATCATGAATCTTCTCATCACCTGATTAATCTTTTTGTTGCTTTTCAGTGATAAATGCTCTGACTGTTGGAGCTCCTCTGCACTTGTGTTTGCAATAACATGCTCCTCTTTCCCTTCTCATTGTTACAAAGGTCTCAGCATTCACACAGGCTGTAAGCATCTATCATGTCTTTTATTTTCAATGCAATAGAGAGATCCGCATAGGAAAATGCAAGCAGAGCAGAAGGTGCTTAGATATTAGTGATTGCTGTTGTCAAACACATTTTCTTCAAACTATAGTATAAAATATAACAGGAATCATGTCTTTAGTGCTGGTGAAATACTATTTAATAATATATAATTTTTATAATTTAAAGGTAATTCATAATGTAACTCTATAGTTGAAGATGTCCCTGCTCATTACAGGGGGTTTGAACTAAATGACATTTAAAGGTCCCTTCCAAACCAAACTGTTCCATGATTCTACATTTTTTGCTTTGCATGTGTAATCAGCAGCACATATTATTTGACATCCCCTCAAATAAAAAAGGACACTTGAGTCTTCCCTTTTGAAGAGTAAATAAAAGCTTGTTAGAAGGAAGTATCATTTATTACTAGAATCAGAGGCAGCAGAATATTTTGCTCAAAAAGATCAGAAAAAAATGAGCCGTTTATAAGAATATCTTGCTATTAGGTTTATCGGTGCAATTTTATTTGGTTTCTGTAAAGAAAAAATAAATGATTCCCCTTTCACTTGTCATGATATTTTAGGTTTTTTTGAATGAAAAGAAAAAAATAAAAGATGCTCTGTTAACAAATGGGACTTTATAATGGGAAGCTTAATTTTGTCAGTTCTCATATTTCAGTAGTTCAAGACCTTGAGGTAATATTTGCTATTTGTAGGAATTCTGTGTTTTATTGAAGAAGTCTCAAGAGTCTTATAAGTACCTGGCTTGTGGATGACTACATAGTACAACTTAGCAACAGCTACAATTCTGCTTTAAAAGTATGTTAAATAAATAAATAAATCAGTTTATTAGATGCATTTATAAACAATTTGACTGATCCTGTTCTTAAATTCCAAAACAATTTATGCTTTCTCCAGTCCCAGCATTGCTGGCCAGTTTAAGCTTCTATTGAAAGATTCTGGGTTTAATATACCATTCCTAAATAATGTTATCATGTTTTACTGGATAACAGCAACAGAAATCACTTTTCTCCTTTTCTACAGGACATGATCTAAAAATTTGCAGACCACCCTGCTTTACAGAGGACTAAAAAAAAAACCAAACCATCACTCACTCTAGTTTTACATACATTTTGAAAATTTAACTGCTAAAACATATCCACTCCTTAGCTGCCTGTTAGGTAGTTAGATTGCTTCTGAGTGTGTTTTTTCATACACTCTACCAAGTGGTTCTGCCGAGATATAGATATGAAAATATGAGAATCAACTATGCACTGAAGCATCATGTTCCCTAGACTTAAACTTCTTGTGTACCAATGAGATATATAAGCAATGTTGGTTTGACTGGGAAATTGATAAGTCAATTTTATGGCATGGAGAGAAGAAAAAGAGCAAGATGGAAAGCTATTCTCCTTTCTACCCTATTTTTATTAGGTCCTTGCTCTTCTGGAGAGATGTGAATCAATTAATGGTCCTGGATCGAGATCTGAAAATTTCAAAATAAGTTACCATCTATACTGACTGTCCTAAGCAAAGTAAGTTCTCTTATTTTTCTCTGAGTAGACTTACTGACATTTGAGTTTCAGTACATGAAAGCTTTCAGTTAATATTGGGTTCCTTCTATGGTAATAACCACTGAAAAGAGCTGAATGGAAAACACATTTCCTTCATGCAGATAAAAAAAAACACGTATTCCTGATGGAACAGTTTTGGGAAAAATGAAATTGGCATTTGGCTGGCTGTTTTTCCAGCAGTAGGTAGACTGCCTCTCAGCCAGGCAGACAAAGAATCAGATTGACTATGTGAAGGAGTGAGGATCTTCTTACTCGAGAAGCTACAATGGATGAGCAGCTGCTGTGGCTTCTCAGCTGCCATCATGGGAAGACACAGAGTCAGAAATCTCAGGCTTTGTGAAAAAGATACATTTGAGAAGTAGGGTTAAATATTGCTTGTAACCAACTCCCCAAAAATTTTGCTCCCAAAAAACTTACAGCTAAACCTCCCTGAATGATGAAAAAAACAGGTGTAGATATTTTGTAGAGCAGTAAATATCAGAGGCCTATATATTAACTTTTTAGTTTTGGTATGGTTCTATAATAAGGGTGATGCTATAACTGTAAATAGATAGTCAGGTAAGCTAGACATGCTCAATAATTTTATTGTCTAAAGGTATATGCAGACTTCAATTCTATTACAATGGGTTTTCTCAAGGGGACCAGTATTATTCAGAGCAGAAAAGAAAGTAACAGAATTCTTTAAGTGATAGGGGGAAAACTTTCTTGAATGTACATAACAGCAAAAAAAATCTTTCTAATAGGTCTATTAGAGTACATTCAGACTCTTAGAAAATCACAATTATTGACAGCTTTAGAAGACAAAAGTTCCGTATAGACGAAAAAACCCCTGCTCTAATTATTGGTTAGCTTGTAATTAGAGAAAAGCAAAATCAAAGTATTCATTGATAGGTAGTGACTAAGTATAGAATGAGTAGTGCTGAAAATATTGTTCTACTAATTTCAGAAACTATAAAATACAAGTTTCATTGATGGAATGCAGTTATACTTAGAAGCAGTTCTTGAAGAAGATTTTGTCATACAAAAAATCAGTTGACTTCATTTTACAGCATGAAAGAAGGAAAATATATTGCCTTGGTATTTGAAGTGATATAAAGAAATAGTCTAACGAGAATAATTTGTTGTCTGCTGCTATCTATATATCACATTATAAATACAAGTATTGGCCATTAGGCAGCTTCCTTATCAAGCAAACATTGCAGTTTTCAAGCAGAGTAAACACAGTTATGATATTATCTTAAAAGTAGTTCTGTTAAAATAATGCTAATCATATCCAAGTGTTAAACTCTACTTTTAGAGTTTAAAAGAATTAAACTAATTCTTTATGAATCACAAATGAAAAATACATAGCAAATTTTAAGAGTGTTCAAATCATGGGGCACGTTTTTAGCTTATGGAGAAATATTGTCACTTGAAGAGACTCACATCAGATGACACCATGTGTGGATTTGGCCCTGTGTTCAAACCCCACTGACTTGCAGAAAAAAAAGTCTTTGATATGATCATTTAATTTTACCCTAATAAGAATTCTAAAAGTTAATCTTGTGTTAAAAGCATGATGTTCCCTTAAAAAAGGGCTTCAGGATAAAGTGATAGTAAAGGCTTCAGGAACAATAAGGATTAAACCTTTCTTTTTCCCCCTTGGACTATTATTAGATCTTTTTGCAGTTATCAGCTGAGCAATGGAGGCACATAGTTCTTAGAGACTTATTTGTTTGCATTTTTTGTCACGTTAACCATCACTATGGAAGATACTACAGTTCAGCCTCTGGTGGCACCTGTTACTCTTAGTCAAGACTGTGCATGTGAACAGGGAAGAGGATATATGCTATCTTCAGCCTTTGTTGGATTTTAGTGTTGTCTTTGCCTGCAGTGTGGAAATTGCTGTTAATGAAGCCTGAATAAATCAGTTGACTGTTAAGGATTACTTTTTTTTTAAAGCATTCCTGGACACCTAGTGTACTGGCAGGTAGTCCCTGGGACTTAAGGAGTCACTTGGATATTTGGCCTGAAAGATGTAACAAAAGCCTTCTTGGTGCTTATTTGTATTTTGGAATTCCTTCTAACCTTTAAAAACAATGACATTAAGTTCATGCAGCTTTAGTGAATTCAAAGTGGTTTACAGTGATGTTACTTTTTACAGTGCAGTTTTGTCTTAAACTTGGATTGTTCTGGAGTGGGAGAAGAGGATTGTCAGAAAAGGGTTAGTTGGTGGTTTTCTGCTTCCTGAAGGCAGCATATACAATGTGGAGCCCAGGGAAGCCAGCTTATCTGCTGCCCAGGCGTAAAGTCCTTCAGCAAGTGAGATTGAGCCATATATTCAAACAAACACAAGCCAGCACTTCACTTCATGTGTTTGTTAGATTTCTCCCCCTTTAGCCAGCATTACTGTAGTCTTTAAACAGTGTGACAGAAGTACACTTCCACTTCACTTAATGGATTTATCAAATACCTTATTTCATGCTTTCTGCTTTTGATTTATGAATTTTGATCCCAGAGACAAGGACCCTGTGAGTATTGATTGCGGAAAATGTCAGACTAACAGAAGTTAATTTCGTTTGTACATGTGGAAGTCTGTGATTCTCTGACAGCGCTGTCTGTGGAGAACGGGCTGTCACCCAGCCCAAGTGACATCATGCCATCACAACAGCCAGCCCCTCCACCCTGTGCACCAGGACAAGAGCACATGCGGATGCAGGATCAGCAAAGGTTTCAGAGAAAGAGATGCATGGAGTCAGGGCATAAGAGGAGGGTGTGAGCTGCCATGGAACCTGTCCCTTTGTGGCTCCCTGCGCATGATTGCAAGGTGTCTGGCAGGATAGTGGAATATCACCCTGCCAAGCACCACTACTGATCAGCAACACATAATTTATCAATTATCTTTTTTTTAAATAAATTTTTGTTTTAAATGGCAGAATCAAAACGTCCCTTCTACAGTATGGGCTTTGAATGACAAGAAGTAAGTGATTTGGTTTTGCTCCTTGTACCTCTTGCATTTGAGATGTGGTTAAGAGTTTCAAACATCTTGCTTTGTGTCTGTATTATCTCAGATATCAGAAAAGCAGAGAATAAACTCTGGATATTGGATCAAAATTAATAAATATTATCACTATAAAGTCTTGTTTCTTCACAGAAAAGAGAGATTCTCGGTAGGCGCTCACATTCCCAGTGGTGAAAAGATGCCCACAGGTTTAAGCTGAAATGGGTTATCTCCCTTTTTCTTGACACTTTTCACTTGCCTTTTCATCTGACACTTTTTCACTGAAATACCACAAAGTAAACCACATTGTTGTTTGCTCATTTTTGTCTTAAAATCAGATTTAGAGTATGTATAGTAATGTAGGGAAAATGTTAGTCTATGAAATGGTAGCAGTCCCAAAATTAAACAGTCTATCCAAGAAATGCAGAGTTGAAGTTACAATTAAAAAGCATTCAGAATTAATTATGGAGACAAATACAGATGGCTAAACACAGACACCATAATAGTCTTATGTCTTGCACTACAAGGAGTGGAGAATAATCTGTTCTTCCTATCGAGAAATATCTGTATTTTTTCCCACTTGAAAGATTACTGTCACTGGAGATAACTTCAAGAGTTTTTGATAGATAACATTATGTGGGGATATAGAGAGAAAATTAACAAAAATTATGTTCTATTGCCTTAGTTTCACTTTAAATGACAAAGCACTCAGGGTATGCTAGCTACTGTGAAGGCAATATAAACAGATAAAATGCAAAAGTCACAGTGCTGGTTATCCACAAAGGGAGTTTTCGGCTAATGACCATGGGAGGGGGGAAAGACAAGGTCCTGCGATTTCTCTGCTTCATCACCAAACCTGAAAACAGAGAAGTGTTAGATTACATACTGATAATAACTTTTTATGCAATTCTTCTTAAGGAAAGAGCATGGATTTTATTTTTTATTTCTTAAATCTGAAGATGGGCACATTAAGGAAGTAGTCCATGTTTCATCTTATTTAGATATTTTAAGAGAAATAATACCAATTGCTCTTTGGCTCTCACACAACTGAAAGAGAATAAGATGTTATAAGAATGCTGATCAGCTACCAGCCAAAAGTTCTTAATTCCAGAATATATGTGTGCTGCTCCTCCTCCTTTGGAAGAGTTGGCTTTACCCACACATGGAAGTGGACAAACCGACCATCAGGAAGGGAGGGTTGATAGAAGGGATGGTCAGAATGGAGGATGCAGGCCAAACACACAACAGTAAAACATGTACTTCTTAAAAGATCTTTGAAGATCTTCGCTCATACTCCCCGTCAACAGAAACTGCAATGGTCCAGACAAAGCTGTGTCAAGACAGATAAAATCGTACATATCACACATAGACACAGATAAGTAGGTACATGCATCATACACATACACACACACATATAAACACCCTAGTGTGTCTGGATGTTAAAATTAATTTCAGAAACTTTTTCACTCTTGGATTGATTTGTTTGCTCCTTCCTTCCTTCCTTCCTGCCTCCCTCCCTTCCTTCCTGCCTTCCTGCCTACCTTCCTGCTTGCCTTCCTGCCTGCCTTCTTTCTCTGTTAATAATCATTGGGGTTAGTGATTTGTTTAGTTAAATGTCTTTCTGCATGGGGGAGGTGGCTGTATCATCATGTGTTCAGCTGTTTCAGCTGTACTTACACCACATTCAGTCACGTCCACGTGCTTTACTTGAGAATTTGATTAAAGAATTTCATCAAACATAAACCACTTCTACATCTAACAGGAAAAGCAAAACCATTTTTTTAGTTTTGTGAAAATATGAATGACATTGTGGTAACAACTAAAGAAGCAGAGGGTGCACAAGTTTTGTGAACTTTCTTTGCCATAAAATGTATGCAATTAATGAGGCACATTAATTCTGTGTTTTTTACTAGAAGGCCATAATTGTGTATGGGCACTTGCACGTGCAATTTTAAGTGGTCCCTTTAACAGCAGTTTGACAAAGTCATAGAGACTTTGTTTTATGGAAAGGTAAATGCAAACAAATACTCCATCTACTACATAAATACACAAAATCAACTCCTTGGGAGCATGTCAAAGATATATATGAATGTATTGCATATGGTTATACGGCAAACATGCACTTAAGTCTGAATCTCTATAAACACATGCGTGCAGCTGCATGTGTCCAAGTTTACGTAGTATATTTAAACCAGGCAACAAAAAATTGAAGAGAACAGAAAATGTGCAAAATATATGTCTTGCCATATCAAGCCATGATACATACTGAATTTAAAACTCCTATTTAAAGGAAGTATATGACTGGGATATTTTCCATATTCCATTTTCTGTAAATGCCTTAGCAAGATGGCTCCAAAGAACAATAAATGTTTTCAGCTATTATGAATCAGTTCTAAAAATTATTTTATTGACACAGTTCTGAAAATATTTTTTGTCATGATACAATATTATTTTATTTATTAGTAATATTATTAATAAATACAGGAACTGCAAAATGACTGTTCCATTAAAAAATGCCTGTCATCTTACACAATTTCTGTATTTTCTGTGAAAAATTCACAAAGATGAAACTTAAACCTCTCTTTGATGTGAAAGTTGATGTTATATTCTATAGTTTCAACCATTGCATTCTTGTATCAGAAAAAGAAATTACTGGTTTCTTAGTAATAAATTGGTCTTTTATAAGTGGTGTTCATGGGAATCCTCTGAGTGTATGCATTGAATGCAAAGTGTAAGGAAAGCAAGGTTGTCAGAGATGCTTGAACAATTATGACTATTGTTATAGATCTTATGTTTTGAAAATCTGTCATTATTTTACCTGTGCTCTGTCTGAGAGACATATTTTAATGCTAACACAAGTGAAAAGCACTGCCACAAAACCCAGGCTTTTCTCCCTTCCCCTAGAACTTCTTCACAACAACCTGAACAATGACCTACTGAGAAAATGGGGTTTTTTTTCCTTCAACTATGACGCTTTCCGTTGTGGTAGCAATTTGAAAGTGTGGCTCTACTTGGGTACTATTTCATCTTGGTTCCAGTTTAAGGACGGGTTTAACTTCACATCACTTTCAGGCAGCAGAGAAAGTGAATTTGTACTACCAAAAGGAAGGGAGCAGCTACTTTCTGTTAAGAAATGGTATACAGTCTGTCTGTATCTGGGAGGATGCAGAGTCTGTTGTAGATGATTTAGATGATAGATAAGTATTCCATGGGTTTATACATGTTTTAAATATGCTGTGATTTTCTGTTTCAAGAAGACTTGCATAAGTAGATTGTTACTGTCACGGAAGAGTGACATAAGTAAAAGTACCAATACTTTATACAGATTTCTCTAAATAGTAAACAGATATGGAATGTGAGATAGTGGGCTCTTATGTAAAACTTTGAGGGCACTAATGGGTAGTGGCCAGTGAGATCCCTTCTACTTGTGTTTTGTGGGATTATCATAAACCCATCCCAAGGAAAAATATACAACACTGTTCTTGTGTATCATTTTGTTCTATGGAAATAAACCTCTAGAAATTATTTTTTTTCTGTAAAATGACATACATAAATGATATTAAGAATATTGTTTACAAGGCATGGTTTTTTCTGCTGTCTTCTCTCTAAAAGAAGAGATTCTTTTTGCATCTGATGTATAAGCATTTAAGAGGCTTAAAATATGTATTTAATACAATCTACAATAGTAGATCTAAAACGTATATCCAATGTCATGAGTTTAAATCTAATAATTTTGGATTTACTGCAATAGCCTGCTTTATTTACTGTAGTAGAAACAGTACAGCCCTACCATGTTGCTGCTGTAATCATAATTATGTGGATATGTTTGAATTATATTTTTCGTACTGTCTTCAAATTAATTTTCCTTTTTTGCTTTCTCTAATAATCAAAAATGCTGACAGATTCAGAAATATGCTTGCATGAAAATCTATTCGCCTCAGGAACATTTTCCCTCAACTCTCAAATGCAATTTTTTTCAGAGAAGTTCCTAGAAAAAATGGAATTTCAGATGCATCTTATTTACATTTCTGTTAAAAAAATGAGTTAAAGAAAGGCTCTTGCTTCAGAGGGCAATTTCTTCCAAATGAAGGTGTGAGAAGGGAGAAATTTTATCTTCTTTGGGACATAGCATGAGAATCTGTATTTGAAAGCAACTCTCTTTAAAATAATAATTTCATTTTTTAAAATTGCCTTTGAATTTTTTGAAGTGTTTTAGAGGTTAGATTTTGTTTCTTCTGAGTCTAAGGGAAGTGGATGAATAGAAGGTCTAAAACACTGATCCTCTGTCCACTCAGTCAGATGGGATACTGTCTTAATGTAAGTTCTAACGTAGTAGCCTTATCTTTTACTTCTTTACTTATTTGATTTTGAACCTAAAAATTTTACTTGAAAGGTAGAAAACATCAGAAAAACGTATTGTTTGAAAAATTTAAAAGTAGTATATTGGATTGTGTTTAATATTTATTTCTTAAGTATGATAAAATTATTCACTAGAATAGTTCTCAGGTTTCATATGATTTTTTATGATGATCTGGTTTAATGCTTGTAAATATTATGATCATCTCAGATTCATGCTGCTAAAACAAGAACTGTGGGGGAAATAGTGTTTTTTCTAAGCTTTCTTGAAGATTCAGCTCTTTTTTTTATTAAAGCCCCTTGGATTCTTTGTGTTTGTGATTTATGTTTTAACATAATTTTTTAATATTTTATATTTTAAATACGCCAGTGGATACATCATAAGCTGAAGACATGACTATCTTTGGTCCATTCTCCCCAGTGCTGGGGTTGTTTTTCTGAGTTTGATCAGTGGACCCTGGCAACAGGGAGCAGATAATGCTCCAGTCCCAATCACAATGCCGTGTTGTTTGCCCAGCTCCTGTCTCCTTCTCCCTTTTTCCTGGATGCTGGTGTGGTGAGTATGGTTAACAGGCCCCACCAGCTGGCGTATCGGTGCAGACATAATTGCACATGAATAGTGTGGGGAGAGTGGAGCGAGGGAAGAAATAAAACAGATAACAAGCAAAGGGAAGAAGTAGCACTGTAAACAAGCAGCATATTTTTTTCTCCTCCACAGAGCAAGCTTTTGTGACTGGAGGCAGTATCTATGTGCAGCCTGACTTCTAATCCATATCGCAAACAGCTTCCAGATGCCTGAGTCCCCACCACTATTCTGGCATCCCTACCCTTCACAGATGCCTCTCTATGAGGGGGGTCTATAAGTAAAATTGGGTGTATTTTACTAATCATTCATTTCCAATCTTCCTGAAGGGGAACTTTTATTAATAAACTCTTTTCATCTGTCTCTTTGATTAGGAAGAAGATAATCGCTTAGTCATGTGAAAAGGGGGGAAAAAAAAAGATTGCTGGGGGGTCCCCTTTTCTAACATGTGCTTGAGTGGAAGGAAACAAATAAAAACCACAGAACAATGCGGGTACTAAATGGTTCCAGTTGAGCTTGAGTGGTGGAGGGGAGTTTGAATAGAAACCGTGGCGGCTGGGCTGGCCTCCCAAGGCAAGCAGAACTAATTCCCCTGATCGCGGCTACCCTGCAGGCAGCAGGCACGTCAGCTGGACCTGGCCAGCACAGCCGGCAGGTGCGCCGGCGGCGGGGAGGATGGGCAGGGACGGGACCCGTCCCCCCACCCCTCAGGGTAAGGGGTGGCTCAGTGCTGGATGCACGGCTTTCCCTACAGGTTGTGAAGTCGGTGAGAAGCAGTCGAGATTTTGTTCTCTGCTATGCTTCATTCTCAATATATCTTTCCTTGTTATTAGGCTCAAGTTACTGCTCTCAGGGCTTACTACTGTGCTAAATCTTGGGCATTTCTGTCTAAAAGGAAATGTAGGCTGTCTGGTGACCACCAGCACTTAATTACAACAGGTAGGCTGAAAAGATATTTTCACATTAAGGCAAGTTTTTCTCCCAAACTATGTTATGCTTTTATTTGAACCATGTTCTGGGGTTGACCCACATTCAATACCTAATTTTTAAGAATGCAATACTCTAGTTTTAATAGGTCACTGAATGCACATCACCAGTTGGCATCAACAGGCATCATTCCACTGACTTACCTGTAGCCAGAGACTAATGCTAAGGGAGGATATTATTCACATAGGTTATAGTCATGAAAATGTATCTAATTCAGTCACAGTTATTCTGACTCACTGTGAGGTTTGAATAACTTTTCTTTCTGCTTTCCTCTCTTATTTTTCACTAACCAGGCTGAAACTTGATTTGCACTATTGAGAAGAAGAAGATTCTTTATTCATTTATTTTAATTCCCATTAAATTTTTAGATTTAAAGCAGTGTAGATATTTGCAATACTAAAACTTCCAGCACAACCAGATACTTAAAACCCACAATTCTATGAAATGTTTCGAGCTCTGAGACCAAAGCAGTATAATTTAGATTTTCACAATGATTTCTATACTCCAAAATGTAAAGGTTACTGCATAATTGACTTTATTACATATGTTCTGTAACACTACATTTAGCTTTTCTATTCTACATCATCATATTTGTTATTAGTTCGACTTTTACTTCTAGGAACAACCCAGAAAGAATGGAAACTTCACTAATGAAATTCATGTTGTTTTGAGGAAGATATTAATTGATTTATCACTGTTCTAGAGGTTTCATGTGTTGCTTTTACAAGGAAATTATAAATGCTTAAGTAATATCTAGTTTCTTCTGCATTTCGAAAGTGTCTGGAGTCAAGTGTTTCTAGAAGAGAGAGAGAAATCTCATTCTTTAGAGATGGGGTTTCAGACACTTACATAAACTATAGATTCAGGTTTCTTGTTTGACTCCTCTAAAGCCTGACCTGGAGCCAGGTTTTCCAGGTGAAGCTTAAGGGTGCTTTCTGCTGATCTGTTAATTGCTCTGTGTTGATGAAGGTTTATTTCCACCAGAATTTCCTTTTTAAAGTTCTGAATCTGTTTTGAATCAAGAGGTGTCAAAATGGATGTGTTACTGAAAAGACATGAATATGATGGATTGAATTAACCAGAAAATCCCTAACCAAATCTAATAATGTGTATATGAAATATCAGGAAAAAATATTATTTTCCCATCAATTAAAAGGCAGTTTCATATAAAACTTGTGCCAGAATTAGAACAAATTATTAGTAATTTTTTTTCTAAAGCAAGAATTTAATAATGCTTTGCTGTATTTTAGAGTCTATAAATAGGAAATAACTTGAACTTACAAATTTTATGAAGAATGACTGTCTCTTGAAATGAGACTGTCTCTCACTCATAGCCACAGAGGAAAAACTGGAGATAATAGGAAGTAAACCTGAAGAGTCACACAATTAAAAGGGAACCAGAAATCTTCTTTTATTTTTACTATATTATTTACTACTTTTTTTTTTTACTATTTTATATTTTTCTTCTGCAAATCCTCTATTTTCCTCTTGGTTTTGCCCCAGAAGGCAGTAAAGGGTTGAAAAAGAGTTTTTAAATATTTTGTATTATCAAAATATTGACATAAGGAGGAAGCTATTTGTAAATGCAGAAGACAGCAAAAATAATCTCCAGCTTGTGCCATGCTCTGAGGAGACAACAAATAGGGGTGTGGCCTGAGCTGAACATAGCTCCTCTCTCCCCAGCCCGTAAGCTGTAGACTTTGTGTGATTATTCTGGCTGCTGGGAGCTATGTTAAGAGATAGGGAAAACTGTTCCCGAAGTTGGCAATAGCAGTGAGCTACATAACAACCAGCAGCCAGTGCTGCTTTTGGACCATACATTGCAGAGTGCACTTTTGTAACAGCTATGATTTTTCAGGGACCACTTGGAAGAAATCAGCTGATCCCCAAGGTGTGAGCTGGAAAGGGGGCATCCTGAGGTCAAGGGTGAGGTGTGAAGAGTGTTTCTTAATGCAGTACTAGGTAAAAACTGGCATTTGAGCCAGCTAATCATAACTTGAATAAGGGGATTTGTCTTTACGTTTTCTCTCTAATTCAGTACAGGTTATTGTTTTAGTCCATCGTGTTGTATATATCTCTTTGTCAATGCTAATTCTTGGGGTGTTCCAGCATTCCTGTATCCTTCAGCTTCAATCCTTAGCTATCTGCAGAATCTGTAGAGGAGTAGAGCATAAAAGACAAAAGGAGGGTTTAGTGCAATAGTTATATTACTGGCAAAATCATAGTCTGTCTGCTGTTCACTTTTGTCTCTTCAGCATTGGTACGTATCCCCAACAAAAGGTCCAGCTCCTGCTTGCACAGGGGTCAAAGGACCTGTTCAAAGGAGACTGATGTGTTGGTTTGGTAACTTGTAACTTTTAGTAATCAGAAATTTGGCAAATTCTAGTGAATTGAGCCTTGGATATGTGTAATATGAGCACACATAATAAAGTTGGTATTGACTCAAACTATGGCATGCAGGATAATACAGGACCAAGCTGCAGGGTGTAAAAGCCTGCTAATTGCCTAACTTTACACTGTACTTTATGTGATGTTTAATTTTCAGAGTAGGCAGTATGAGAAAATTCTGTTTCTGTGGCACTTCTGCATTCTCTGTGGATATCAGTGAATGGTGTAGCTCATAAAACACTTATGCAAAAGAGGTTTGCTCTGTAAATTTACTAGATTGTGACAAATTCCCTTCGGCTGCAGAAAATTTCCCAGAAAAGAGCATATCTGCAGACAAAAACATAGAGCATGTACGAACCATGATGTATATTGAGCCAAAAAAGAAGAAAAATCTAAAAATTTCGTGGCTGATAAAGCCTTAGTCTAATAATGAGAAAAACATTATCCCCAAAATACAAGTGCCACTTCCCTGTCAGTACACAAGCAGTAATTTTCATTGTCTTGAATTTAACAGCATGTGTATTCCCATGTGTGGGAAAAGGTTCCTGGTTAATTTTTGTATGCAATAAAAAGACCTTTGGGCATATTTTACCTTAATGTTTTTTCCTTTGTTTGGGGAAAAAGAGCTCTCAATCAGAAAAGGAAGAGATTAACTTAGACTGCAGCATGGATGCTGGTCTGTTCAGTTAAGTACAATGCTGATAATAGGTATAGCAGATCATGAATAATAATAGGTTCTTCCTTTGCTTCTAAAGTTTCCTTCTTTTGGGTCTTTCAGAGAAAAAATAGACACTTTAAAGAACAAGTTAGAGATTTCATAAAAATACAAACTTCTCAAATTATACTGACTATCTTAAAAAAAAAACAACTTTGGCCTGTTACACTACATAATGACTCCCTAGCATCTGATTTCTGCTTATGCAAAAGATTCTGCCTTTGGTTAGATAGTTGGGTTTGGAACTGTACTAAATAACATATATGCCAGTTTTATGTATACATTAAATATGTCCATAAGAGGAAAAAAAGGAACAGTGTTGATATGTATAAAGAGAAGGTTAGAATACAGTCGCTGATAACAGAATCATAGAATCAGAAAATCACAAAATGGGTAAGGGTTGAAAGAACCACAGTGGGTCATCTGGTCCAACCTCCCTGCCCAAGCAGGGTCATCCTAGAGCACATGGTACAGAACTGTGTCAAGATGGTTCTTGAATATCTCCAGTGAGGGAGATTCCACAGCCTCTCTGAGCAGTCTGTTCCAGTGCACAGTCACCTGCACACTAAAGAAGTTCTTCCTCATGCTCAGGTGGAACTTCCTGTGCATCAGTTTCTACCCATTGCCTCTTGTCCTGTTGGCTGGCACCATCAAGAAAAGCCTGTCTCCATTCTCTTGACAACCTCCTTTCAGATACTGACAGACATTGATGAGGTCCCCTTTGAGCTGTCTCTTCTCAAGGCTGAAGAGGTCCAACTTTCTCAACCTGTTCCAGAGCTGCTCCAGTCCCTAAATCATCTTCGTCACCCTCTTCTTGACCCATTCCAGGAGGTCCACGTACTGAGGAGCCCAGAATGGGACACAGGACTCCAGATGCAGCCTCACCGGCACTGAGCAGAGGGACGGGATCCCTTGCACCTGCTGGCAATGCTCTTCATAATGCAGCCCAGAATACCACTGACCTTCTTGGCCACAAGGACATGGACATATCTTGGCTCATGGACAACATGTTGTCCACCAGGACTCCTAGGTCCTTCTCCACAGAACTGCTTTACAGCAAGTCAGCCCCCAGCCTATACTGGTCCATAGGGTGGTTATTCCCCAGGTACAGGACCCTGCATTTGCTTTTGTTGAATGTCAGTCATCCTCTATGCCCATCTCTCCAGCTTGTTGAGGTCTTTCTGAAGGGCTGCACTGTCCTCTGGGATATTGACCACTTCTCCCAACTTTGTGTCATCAGCAGACCTGCTGAGAAAGTGTCTACCCCTTTATCCAAATATTTGATGAATAAGTTAAACAATACTGGGCCCAATATTGAACCTTGGGGAACACCACTAATGACAGGCCTCCAAGTAGACCCTGTGCCACTGATTATGACCCTCTAGGATCTACCGTTTAGCCAGTTCTCAATCCACTTCACTGTCCACTCACCACTCATCCAGTTTGCACTTCCTGAGTTTACCTGTGAGGATGTTGTGAGAGACAGTGTTGAAAGCCTTGCTGAAATTGAATCACAACTTTTCCTTCATACTTTCCCTTTAGCAGATAAAAGAGTGAGAACCAGTTTTCATTGACTTGTTCAATTACTGTTGCCATATTTTATCAAAAAATGGTCCTGAGTCTGGTTGTGAAGATGTTTGTAGAATTATGCTCTTTTTTGCAGACCCACTGACATTCAATTACAATAAATATGTTTGAATTTGCTGTGAGCCTGTGTCAGATCTGCTGGATCTGGTTAATATTTTTATTTGAGTTCAACCCCTGTGGAGGACCTCAACCCCATGCCTCTCTTCCACTAAGCAGAGTTCTGATAGTGATTCTCGATCTCTCCTTAGTTAAACCTACTTCTGTTATTTCATGGAGTTTGATTATTATATTTACAACTCACCTCCTCCGCAACATTCAACTATGTGGCAAACCATGACATGATTGTAAAACACAGGTTTTTGTATTGTTTGATGGGGTTTTTTTTAAGACAAGCCTGCAGATACAGCTCTTCTTATCCTTTATTTAACCACAACCTTGTTGTTATCACAGCATGCTGCTCCTGTGAATCGATGCTAAATTTTTATTCTGTTTTAACAGAATAAAACCAACTCTAACAACATACTCGTGAAGTCAATGGTTAACTGAAATTATCCTTTGTGAGTACATGAGATTCTTAAACATGAAGATTAAGTAATCTTTGCCAGACCAGCTGTGATTCTGCAGTACAGTTGGGCCATAGCTCAGGACCTGTTGACACTCAAGTCTCTATTTACACCATCAGACTATTCTGCCTTCTGACTGAAGAAGATGTTTCCCAATTAGATGTAAATTATACGGTTTTATATATTATGTTTAATTAAAGAATGAGCAAATAGTTGTGACAACTGGCAAGATGGTTATTTTGTACCATCTCAGGCTTAGCTACAGCTACAAAAGGGGCATGCAATCAGCAGTTGTCTTTAAAAAGAGCAGTTAGAATAAAATGATTAGTTTAATCAATTTAGACCTATTTTCTTAAACAAATAGAACTCCTAGAATTGCTTGCTCTGTTCAGACTGGAAGAAGACTTTGTGTGACTAAAAAGGAGAGGTTTCAAGTACTATCCCTTTGTCTTGCAAGGAGGAAATTGTTTAATGTAATTCACTGTTTTTCTTTACCTTTACCAAGGAAGTGTGGCTACCTGTGCTCAGAGACCCTACTTTACTGATACAAGTGACATCTCATAAAAAAGAATAATTATTTTTTGAGCTTTAAAAAAGGTCTAGATAGAAAGTATGCAAGACTTACTTTCCCTCCTGATTTACTTGTAGTTATTAGGAACTTAAGGAACTATTTAGAACTTCTATTGGGATGGAAGATTGGAAAGTCATTTTAGCAGAAGACACACAAAACCACTTACCATCTCAATAAGAATAGTTTTTTTCTGCATGTTTGTCATACAGCAATTTTTCACAGTGCATAAACAGTTGAACAGCATGTGAGTGACTCAGTGTCTTGAAACGTGTTTCTGGAATTTGTAGAATCACACACTATAATCACTTAATCTGCTCCAGGTCAGTTAGGATTTTCTAGCGCATAAATACACAGGCAGAAAACTCATTCCAAGACAAGCTTAAAGCAAAGTGTAAGTGTGACAGGTCTTATTAATTTCCTGTGAAAGCTATCCTTTATTTTTAAAATGCTGTTTGTGTGTGGATTTTTTTAAAGAAAGATGTAATAACAGACTGCAAAGATTTTCCATAAAATCCTGTGAAGCTGGTAAGAATCTTTCCACTGAAGCACACAACATTTAGATTGGGCCATGTTAATAGTAAACTTCTATATATTTTCTTAAGTGAAGTTAGTTTCTCTTATTTCATGTGAGGTATTTATTCTCAGGTGTTCCACTTCGAGGTGTTAGCACATTTTGATTCAGATTCTTGTGCATGCAAAATACGTCATTGTTATGCTTTAATCAAATTAACTGCTTGCTACAATAGGGATCTATTAATTTCAAGTTCTTTGAAATTGGTATAGACCACTAACTATAGTGGTATCCTTAATCAGCAATATGCATACTCTAATTGGCGTGCTTTACATTACAACGGTAGATATTGATTAGGATTATCGGATATTATCTGCTGTGCAATTTGTAAGAAATTAAGTTAATAATTTTCTGTTCTGGGATCACAGAAAATTTGATTTTTCTCTAATAAGGTATGATTTATAACCAGAGTAGACAAACGATTAGTTTTATGTGGTGTCCGAGGATTACATTTCTGAATGTAATTTGGATATATAGGTCTAGAAGAATACAGATAAGAAAGAAATCAGATGTTCATAGAAATTGTGGCATTCAGAATCAATAGAAACTTAATAATTCTAAGTACCTCTTATGCTAAAACATAAAAGCTTTAGAGATAACATTACCACAGTGGTAATGTCTTGCCCAAGACAGTGGAATGCAGCTCTAGCAGTCTGTGGCTTAAATATTACATAGCTCAGTTGAATGTTCAAGTAAATTACTTGATGCATTAAGGTGTAACAGTCATATATGTTCATTTGGCATTAAAAAAAATCAGATTTCATTCAACAGCTTCCTGCTATTTAAAGGATACATTCTTTCTTTTCGGCTCTGACTTCAGTTAGCCTTGAACTGTCATCTAAATTCACACTTTGCTCTATGTTTTAGTGATCATGTTGCACGTATTGGCCAAGCCTGGGAAGCAACAAGTTGAAGAAGAGCCTAGGCCTTGGGATAAGGTGTACTGAATATTGATTTTGATTATTGAATATTGATAGGTCAGACCTACACTTTTTCTGCTTCTTTTGGCACTTTTCCAAATATTCTGCTGTGGAATGAAATGTTCCTTATATCTGAGACATGTGTCTATATTTTAGACCATAAATTAAGACTTATAAACATAATCTCATTTTATTCGATAGACACCATGTATTTCATACTGAGCCCCATATGGTACATTATGAAGTATATTCTTATTTGTAATTCTTTAATGTCATAAAGTATCTTTGATTAAAATGCCAGAATCAGTCAAAACTTGGATTGTTTTTGACCAGTTGTGTCCCATTTGCACTCATGCTTCAAGGTAAGTGCTGAAAGCAAGCAGCAATATTGCTTTTAAAGACTGAGCTGGACATGCCTGAAGTTGATTTGAGGCATCTATTTTGAACCAATATTTTGAGTGTAGTGGTGTGCACTGTTTATATCTGCTAGAAATGATAAATTAATGGATCTGTTCAACTGATTCTTTAATAGTCGATATATTTACAATTTTCCTGTCATGATGGAAAAAAATATTTTCATCCTTATTTTATCTCATGTTTGCATCACAGCTTAACACTGAAAATAAAATTGTCTTGGAAATTGGAAATTGTGATTACTCCAAAGAATTGATTAAGTTCTAAACATCTGAAACAGGATATAAATGGACAGCTGCATTTGGATAAATGCATCAAATATACAGAAATGTATAAAACTTAATCATGTCATTTATAGTGAGGCTGTTAATCTGCAAATTGCACTGGAGAACATGTTAAAAATAAGGGAGTCACCTTAAGAATCTGCCCCCAGTGTTCCTTTACGTTAGTTTTCAACTAATTCTACATCAGTGTGAAATGAATTGGATTTGGTTCATAATCAGGTTTTGAATATTACTTAGTTCTTACCAGGGCTACACACAGAGTTGTGAAAGTGTCAGTCATAAATCATGTTTGCTAATGGACTTTCTAGGAAGAGAGTTATTCTTTTTATATGGCCAAGAGAAAGAACCGAGGTTTAATCAGCTTGGTAAGTGAAACACGTATTGTGTCTCTAGCAAATACTGTTGAAAGTTAGCAAGGAAAAAGAGATTTATATGAATCCCCTCCAAATTATAGCTTTTTCTTTAGGGTCCAAAAGGGGTCTTTAACACTGATGCAGAGGCCCTCGAGGCTCTCAAGTCGTGCACCAAAGATTTTATTCATTCACCTATGAGGCAGAAAGCATAGCTAGCTTCCCTTTTTTAGATATTCCTATCTGAAAACTGTATGGTCTCATTACTAGTGAAATGCTATAAAAGGAAATGTTTTGTGACCCCCAGAACAGTAATAGGGATGATAAAACCCTGAGAATCTCTCTCCCTAATTATTTTTTGTCTATTTTGGATCTGAAGTTAAAGCATCTGGAAGAACAAGCACTTTTGAGACTGATATTAAGTGTTAGGTTTTCCCATGCTCTCTCATTCTTGGTTGATTAGCAGATTAGTGTGCATGAGCAGGGAAAATATCCAGGCCTTGGAGATTTTTCTTATGGATAAATTATTTCAATGAGAACACTTTCTGTCCAGGGAACAGAGTACAGAACAAAACAAAACAAACAAACAAACAAAAAACCCCAACCCTGGAGATTTACCTCAGTTTTTGGGAGATAATTCTTTACCAAGCATGTTGCAAAATAATGTGACACATTTTCAAAGAATTTGACTGAATGTGTTTCAAGATCCCACTCCTTATCTTGAACAAGGCCATGACACAGCTATTTAAAAAACAGTCTCTGCTCATTAAGTTATCATCTAGGAGCATCCAGCTTAGATCAAGAAAGACAAAAAAAAAGTCAAGGGTGAAGTATAAATACCATGTCTATTTTCAGGAAAGCAACCAACACACAAAGAGATTAAATTCCTCAGCCAAGACCTCACAAGCTGCTACTGGCAGATCTCAGCTCCCAAATCCTCCAAGTCTTATTTGGGTACTGGAGGAGATGAATTTTAATCTTGCAGAGTCCCAGCTGTTTCTGTAGGACTAAATGCTAGAAGAAGACCTCAGCAGTTTACATGCTGAAAGTCTACATGCTTGAAGACCCCAAGACCTCAACAGTCTAGAGGCTTGAAGAGCACCCCAACAGTTTAAACACAGTTTCAGATCTTCATGTGTGTTGTGACATGCTCACAATTGGCAGAATAGCTGAAATGTGCAGATTTGAACAACATGGTTTTAACTACATTGTTTTGTAGCTTTGATAAATGAATTAAAAAATTCACAAATAAATTTAAATAGTGGGTGTGGGGAAGGATTTTTTCAATGGAGGGACCATCACTAATTATTTATGAACAGAGCACAAAGCAAGTTAAAGTTTAGATATCTTTAATATGTGATTAAAACACATTTTAAAAAAACCAACCAACCAAACAAAAAAAAAACCCTGAAAGGTAGATTTTCTCTAACAAATTACAGATATAGATAGTTCAGGTGGCTGCTGACTACAGCTGGTAAACAATATTGCCTGTGCAGCCAATGGCCTCCCCATCTGGACCCTAAGTATGACATAGACATAATGGGTGAAGTCCAAGCACTATTAATGTCACTGCAATTTTGTCATTAACTTTGCAGACCTAATACCTACATCAAAATCTGACTTGTGGATCACTGACTGAAAGCAGAACAGTGAGGATCAGTGAGTAGTTTTTGTGACTCCCCTGCCTATGGCTGACCTAGTCAAATTGGCTGCATTTTGGAATATCATCAAACTTCATCACAGGAGCATTGTCAGAAGACAATCTGACTATTGGGTCCACAGAAAACCACACTTCACTGAACATTAAAGTTGCAGTATGGATTATAGTCACTTTGTGTGGTTAATTTGGTATCAGTCATAGAGCTTTGACCATTTTCAATGATGTCAGTGAAATTATGAAATAACACAACTATGTCTGGCAGCAGAGAGTGAGGAACAAAACAAGCCCCAAAAAACCCCCAACAAAAGCTTCAAATAAAACCAGTGCACATTATGCAGAAATTGCCTTGGCATGCAGGTCATTGGTGATTTCATTTGTAAGTAATGTTTTGATTGTCACAGATTATATGTTGCTCTCATCCCCCTGACATTTGTTGTGCAGTGGGATTGATTTTTGTGCTCCAGTATGAAAAGGTCACTTTGATCAATGCAGTGTAATTGGCACTAAATTAGGATCATATCAGGTTATTTTGCTATTTAATGATGAAATATTAAAGAATAGCATGGGAAGATTGCAGGCACTAAAGTGCACTTTAAACCTGGTGTAATGATGTTTTATTTTCTGGGAAAAATGGAGAGAAAAACAACTAAAGTGCAGAAAATGACTGTGATGTATTGGAAGACTGGCCTGGAATTACATATTTTCACTTGAAATAGACTGAAAGCCCCAGACACAAAACTCCAAACCCAGCAGTCAGTCCTGAATATCTTATACACAGACAGTCCTTCATAGAAGTTTTAATCATGCTCATTATGTACTAGTTACATATGTTAAGTCTTTACAATCTGTATGTAATGACCGGGCAAAAGTAGATTGCTGAAGTTATGCACTCAGGCCATGATTTAGGGCAACATTTGACATATGTTTGGCCACCACTAAACTCAAAGGCAAATAATTAGACACATAATCTACGCACACCTGTGTGGAATAGTTATAAGCACTTTATATGTTTCCCAAACCATGGTACAAATATGTCAGGATTATTCAGAAGGACTGCACCTAAACCCGACATGTTTTTCAGAAGAGATACTTTTGCAAGTGTTTTACTTGTGCTACTGTTTCTAAATCCACAATATATATCCATTTTAAATATAAGTGTGTGCTGATGGGTTCCACAAGCTCAGATGCTTCCCATTTAATAAGGATATATTTAGAACATGAGTTTTGTCAATATTTTTTCAGACTTTGCATCTAAATAATGATAAGCATCATAAGCAGTGTTAATAGTGTATGTTATTTTCTCCACTGTAAATACATGCACTCTCCAATTATTCTGAAATGTTGCTGAACAAGAGCAAGCAGCATAAGATTATACTTTTAAATGCAGCTAATGTTGCAAGAAATTTGTTTGAAGCTTTGCTGCCGTTAAGTATGTTATCTAGCTATGACACGAACTTTAAATTGCTAAAATATTAACCTTGTAAGTACCATAGAAATATTATCTAAAGCTATTAATAATATAAAACAATAAAATTGAAATTATATAAACTGTGTTAGGTAACTGTGAATGGCTTATGTAAATTTATGTAGCATAAAATTTTTGACCTAATCAAGCCTTAAGACTTCACTCAGTTTTACTTTACACTGTTCTTATCAAGTCTTTGATCTACTGGCCACATTTTGGATTTAGTTTAAAATATGTCTTTTAAAGTCTATTTAAAAGACATATTTTATGAGAGAAGACCCAGGATGAAAAAAATCCAGAATTTACTGGACTTCAGACACTTTGCATATATATGAGTGATCCACTCAGAAGGAATACCGTTTATTCTGTGGAAAGATAGATTATGTCGTAATCAAGAGAAAGTCATCAAGAAATATACTGAGGAGATGCATTGCTCACATGGGAGATGTGGTCTGCTCAGGTGAGAGTGCACCGGTGGCCAGGCGTGGTGTCCCTACTGTAAGTAAATGCACGGGGGCAGAATGGAACAGGAGCTGCATGTGGGAGAGATGTGCAGGTGTAGGCAGAAGGAACATGTTCCAAATGTGGCTTACCCCACAATGAAGGCCATGATATGCACTGATATTGTATGACAGTGTGTTTGATCTTCCACTGCCCATGAAGAGTTTGCCAGTAAATAAGGAATTCCATGAAATAATTTCGGTAGTGGAATGAGAAGACCAGTGATTTATGATAAGCATTTCTGACGCTTCAGTTTACATATTTAAATTTGATAGAAAATAATTCCTCAGATATTATTAAAATCATGCATACATATTTTTATAACGGAATTGAATTAATATTGTAAAACATGCAAATAAAGACCAGTTCAATTTTATTTAGTCAAGCTGAAGTGAGTCAATATGCATATCACATTAGATTTCTTAAATTCTCTACATAAAGCCATTATTTGTAACTAACTAACTAACTAACTAAATCTATTTTAATACTGCCACATCTAAAGCTCGTAATTGAAAATGTTAAGGTAGAAAGATGAAACTCCACCACAAGAGGGCAGCAGGAATAAAAAAGGGCATGTAGAAAAATACATATTGAATAAATAATTTTTCAGCTATATGAACATTTACCAACGTTGAAATCTCCATCTTGCCTGCCATTAATATTAAAAATAGATTGTTATACAAACCTATGTCTACATGCTTCTCAGCAGTTGTATATGAAATATTTTTGGATGACTTTATACAATGCCATTCAATGTTGATGGTGTCAGTGATGACACGATTTATTTTAGCTCATAGGATGGAGTACTTGCATCTCTCTGCACTGTGTAAATCACTGTATACATCTTTTCTGTTTCAAATTTGTAGAGAGCTTATGACTTTTCAATTATCATTTGCCTTTTAACAAGCAATCAAATGCCTGGAAAGATGAAAGTCCTTGTACAAAATAGGAAAAAAGGGACTAATTTTCCTTTTTTTCCCCCTGTATTACTCATCTGGATGCTGACAACTGATCTGGTTTACTGCAGCTCCTGTTCCATTCTGCCCCCGTGCATTTACTTACAGTAGGGACACCACGCCTGGCCACCGGTGCACTCTCACCTGAGCAGACCACATCTCCCACGTGAGAAAGCAATCTGTACTGTAATTTACGTACAGGTCTCTGGTCCCATTTGCTTCACATAGGCAGTGTGCCTGGGACTGAGCGATGGGGTATGATGTCATTTCTCCCAAGCTGGTTAACACTTACAGCAGCCAGCTGTTAAACGGGTCAGTGGGTGAGGAGTACGGAGAGGCAGCCGCAGAGGCATCGATCAAGGCAGCATGCTCATCTTCCATCTGCAGGGAATTCTGTGCTGCTCTACCCCCCAGCCCTGTACCATCACATGTTGGCAGAGGAACAGTTGTTAGGCCACGTCCGGAATGGGAATCTTGAATACAAAACCAAATATAGGCCACAGACATCACTGCAGCTCTGTGCTTGACCAGAAAAGTGTTTCAGGCAGCAGCACAGACCTTTCAAACAAACTGGTGTCTTTAGAGGTGGTCTCATCATAGTTGGGCCCCATGCTAAACTGGGCAGGGAAGGGGGCACTCTGAGAAGCATGGGTAGGAGGTGGGGATTGTGACACAGGGATCAGGGATAAGCACATCTGATGGCCAAAGAAGGAGCACGGGACCCACTTCACAGCACAGCTGCGAAGGTATATAAGCTCCTATGCTAGCAGGGTATTCAGTCAAGACATCAAACCTCCATATGCCCCTTTTTCCTTATGACTTCACTGTACAAACTCTCCCTACATTTTCTTCTTTGATTTCTGATTCCTGACAAGACACTGTACTGTTCCTACTCCCTCCAGTCCGTCTGGAGGCTACAGTAGCTAGGGGCAGAGGAGGGTTGGACTGTAGGCATGGATATGTTTTTAGCCAACAGCTGCAATTAGATAACTGGTTAACCTTTGCACTACCTGCACCAGGCCTCTGAAGGTGTTTGACATAGACACACAATGAATAAAGGACATAAAGTGTCAACGACTGAACTAACAAACTCATTCCTTGCTGTAGCGGACAATTGCATCATATCATCCTATCCACAGTTTTTAGCATGTCTCACTGAACTTAATAATGCCATAAACAGCTTATTTTAAAAGGTAGGGCCAGACTCTGTTTTCATTTGTAATGATGTGAACATTTATAAGTTTGGGGATTAAGGTTTGGGGTTTTTTCTGTCTAATTCCTCAGTAGTAAGAGTTGTTACCTCTTTGTTTTGTCACTTTGGGATAGCCATCTATAATAACTTTTGAGTTCAAGTGGGTGGGTCAGTTTGTAAGACAAAGATTGAATTCCCGGAAAATGAATACTTCAAAAATATCACTTTCACTCTTGATAAGGGATCTTATTACGAGTCTCATAGATAAAATGAAAGGCTCTAACTCCATCTAATGTTCAAAATGCTGAGCACCCAGCATCCGTGTAATCTGCTTGCAAAATATGACAGCTTTGCTGTCATATTATATTATTTTCTTACTGTCATGGTTACACAACATAAAAACCATCTGAACAGCACTCACAATGTCATACAACATAATGGTATACAGCACAGATTCTTAATTGTAATTGTAATAGCCATTTCTTTTTTAGTTTTTTTTTATTCTTAATATTGTTTTAATGGACTGGCAATATTCTATTTTTTTCATCAATCAGCTCATTTGCCTAAGTATAAGGATAAAAGATAGAAGTTTTTGGAAGATCACAGTGAAATCAGAGTGATGAAAAATAAGATTAATACTTCTGTTACAACTAGCATTTCCAGCTCATTCTTAACATTTCATCTCCTTTTGAAACAAATCAGTACCCCCTGCTTTACCAACACTATATTTGTAACATACCACAATTAATCTGAATATTTGTGCTATCATGCTCTTTACATTACAGTAGATCTCAACCAAATACTGTAAAAAGAGAAGCTCTACATGTATTTACATATAGAACTCAGACCTATAAATGAACATGCATGGGTACACACACATTCTTTTCCTTCAAGCCTGTCTTCCTGTATTCAAGCACAAATTTGAAAATCTATGAGGCACAATAATATTAATTCCCAGTTTCTTTGACCCCTCATAAAACAAAAGAAGAATGAGTGTTTGGCTAAAAGGATTCTAATGATGCCTTTGGACTCTTATGTTCACGTAATGACTAGTAGAAAGATTTATATGCCCTGTATAGGTATAATTAGACACCCACAAACCCATTGACCCTGACGAGGTGAAGAGCTCTCCTGCTTTTTGTTTCAGCAGTTGAATCAATACTTGCACGTTTTACCACTGTGGAGTGAAATTGAGGAAATGAAAATCTGATAATTTTGCTCCCAGTGCAGTCTAGACAGAGGAGAGCAGTTTTAGTCCTTGACAGGAAGATCTATTTCCAGTTACTCAAAAGGCTAGTGTCAATTTTGAAACTTCTCTTATTATTGATTTTCAGTTTTTCTAAAAAGGATGTTTTATTAGAAATATTAGTCCCAGTTACAATGTAAGCTTATGTCTGTTTCACAGGTTGATGAAATCATGGTTTAATTTTGCTCTGAATCACAGGATACTTCTACCTAAAGACTTCTGTAGCAAAATATGTTACTGAAGAAGTTAACTGAAGAAGTTAATTTCATTGTGTCTTCTAAATCTACGTAAGTCAGAACAGATCTCGATATGTAACAGTGCAGGTTCATGTAGGAAATGCAGAGCATATGAAGAAACTATATGGCCAAAATATCTAAAATAAATATATTTTGGCAGAATCATAAAACGAATGAGGCATTACCTTTATTTGAAATGTATTGCTTTTTGTGTGGGTTTTTCTGTGTGTTTTGTTTGTAATAAAAGAAATAATTACTCATAGGTTTAAAAAAAAAGAATAGAAAACAGAAATACTCACTCACAACAGTTGGACTTGAAGCATAAGGCAATACATTTAAATTGCAAAGCAAAATAATAACACATTGCTGTAATTTTGGGAGAAGTATCAGAAAATTGGTAATGTTAACTTTTTATTTACTATGGTAAACAGTTTCAATGCTGTATAAGGCATTATGTATGGCTATTGTAATTGATTTTTCTTGATCGTATTGATAGATTCCACTGATTTTAATGTTCTGTCACCTGGCTTTTACCTGTAATATCACATGTCTCATGTGCTGATTTTATTGTAGAAGTTCATAATGTGTTGCAAACAGATATAATTGTAAGGGATCTGAATAAAATTTCAGCAGAATCAAAAATCCTCAAGACCCCTTAAAGACAAAATAGAAGTCATTTTATATGTACAGACTAAGAAGCTTAGGATTAGAATAGCACAGATGGTTCAAGTATTAACCAGAAATTACTTTTTGCACACACACAAAAATGTGTCAATAAGTAAGCTACTATAGAAATAAATAAACCACTTTTCTAATTCATTAAGAGAACAGGAGTTGGTTCTAGGGGTGCATCACATGCCTAGTTTTGATGCTCTGCCTTGTGCAAGGAGAAATCAAGGTGTAATACTTTGATATATAATCAGTTCTGAAGGGTTTGAATTACGTTGGTATCTCTTTCGGCTTTTTGTTTGGCAATGCTTATTGCCTTCCCCAAAACAGTCCAAACTGGAAGTAATCCCTGATATTTTTTTTGTCTGTGCCTATGACATACTCTTGAGAGAGACACAGCTTTTGAGGATAAAAAAGTTGATATTAAATATGCATATCAGGACATGTATTTGCTTTTTACAGCTGCATTTCCTGCTAATGGAATTTTATTAAGCACAAATTAACAAAGCTTTAAGACTCTCAGTCCTTACTCCCACAGGGCTAGTAAAATAAAATTCTGATTTAATAAATCCTTCAAATAAGAAATAACTACATCTTCCTCCCACCCCAGATCCCAACCCCACAATTCTTATGTATTTCAAGTTGACCTTCCTGCATGTATTGAATGGTTTTTCATTTGGTTGTACTTGAAATCGTCAGTACTGGTGTGACATTTTTCGAAGCATGTATTGAGTCACAAGCTCCTGTGAATTTTGTTAATTGAAAAGGCTGAATTCATCTCCTTCGATCAAATTTAATTAATTACCTGATATGGAATATTGTCTCACAGAATCCTGAGGTCACACAAAATCTAAGATATTTATTATTCAGGTATTGGTAGGAGTTACCTTAGATTACCTAAGTTTTTGCCTTCACAATAAAGTATGTGATTATTTGAAGCGTTTGCGTATCATGATAAAATCATGGTAAAAGAACGTCAAGCACTGTTAACTTAACCTGCTAAGAGTGTCTGTGAAATACATCTCAAAAAGGGCTAGTTTAGACCAGATACAGAATGATTATTTCAGCTAGATGCTAAGCATGCTGGGTAGTTGCAAATTACTCATCAGTTACTTGTCATGAATTTTTTACTCCTTCTTCAAGGTAACTCAATAATGTTTATTTGTTCTGTTTTTGTAGTTGTTTGTTTGGAGACTTTATTTGATTCTTTGTTTTTTTAAAGTAAAATGAAAATGCTGTAAATTGTCCCTACCAGTAAGGAAATGTACTTTTCTCTTTTCGGCTTTCAGTCATTCAAGATAGAAGCTTTTCAGCAGGTAATTAAAAACAAAAATTCTCTCATTTTTTTCTATACATTTTGCATTCTGTATTCAAAGTAGAAACTTATAAGTAGCAATCAAACACCAAAAAGTGATTTTATATTTTGCCAAAGTAAGCCTGACCTGTACTCAATGTTTAAAATTCAAGGCAGGTGGCCTTTTTTTCCTTCTGGAAGAATTATTAGGTGTAGTTTTACCACAGAATGTCATTACAATACATAAAATCATCTTTTTTCCCACACACGTGTTAATGACGTCAAAAAAATTCTAAGGGGAAACGGCAAAGCTGCATGTAGCTTGAAGGAATAGTTGAAAACCTGTTTATTGCTAAATAGATTATCTGCTAATACAAAATTGTTCTTATTTTGAGTACCATCTTATTTTTCCATGTTTAAGAAGCAAAATGTAATGTTGTGTAGCTAGTGACTTCTAAATCAAGGTTAAGAAAACAAGATGAAAACCAGGAGGAAAATACTTGTGAAGTGAAACAGCACAGTGTGATGTGTGTCCCTACCCGTTAACAGGCTAGATGCACTCTGACAGTGACACGGTGCCTCTGTCTTGCATAGGAGCTCCTCAAATTAAAACAGGAGCTGCAAACAGCAAGCAGTCCCTCTTCTGCATATCTCATCTTGCAAAGTAGTTTAAGAACTACATATTGTCACTTGCCTGTGCAGTTTAAGGAAGAACAATGCAGGATAATGAAGAATAAAACCTGAAGTTCTCTTAGTTGATGCTACTATCCCCTATTAAGACCAGTTGGCTAATACCAATTTCTCTGCTTCAAGTACAAAACTTATCCCCTCATCAGCCTTGTCCATGAAAGAAGGGTTTAGGCATTGTCAATGTGTAGAATTACTTCCTTCCTCATGTGTAGAATTACTTCCTTCCTCATCCCCCCACCCCTTTCTTTTGTTAAGTACAGGAGCAGAAAACAAAATTAAACCACATAGACACAAGTTTAGAGAAAAGTTCCTATTTCTCAGTTATTTCCTAAATGCAGTCCTTGTGCGGCCACCTACCAGAGTCTATGTGCCACAACCATGTGTCCTTAGCATCCTTGCTCTCAGACAGCTCGCCAGTTTCTGTACAGAGTGGGTAACATCTAGTGGATTAAATTGGCCAAAACTGATCCAAGCATGGCAAAGTGCAAAGGCTCAACTCTTTTGTAAATAACATGTAATAAACACATCTTAATTATGCAATTGAACATCATTCGTTACAGCTCTCAATGGATGATAGAAGGAGCAATTCATATCTTTAAAAGTCCATAATTACACAATTATACAATGGTCTGTAATTGCAAACAATTGTGTAAATATAGAATTGAAAATTTTAAAAAATCTGTATTGCATCAGAAATAGCATAATAGGGACATTACTGTTGAAGTGAACTAACCATTTCAGATGAAAGGTTTTGCATTCACTTACTCAGCCTCAGTTCTCCGTTAGAAAAGGCATCTGCTGTTTGTGGGCCTTGAAAATTATAAAGTAAAAACATAACTTTGAATTAGAGTTAAACCTAATAAATTGCATTTTTGTTTATTTTTCAGTGGTAGCAAAAGTTATTGCCTTCAAATAAAGAACGGTTTTCAAACAGACAAAAAAGTTATGTTGAAAACAAGCTTTATGCCCCATAACTGATTAAGAAATTAATGAACATTTTTTATTTGCAATTAGTTCTTTCCTACAGTAAAGGGGATAAACTCTTCAAGTAAATAAGATTTTGTCTCAAAACTAGGGGAAAGGTAGCAGGAGGATAGGATGAGGCTAGTTCAGTATAGAATAGTTAATAAATCATTCCATTATACCCCTAAGTTTTAATGAGCCTGGTGAACTGAGGTCTAAAAATGTAAGAAATATAATAACAATTTAAACTGAATTTGTTTACTGCTAAGAATTCTCAGTGCAACTTGGGGTTAAAGGCTGAAATTTTCATTGACATGAGATTTAGGATACATTTTGGTGATAGGTCATGTAAACTTCTCTATGAGAAAATGTCTTTACATCTAAAATTAGTGTTTGTATTGAAAGACAAAATTAAATCTAGTAGACTTTTTAAAAAATTACATTGAATTAAAATTAACACATCATGATGGAAATATCTCTTACTCTTTACATGAAATGTAGGTAGTAATTTCTCTGCCATGGAGGATTCTAAAGTAATTAGTCTCTGCCTACCTCACATAGGCTAAACAGCACATATATGTGCGTTTCCAAACAGTAACTTGAGAGAATTTCTTGATTCTTTCAGCCAGTAATAAACACTCACATACACATATGTGAGTGAACACACACACCCGCACACACTTATGTGGGGCAAAGTTGTGTTGAACTCTTTTGAAATATTTTTTTCTGTATTGTTCTTGTTGAGTGATCCAAGTTGTGGCACAACTGCATTTGCTGTCACCACTATTGCAAAGTGCTCTAATGATATTGTTCATTCCATAAATATGAGGGACAGTCCCCACATTGAAGCCTTTTCCGGAATGTGTAATGGATTCACATTAGCATAGCACTCGTCCAGATGACAATAAAGGAAATAGGTGTTTTTTAACAGCAAGTTTTATCCATTGAATCTGTTATCTATGTTGTTAAAAATTTTGTTTCTTTGCTTAGGAAACAAATCTAAAAAATCCAAACAAACTTTAGGTACAGCTAGATTTATCATATCAAAATAAAAGAATGCAATTTCTTAGTTCAGTCTCGACAAATAAAAACAAACCACAGTCCCTGCCACCTTTTTAATTATGAAAACAGCTCAGCTATGTTATCAATCCATCTTCCTGTCCTATTTCCTGCTTACATTTCTATCTTTGTACTTTCCTCCCTCCTAACATTGTGGTACTCTTAAAGGTTAAGAAGAAATACCTGTCACTCCTTCTTCTATGGAGTATATACATGGGATAAAATTTTAATTAGAGAATGCTGAGTCCAACAGATGAATTCTGCACTGAGTACTGAAAGTCACAGGATTAAAATGCTTATTTTTTACAGTACGAAATGTGTAGTCTATCTCATTAAAAAAAAAAAAAAAAGGTGTGTTTTTTTCTTCAACTCTCTGTTGATCAATTTAATGTAGAACAAAGGCAGAGGTCTTGGACTATAAAAGTAAAATTGAAGAGCAGTGGAAGAGGTTCGTAACTATGCCTCAATTGGTAAGTAATCTTAATTTGTTCATTGCATCAGCTGAAGCCTTTTTTGGGCATAAGATTTAATTCCCATATATAAAAGGTTACAGCAAAGATTTCTGATTGAGTAACAGGTGTTTTTATTAAATGTCTTGAATGAAGCATTTCCTTCCCAAAGCTTGTTTATTCTTACTTTCACAGCTCAAGATTTGCTCATCATCCAGTTCACTTGGCTCCTTTTTGTTAGATAGCAGGGTCAACGGGAGATGTCTGTACCATGTGAACTTGAAGGTGTATTTAGATCTGACTCTGGTCTTCCTTTTACTTGATATTTATTGCCTTCACTGTTTCCCTGTAGGGAATGCAGATATTAGAAGATCAGAGAGAGTTATGCAGGTGCTTACCACAACAATTTTAATATAACAGGTTAGGATTTATTTCTAGCCATTGACTCTAGTGGAAGCAAAAAAATGTGTCTTTGAAGCTAAAATTAGCAAGGTACAATGCTCCAATGGAATTGAAAAGAACATGCTTCTGCTGCTTATGTATGTACAGCAAGTATGTGTCATCTTCATGTGTATGCCTAGTCTAACAAAGACTCAACAATGACAAGAAATAATTTAGACCCCAATTAATGATGAGTAATTGTTTAGAACACTACAAACTGAGTCCACTTCCAGGTTCTGAAAAAAATAATTTTGGTATAAAATGATATAAAACTTTAAAAAATATCTTACAAGTGTACATAAAATAGGAATTAGTTATGAATAGATAGAAAGTAAAATATTCTTAATCATACTCAGCAATAAAATATTTACATAAATACCAAAGGAAGCATCCCAGCTCATGAGGGAAAATATCACTAGTGGATTACTGTTGAGATTAGCTCCATTGACTAGAGGACGGTGCTACTAATCCCAGAGTTGTGGGTTTGATCTCCTTATGGGCCATTCAATTAAGAGTTGAACTTGATGATCATTGTTAGTCCCTTCCAATTCAGAATATTCTCTGATTGTGTTCTGTGAATTCATGCTGTCTTGAATGCTACTGATAACAGTGGTTGCTGATAACAAATCAACATTATTACACAGTTGATACATTAATTTTATAGCTGAAGTATAGATCTGAGTCAAGCAGCAGTGGTTTTGGCACCATAATAAAATAACTATTGCTGGTCTCTGACAAATGCTTACCTAGAGTATCTCCTGCCACTCAAAACAAATGTTATATGCTTTGAGCAACTGGTTTTACAGTAACATATCAGTAAAAACTCAATCTGAATCAAAACACAGATTTACTAATTAAGACCAGATTTTTCAAATTGCGGGTTACTGTATGTTCTATCGTTATAAATTACACTGCCTTCAAAGATATATGGGATCAGTATGAAGGTCTGAAGTTAGCATGATCAGGGGAAGACAAAAGGACTTGCTCTATTTCATAGCTTTTTTTTAAACAGGCAGTGATATCTGAAGCATGAGAGACCATAAGAAATACCAGGAGACTGCTCCACTGGCTCATGCTGCCTGTCAACAGGTTAACCTCGCACCTCTGATGAGGAATCACCTGTAATTCTCTCCCTCTTGCCCCTTTTTTTGAAGATTTGCTGGGTTTTTAGAGATATAAGACAAAAGCAAAAATGTGAAATAGATGCTTTCCCAGAAATAGATAAATGCATATGTGTGTTCATATTTATGTATCTGTAAAATCCTCCACTATATTTACTCTGGTTGAAACATTGGACCAGGGACATAGGAATAGGTTGTGATTACAGTCCATACGTATTTGAATGACAAATACCAGTGTCCTACACAAACACATGGATTCTCACAGGAGAAATGAGGTGGAATTAAGACAAAGGCAAATTTGAATTTCAGGGGGGAAACCACTTTCTGTTACACTTTAGTTTTAATAATTAGTTATACTCTAATTAGTTATACTCTAGTTATACTCAGGGAAGTGAGTCTTTTGTATTGGGATATATTGAAGTCAGAGGGATAGAACCTGCTGGTTATATACTTGGAGGCACGATATTGGCAAAGAGAAAACTTTCTGCTAACCATTTTTAGTATTTTAATGTGTCATGAATTTTCCTCAGAAAATATCTTGTATTGAACAAAGTTCCTGCAGTCTTACCAGTGTTAGTCACGATATGAAGATGTTTTGCATTGTTTAAGCAGTTTGAAGCAAATCCTTCTGTGATCAGTACATCTCATTCTTCCAGCGAGTATCACCTTCCTGTGCTGAAAGTCAGACAACTGAGGGGTAGACAGAGCTAACTAGCCTGTTTCTACATTACTAATAACCAAGTGCACCACGTTTCAGATAATAAAAGAGGATTTGATCATGAATGTATTTGAAGATTTTTACTGAAAGTGTCTAAAATTTAAGCAACCCCGATAGATATACCTTATATAGTATGTGCTAATTAAGAATTTAAAATACCTTTCCAATATATAATTTATTAACTTTTGTCTCTGCTGTATGAGGAATATTATTAACTCACTATACCTGTGTGTATTCTTAGTACTGAAAAATACTGAAGATTTATGATGAGAACTTTTTTCTAGGAAGTTATTGTATGTCTTTTCACCTGCAGAAACTCTGGAAGGAGAACTTACACCCCATAGGAAGCAGCTTTCTCGTTTAGTTTGGCAAAGGTCTGAAGAATACACGGCAATTTTAGCAGCAACACCACTCTAGAAATCTATCAGTAATCTCTAAGAATTAAATACTGATAGTAGGAAGTAGCTATAAATCCTTTTAATTTTCCAGTTATTTTTAGTAGATGTACATTTTCTTTTCATAAAGAAAATATTTGAAACACATATTGTTTTGCCATGTAACTATTGTTTTGTGTAAGGACTATGTAGTATAAGAAATAACAGGTATCTTTATATTAATCTACAGCATGAATGAAGAGAGAAGAAAACTTTTCACTGTCTTCTAAGGAAATTAATTGTGTTCAATGATTCACAAAGTACTATTTGTAACTGAATATAAAAGATTTCCCATTTAATAGTTTGTCAGAAAAGTTCTTCATGAAAACATTGCACTTCATAATATAATAGTGAGGCTAAACTTCTATCCAGTTTTCTTTGAAAATACACCAGTTCCTCTGGATGGTTTACTATATGATGATGTGGTAAACCTAAAATACATCCTTTTAAATATGTGTTGAAGTGCGTGTGCTAAAGAACAGACTAAAATGAGTTATTCTTCTTGTCTAAGGCTATTTTTACACTATGGTACTTCTGTCTTAGAGAACATCTTCTTAAAATGCAGCCCAAAAATAAAACTTTTAATCTGGGGGTTTTTTTGTTTTGTTTTGTTTTTCAGATTGTTTTTTTAATCTGTTAAGCTTACTTTTTCATAGTTATGTGTGACACTAATTTGGCCCTGGAAATGCAAGGCGGCATTAAATAATCTTCCATAATCAATTTTAAAAGGATGTCCCCCATGCTGGGACCCTGGTAAAATTTCTTTACTGAACTGAAGTTTTGGGAAAACCCTTATATTACTAAGAATAATGCTTTCAAATGACGTTCAGCAAGCAAATGATACACTGCTAAACATAGGCTTTGAATATGATTCACGTTGTTTTACGTGTGGTTTATAATTAATTGCAAATGATTCATGATCTTAAGTTTCCAAATCAAAAAGAAATGCAGACAGCTGATTCATATTTTTTATGGTGAACAGTAATTTGTACCTAATGACTAGTAAAGTGAAATTACTGAGTGTATTCAACTGAATTTCTTGAATGCATCAGTGGGAGTTTTATAATTTTACAGTCAGCATGATATATTCAGAATCAGTTTAAAAAGTGACATTTGTTTCAGATTAGGTTTATAAATAAAATTAGAACTGAATTGGCAGTATTTTCATTTTAATCCCTTTTACTCAGGGATATATAATTTTGCTTTTATGTCTCTTTACATTAATTAGAAATAGCAATTGCAGGCACAAGATTAAAACTACCATTACACGTCAACCTCCATGAGTAAAAAGAGCATTGTCTGAACGGAAAATTAACTATTCTTTCAGTTAAAGGAAACAAAATAAAATAAAAAATACTGCTTTTCTTTCATCTTTCCTGTGGATCAAGACAGGATTTCACACCTGAAAAAGATAAACCCAAAACTTGTTATAAGCCGATGCATGTGCAAGCATTCTGGTTACAAGCTTGTTTTGTATGTGTTTCCCATCTAGTATTTCCAGCTGTAGCATGGATGGGTATCACGGCATCTTCTCCCACTAACCAGCCTACAAATATCTCTCCCAAGAATACTGCAGCCCTGGTTTTGCCACACTTCAATTTTACAAAATCTTTGTGTTGATTATGCCAGGTCATGCCTGCTATGGAGCCAGGACACAGCCAAGGAGTTTGTGCAGATTTGGGAAACAATCACAGGTTCCTTTGTACCAAGAAGGCCGTTGGACAAGTGCAACAATAACAGAATTTCTGCCTCTACTCCTCCACAAATTTGACCTTAAGCTATCAGTTTTTCCTCTTTCAACCGTGCTTTCTTAAACAAGCCCAGTAGAATGACCATGTCCATTCCTCAGCATGCTCTGCCTAAACCAGCATGTCCAGGACCAAGTCCCTCCTGAAGCACACCTAGGGGTAGGCACCAAGTGTCCCTGATGCCCATGATGCTCAGGAGAGAGGTCTGGCATCCCAGTCAAGTACCCAGCCCACGGACTAAAGCTGGGTGGTTCTTGCACACCACTGAGCATAGTTACAGCCTCTGTGACAGTGGATTCACAGAGTAACACCAAATATAGCCAATACAAAGGGCTTGTTTTCCATAAATTAAACATTTATGGGAACAAAAAGAAAGGAGGATTTACATCCATAGGTACCATCCAACTGTACCTAGAAGTATTTTGGGGCAAGCCTAACATCATCCAATACTTTCATCATATGTGTCTCTTGGTTTTCCCAAACAATTGGCCCTTTTTTTG
>VYXB01003962.1:155465-220465 GCA_013397135.1 Pachyramphus minor | reverse complement strand
AAAAAACCAAGCCAAAACACAATAAAAAGGACAACAATTTTAATTTCCATGTGCTGATCTGCCATCGTATCATGATTAAAACACTAGAAACAGGTCTAGACTGGTACATAGCAATACTGGAAGAACTGCAGCCATGTGAGATACTTAGCAGCATGCCATGGATTTCAATCATGTTGCATCATCTCATCTTTCTGCCACCTTTCCAGGTTGTTGCTATGAAGCTATCAGATGTCTGCCCTGAGATCTCTAATAAATGATCACTTAGGGATTTTGTCTGTCTAGGCCTGTTTTAGTTATGTTTCCTAGATAAAACTTTGGAGGGCATTCTGTTTGAGGTTCAGATGTCACTTGGATAACATACTTCAGAGTATGTTATCCTAAATAGATATAGAAATTAATTTATCTTACGTATTGTCTTGGAAAATTCACTTTGTTAGGTGTTCACAGCCCCACCCAGTTAGTAAAGGAGGCTGTAAAATCCCTGAGTGTGTCGAGACAGTGATTTCTAGCATGTATACTAAACTTTTCAGGGAATAGGGAGTGCTTTTGGGATCAGCATGGCCTTTCTAGTATGCTCCTGTAAGGCGTTCCTCAGTTGCTGTGGGCTGTAAAGCTTCTGGGTAGAAACCTCAGGTGAGCTTGTATGTGTATTATAGCAGCTTTCCCAGCTTCTTAATTTATGCTTTTGATTAAGGCAGCCACTACAGCAGTCTGTTATCCTCTGGGCATAAAGGTAGGTTGCAGTCACCTTTTTCATACTCTCCATGGACCAGGAGGTGTATCATGCTTCCCTGAGCACAGAAACGTAGCTGGATGTTTTGAGTAGCACAGATGCTGCTGTCAAAATTAAATCAGTCTGAATTAGTTTCTCTGACTGTGCAGGGGCAAGCATCTCAAGTAACAGTTTTTTATTGCTCATTTGCCTGTTAATTCACAATGCTCATGCATGAACTACATAAGACTTGTGCTCCAAGCAATGCTGTTGCCCTGTTCTGGCACCTCAATATGTTTCTTGTAGTGAGGGGCCCAAAATTGAACACAGGATTTGAGGTGCAGCCTCAACAGTGCCAAGTAGATACAAATGATCACTTCCCTGGTCCTGCTGGCCACACTATTGCTGATAAAGGCCAGTGGCCACCTGGGCACAATACTGGCTCACACTCAGCTGGCTACCACCCAGCACCCTCAGGTCCTTTTCTGCTGGGCAACTTTCCAGCCTCTCTGCCCCAGCCTGTAGTACTGCATTGGTGTTGTTGTGACCCAAGTGCAGGACCTGGCACTTGGCCTTGTTGAGACTCATACCACGGGCCTCTGCCAATCGATCCAGGCTGTTCAGATCCCTCTGTGAAGCCTTCCTGTCCTCCAGTAGATCAACACTCCTGCCCAATTTGGTGTGATCTGCAAACTATCTGAGAGGTGCCCTCCATCCCCTCATCCAGGTCATTGATAAAGGTGTCAAACAGGACTGGCCTTAACACTGAGCCCGGTGTAACACCACTCATGGCCAGTCACCAGCTGGATGTAACTGCACCACCACTCTCTGGGCTCAATCACCCATTTTTTACCCAGCAAATAGTGCACCCATGAAATACATAAGCAGCCATTTCTTCTCCAGAAGAATGCTGTGGGAAACGGTGACAAGCATTGTACTAAAGTGCAGGTAGACAATGTCCATGGTCTTTCCCCCCATCCACGTTGTCATAGAAAGAGGTCAGGTTGGCTAAGCAAGACCTGCCTTTCACAAGCCTGTGCTGTCTGGGCCTCATTCCCTGGTTGTTCTGTATCTGCCATGCTTTTTTCTTTATGGAAGCAGTTTTGACACAGGGTATAAGCTGGCTTAAGGTCCATGCTGAATGAACCATCATCCTCTCACCTGGTGTTGTGTGCTGTGCTATCAGGTGCAGCACAGAAGTCCCTGCACTAACTGGGATGGGCTGCTTTTATCATGCATTGCTGTGATCCATAGGGAACATCCTCTGCCTCTGGTGGGTGGGAAAAAGAGAAAAAAGGTGCAAGTGACTGTAAACAAGTCTGTTCCTGTTCTGAAAAAGAAAGTAATTCTAACTCTTGGCAATCTCTCTTTAAATATGGCATATCTTATTTTATTACTAATTTTGTTTAATAGTGAAAATGTATGCAGTGCTTTGCAAAATGCAACATGAACATTTCTTGCCCATTGCCTCCTAGGCAGCAGAGGACTCTTTTCCTATTCTTCTACAGGGAGACAAGAAGTGCCAGATAGTGCAACTGTACTTTCAACAATGTGATTGAAAATAAAAAGTTTATTTTTTCCTTGCAAAGTGTCCTGTTCTTTGTCTTCTGACTCTTGTTGCAGGTGACAGTCAAACAGCCTAGGCAAGGCATCTGTGTAAAAGAGAGTTTCAGTAGTTTAAGAATTGTTCTCTTACACTTGTTTTATGCTTTAATCCAAGTCAAATAATTTTAATATTAGCTGAGCATGTGACTTTCTTTCTGACTCAAAAAACTATGACACATTAAAATGTGTCAGCAGTGTTAAACTTGCTCCATTAACCTAGAAGTGAAGAGCCAATACAAACATGCATTCTGTAATATTATCAGTGTTTGCTTCTATGTGATTATGTTTAAATTCTTTCACTGCCTGTCTCACTAGCTCAAGGAAAGGTAATGGTGCCTTGTTTACGAAAGCATTAATATCTAGTTAGTTTCTCATTAAAAATAAACACACAAAGCAATTTAATTTTGTTTGTTAAAAATGAGTTCTAGTAATATGTGAAAAGTTTCCCAAAAATTCCTCTCAATTAAAAGACTTAATGAAGCTGAAACAAAAGAAAAAATATTTCTATAAGCTAAGACATGCGTTTAACATTCACATGAAGTGAGATTGTCCCTTTGTCTTCAAGAAAAGTGCTAATTTAATGGCAATCAAAAGATAATAGATGCCATGATCATCATGAAAAAAAATGGCCTATTATAGGCAATAATTTTTGCAATATGGTTACTGTATAGATGTCTAATGCAGGGTAAGATATTTTACTGTAACCCCTTTTGATAGAGAGACCACACTCCTTTAATGATTAAAGTATATACACCTTTTTAATGATTAAAATATATCCACCTGTATCTCTAACGCCATCCATAGATAACAGTCTGAGAGAGATGTTCAATTATAAAAAAATTATCACAAATATTTATGATTTTGTATTTAAAAAATTTTAAATTATCTGTTCATAGGAAGTATTTAGGGATATTTTTAAAGAAAACTTCCTGGTATACAGCAAATCTGCTATGTGTATGAGTAATACAGCAGAATTCAGTTACGTGGCATTCAATTGCACAATTGCCTAGGATCAAAACCCAGTCCATCTGTTGAGAGATCAGACAAATGGACATTGGAAACACGACTTGGCACTGAAAGGCAAAAGAAGGGAAAAGAAGACCATGCAGCAGCTTTCCTCCAACCATTAACCAGTGTCCTCGAGCAGAGACAGCTGCCTTGGCCCCTTCTGGGGGTGCTGGGTGGATTTTGATGGTCTAAATACACGAACGGGATGCAGCGCCACCCCAGCTCCCTCTGTGACCTTTGTTCTAGAGATCTGAAATACAGCCTTGCTCAGCAATGCCCAGGGCAAGCAAAGACCCCCAGCATGGTCCCTCTACACCGTTTGTGCTGAGACTGTTGTTCAGCTTTTTGACCCTGTAGGGTTTAGGTAGATTCATATTGGATTTGAACTCTGTCAAAATCTGTTCACTAATTAATTATCCCTGCAACATGTTGGGTTTCTCACTACAAGAAAGACACTGAGGGGCAGGAGCCCTTCCAAAGAACAGTGGTGCAGTTGGTGAAGTGCCTGGAGCACAATTCTGATCAGGAGCAACTGAGGGACCTGGGGGTGTTCAGCCTGGAGAAAAGGATGCTCAGAGGGGACCTTATCATTATCTGCAACTACTTGAAAGAAGGTTGTAGACAGATGAGTGTTGGTCCACTCTCCCAAGTGACAAGTGGCAGGACAAGAGGAAACAACCTCAAGTTGTACCAGGGAAGGTTTAGATTGGATATTAGGAATAAGTTTGCCACTTAAAGGGTTGCCAAGCATTGGAACAAGCTGTCCAGGGAAGTGGTTGAGTCACTAACCCTGGAAGTATATAAAGACCTGTAGGTAAGAAGGATCTTGGCAAGATGTACTGATGTACCAAGACCAACAGTATGAGTTTCAACAAGACCAACTGCTGGGTCCTTCACTTTGACCACAAAAAACACATGCAGTGCAGTGCAGTGATACAGGCTGGGATCAGAGTAGCTGGAAAACAGCCCAGCAGAAAAGACCCTGTGGGGGGCTGGTCGACAGCTGTTGAACATGAGCCAGTAGTGTGCCCAGGTGGCCAAGAAGGCCAATGGCATCCTGGCTTCTTTTAGAAACAATGTGGCCAGCTGGACTGGGGTAGCAGTCTCCCCCTGTACTCGGCACTGTTTAGGCTGCACATCAAGTACGGTGTCCAGTTCTGGGCCCCTCAGTTCAGGAAGGACACTGAGGTGCTGGAGCAAGTCCAGAGAAGGGCAACAAAGCTGGTAAAGGAATCTAGAGGCTAAGTCCCATGAGGAGCAGCTAAGGGATCTGGGATTGTTTAGCCTGGAAAAAAGGAGGCTCAAAGAAGACCTCATCACTCTCTACCTGAAAGAAGGTTGTAACCAAGTAAGAATCGGTCTCTTTTCCCAGGACGAGAGGGCATAGTTTCAAGCTGCAGCAGGGAAGGTTCAGGCTAGACATTAGGAGGAATTTCTTTACAGAACGGGTGACTAGACATTGGAATGGACTGCCCAGGGAGATGGTGGAGTCACTCTTCCTGGAGGTGTTTAAGAAAAGACTGGAAGTAGCACTCAGTGCCATGGTCTAGTTGGTATGGTGGTGTTCAGTCAAAGGTTTTACTCAATTACCTCAGAGGTCTTTTCCAACCTAATTGATTCTGTGATTCTGTGTGGTTACTGGAAACATGGATTAGTAGTGGACTTGGCAGTGCTGGGTTAATGTTTAAATGATCGTAAAGGTCTTTTCTAACCTATTATATGACTCTATGTTTCTCTATCAATTAAACTTATCTCAAGGATATTTTATGATTTGTCTCTGAATCCTGGTAGAAAATGTCCATATATTGCAGCAGATTGAAACCGATGTCTTCCATTAGCACTATACGGAATTCTCAAGAACAGCATTTAAAATATTTTGGGATTCAAGACAATGTAGAAGTAGACTTTCTCTAGGTTGATTTTGTAACTGACTGGCAGAAATTCCTAATAATACCTCAAGAGGAGTAAATTAAGTAAAAATTATAAATGAAGAGAGAAATTTCTCCACAGGAGGCAGGGTATGGTTTGCCACAGAAATTTGTGCTAACACTAGCCAAGTAACTGCTATGTGATAGGATCTTCTATTTCACCTAGTCCTGTTTAGCGATGGAAGACAGACATACTGTAAAGTCTATTTCATTAATAAGTTCAGATTCAGAAAAATGCTCTTTGTTTGAGTAAATATATCATTTCAGGTGAGCTGAAAAAGTACATAAATCAACAAATAATTTGCAGACAAAGTATAAAATACTGCATAACTTGCCGAGACATTATAAACTTATTGGTTTTTTCAATGGTATAAGAGTGCAAAATACCTTCCCCCATTATAGCCTTGATACTTTTCTTCTCGTCTATCCTAAACAGGATGATTTGTACACTCTTATACATTTCTGTATTTACCCTAAGACTAAGACTCTGGAGTGGCATAATAGGGTAAAGAGACATATTAAAGTATGATAGACTTTTGGAATAGGCTTTTAAAAAAGAGACCATACATGTTGAGTAGTGAGATTATACTTTTATTGGATCTGAATCTTTATGACTCCATAGGCAAGGAACTGTTCTTCTTTTCCAGTGTAGGTGATTTTACAGGCTCCACATTCATCTGGCATACACTGACATTCACAGGCTCATGCTCTAGCATTCAACGGTTCATCTCTAGGGAGGAAAAAGGCACTTGTTCCTTTTTATTGCAAGGAATACAAACATATATACAGGATCATGTGGGGGCAATACAAAATTTATCCTTTGGAATGCCTCAAATACATCTGGATACCTGCATTAAACAAAGCATGCAGAAAGGTGCCACTCTCTGGTTGCACAACATTGGGCAGCTTCAAAGAACTGTTTAACTTCCCTGTACACTGCTTTTCCCACCCTTTGGTCTCCCACACATATCCTTTCTTTGCACTTTAAGTAACGACAGCGTGATTGAGTCCTCAGGTATTGCTGGAATCAGGCAGCCCTTCTGCAGACACAGCCCTGCTCTGCAGGTTCCCTTACTACAGACTCCTATGCTCCTAACATATCTCCTGGCTCTGAAAGATATAGCCAAAATCCCTCTTTTAGATATAGGCAAAATCCCATCTTTGTTGCAGCCACTAGAGGGATCTGTGCCTTTAGCTCTCCTGTTCTCCTTTCTTGTCCCAAACTGGGGGGAAGACCAGAGCAAACTTACCTTTTTTTTGTTAATTTGTTTGGTTTTTGTTTGTTTGTTTGTTCTTTTTGTTTGTTTGTGGGGATTTTGGGGGGTTGTTTTTGTTGTTCTATTCCTTCTTGAGTCTGATGGTACAATGTACATTATTTATAATTTTGTTTCCTGTAAGTTAGTTTTAAACCTTTAGAGCTAAATGATACCTATTTATCAATTATTAAATCTTGATTCATGCCTGTGGCACCTAGGGTGCCCACCCAAACAGAAGCCAGGATTACTTGTGCTTTGAGGTCAAATGGAAGTGCACATTCTTGCTATAGCTTTGGTATTTCTGTGCATGTGCAGATGGTATGAAAATTACTTTTACAAATGTACATCCTGGGGAAAAAAACCTACAAGGTAGCCCTTCAGATATGATGAGAAAGAATGAATGGTTTACACAAAGTGATTTTGAAAAGTAGATCTTGGTATTTTATGTGTGTTACATCACAAAACGCACAATTCATGACAGGGGTTTTGTAAACATTTTTTTTAAAACATTTGAAATATGGGGGTATTTGTATATGATTGAAAGGGGGCTTTGGTCTTTATAGCTGGAAATCAAATTAATCAGAGGAGATGGTTAAAAATTGAAAAATTGTTAAAATGTTTTTGAAGTTGTCAGGGAACACTTCAGCTATCACTGCTGCAGTGGGAGCATTGGTTGAGGGAGCCAGTAAGAGCAGAAAAGCTTCAACATTTCCTTGTTTGAAACTTCTCGTAGGTCAAAACTGACTGAAAATAATTACATTGGATTGCAGCCTCAGTCCAGTTCCTAGTGGACAAGTGTCCATGTCACAAAATTCACCATTGCAATTGGCAATAGTTGGCAGGCTCAGCAGAGAAGTCAAGGATTGAATGGGCATGGAAATTAAACTATTCTCCTGCCCCTAATTGTGGTCCTTTCAAGTCATCGTTGAGCAACATTGTTTGGGAAAAGTTGCAGAGCTGTTGGCAGTGCTGAACATGCTCTGTGGATAAACACAGGATTTTCATCTCCAAGGTCTTAATCTGGCACATTTTGTAGCCTTAAAAGTCACAGAGAGGGTGTGGGGAAAACAGTTCTTTTTTCCCCTGTTATAGCAGTAATATTTTCTCAAAGAAAATAAAACCCACAGTTGAAATGAAGAATACTGTCCTTCTTCCAAAATATTATCCCGTCTTCATATATATTGATTAAAATAATAAAACTTTTTTATTTTTTAACTGAATCCAGTCTCATTATTTCTTTTCATTATATATTTTGGCAGAAAAGTGACTGTGTTGCTTAAATGATTACCTGAATAACCTTGCTTAAATATGCCACTGGTGGCCTAATTTATACGCTAAGAACGCTTGCACTCAAGGACATGTTTGGAGCCATCGGAAAACATGGGAATCAGACCATCATTGGTTTCTCATGGATTTGAATGGGAAGTTTTGTTTAACATCTGATAATAAAAATTGTTTTAATCTAATTCTAGTTGGAACTTGACATAAAAAGAACCCAAAACAGGTGAGCACTATCAACTTTAATTTTCCCCTCCACAGAAAGAGTAATATTTGTGTACTGTTTTTAAAAATGGAGTTGAGAGAAATAAGTAAATAAAATGTCAACTTCCTGCTCACAACAACTGTATCAGTTTCTAGTCTTTTGAGGGGAGGATTGATGACTTTTGATTTTTTCTTCTTAGTGAAGAGTTAGAGGAAAATTATATGGCTTTTCCTAATACCAGCCTAATTTAGAGGGTTTCAGCTTAGGTGACTAGCCTTCTGGAATGTTTTTTTAGGATGAATCTCCATGGGAAACAAGTGTGAAACAAAATTACCTAAAAGACTGTATTTTACCAGGTACCTCAACCTTATGTAGGATTAATATTTTTGTGATGGTTAGTATCAGACTATTTAGATAACTGTGGTCTAGACCAAGAGGCAAATATTCTGTGGTTGGTTGTTGTTGGTTTGCAATTTTTAAAGTGCTGTTTAAAAGCTACTAATGCAGTACCCCTGACAACAGTAAGCATATTCTCTCTGCTCTGCTCTGGAAGCATTTTTGTTTGGTTGGTTGCTTGCTTGGTTTTGTTATTTTTTATTGGACATATGAGACCATATTGTTCTAATGTCTTGTTCATATATATCAGAATAATTAAATTTGTTATTTGCATCTATTAATGATACAATAATACATTAAGAAGATTGTAAGTGACTTGTTAGTGGAACCACTTCCTAATTTAAAACAAGTTTCTCAGTATTTGTGACATAGAAGCCTGAAGCAAAACACTAAATGGAAATTTTTGAAAATGGAATGCTTCTTGTCAGATACCAAGTGTAGAATCACCTGGCATATAACTGCTGAGCTTCATGTTTGTTCTGAAAACAAAAGTTTTCTAAGGTAAATATTTAGGCAGAAACTAAATTCAAAGGCCACCTGGTAAGAATACAAGTCTTAATAAACATCACTAACACACCTCCGTGGAACTTTGGCTAATTCAGTTCCTGGCACTTATGACTGCAGGTTTACTTTTACCATTGAGACAAGACCCACATCACAGAATTGTAAAGACAACAGTAATCAACCAGAATTCAATGCTAAATCCCCCAAGAGATACTGTTCTTCTTCAAGACCTCTGACATGCTGCAGTAACTGTCCTCTTGCAGCACAGCCAAGGGACCAAAGGAATATAGTAGCTTACCTGTTTCCAGAACACATGAACGAGTCACAAATCTTCCAACCAAACCAACCAGCCAATGATTTCATCCTTGAGGATGAAAAAGGTATACATCTCAATTAAGATAATTGGTGTTAAACCACATGCTTGTAGTAGTTTAGTGTGGCTATTATTATATAACAAAGATCTGTGGAAGGTCTTTGTACACCTTCCAGCCTGCGCATTGGATTTATTTTAGGTGGGACACAGTGCGCGCAGAACTGAGCCCACCCTTTAATCCTGAGGTTCGTCTACCGGGGCCAAGCGAGCTTGGACAGTGGCAGCGAGGTCCTCAGGACGTAGGTGGATTGCCTTACAGGGCTAACGGGCTCCGCCTACCCGGGGAGTGTCCCTGACCGGGAATCGAACCCGGGCCTCGGCAGTTACAGTGCCGTATCCTTAACCACTAGACCACCAGGGGCTCCTGTAGTAGTTTAGTGTAGCTATTATTATACTCTGATACTTGAATTTACTATTATTTTTTCCTTTGTTTGTCCTTTTGATTCAACATATGACCACAGAAGATTTAATAATCGTGCTCTAATACAAAGGGTTTGGTGCTCATTGCCACTGCGCACTGAGTCACTGGGATGTGGGGAGAAAGGTTGCCTTTTCTGTATTGTCTCTCAAGAAATAATTTTGAGAAGACCACATTTTTAATCCATATGAATAAAAAAATCTTATGCTCATGTTCATGTTTGAGAACTAAAAGGAGGACTGAAAAACATGAGAGAGAACTGTGGTCTGAAAAACAAAGACTTCAACCTTGTGTCAACTCTAGTATGGCTATTTTCTTGACCTCTGCTATTGTAGATGACTTTAGGTAACTTTCAGGTCTTTTGTCTGTCTCCATCATTTCTCAAAGTTTATATCATCTGGCAATAAAGTTTTAAAATTGTTTAAATATCTCAAATTGTGTTATATGCTTCTTGAGGGAGTATCAATTTTGAAGGTTGAAAGCTTTAAAAATTCTGTGGTAGTTATCTCAAAAGGCTAGTAATGAAACAGATTTTTCTTACACAATTTTATCTGTATGCTATTGACTGAATACGGTGCTAAGCTGACTGTATAAACATGGTTCTTTGTGGACACAGATATGTATCACAAAATACTCTTATCAAACTTGGTCCTAATCAGCGTCTTTCATAAATGGCCCTCCCAAGTGCTTCTCAAATGCTCTTTTTCAGCATTTCTTGTTTTGGGTTCCACTTGACTATATCTGATATTTTTTCTTGTTACTGAGATTACTAGACTCCAAGATGTAGGCCTTATTGTCCTCTTGTACTTTCTCTGACAAGGCCAGGAAATAAATTATATAATAGACCCCTCCATGTCTGTCACTTTTCTTTTGTCTGATGAGACCTTGAGAATCATCTCTGCATGCAATGAAATTTCTGAAAGACCTGTTGAAGTGGAACTCGACCTCCATCCAAAGAGGTATTTTAGTGAAACTACTCTGTGAGATCAGATTTGTTAAGAATTTAGGATAGAAATTAACATTTCTGATTCTAATTTTTTAGAGCCTTATATTTGTTTGGAATGTTAACAAAAAGAACTATGTATTCCTTTTCATCTGATCTTTTAAAAAGAAGCTGTTGATTTTTTATGCACAATACTCCATCCCCACAGATTGGACACTACACGGTTGGGATTTTTAACCTTCCACAAATATAGTAGGAAAGGATGCATCTCAACAATTACTATGTGTCCTGTATCACAGAAATCTGGTGATTCACTATAACACCATGAAATTATTTCTGGCAAATGATGGCAATTTAAATTGTGACCTGTAAACATATATATTGCACCTATACGCATATATGTAAGTGTAAGTGCCTTATCTCTTACATCTTTTTATTCATTTTCTGTTCTGAGCAACAAGCATATTAATGATGTTGTTTTCTCACTTATATTTCTATTACTGTCCTCAAATAGTAATCATATCTATTCAGGTAGACATATACTCATTCATGGTTTGGATAATATAAAATCAAATGGTCATAAAATATGATAAAAAGGGATGAAAATAAAGGTTGTCTATGGTTTGCAAGAAAACCTGATGACGGATGATGGCATTTGCTAAGAAAGCTAGACATTGAAGCATCAATCAACTGTAAGATGTTAATAGAAATTAGGCACTTCAATTCCTTGATTATTTCTAATTTAGTCTGGAAAGTTTAGTGGTAACATTTAAAATGAGTTCACTAAGAAACTTTAAATCCTACATTATAAAAAAGTTTTTCTCTTCATAAACCAAATTTATTTTTGCTGATTTAATTTCCATCTAGTTTATCGATCTTTTTTGTATATTATACAGTATGTCTATAATAAAACACATTAAATCTTTGAGAAAAAAAAATATTCAAAATATAATCAAAATCCCACCAACTTCTTATGGATATTGACCAGCACAATAGAAAAAGCTGTTTACAGTCTCTGAAATGGAAATGGAGTATATCTCCAACAGCAGATTGCAAAAAGGAAATATAAACCCCAAAGCACCCAATGAATGTGAAAAAGCCAATTTTGCTTATAGGTCTGTCATTCAAAAGTTAAAACATTGCAATTATATGTTGTAGACAAGTTCTTTGCAAAGTGGAAGATGTTTTCTGTTCTGATTGTTCTCATTCTTTTGCTTAATTTCTTAAAGATTTTCACTTAATAGAGTTTCACGTTTGACTTTCTTCTTCAGACATGGCAACTTATGTCAAAGATCAGAAAAACAATTGACTTTCTCAATGAGACATTTTGAAGACACTTGCATAATTAGAAGATAGCATCAACAAAATTATATTAGTGAAGAACTGTGTTAAGGAAGTCGTATTTTTTTAGGATTCCTGAGTCTTGGTCCTGTGGATAGACCAAGTCATATTGAGACGATGTCATCCATCATATAATCCTCCGTATTATTTTTGAATACCTAAGACGTCGTGCATACTATCATGAGGTTAGTCAACTGCCTATTGTGAACATCAACTTGTCAGCATCATTTACTCTGCAGCTTCCTTGATGGAGTTTCAGCAGACTATGATGATTTGCAGCTTCACTGTGATGTTTATGGGCTCCATAAAGAAAAGGTTCTAAAAAGAATATGGGCACTGAAAAAGGAAATACAACCTTTTCTGGAGGAGCACAGAGCAGAGCAGACTAAACATTTTGGGAATTTCTTGCCTGCCACAAACAGATGATGATTCCCCATAGACATTCTTACTTATTTTATACCCTCAACAAAAGTCTTAAGGGTTTGCATAAAAATTTCAGAGCCATCTCCTCTTTACACAAGAAGTTTGATGTTTTGTAGCAAGATCTTGGAAGACAGAGAATGTCTTATTTTCAAACTTTAAAGGGGAGAAAGACATAGTTGCAGCTGGTATTTAGGCCTAGCTTTCAGTAGAGGTATCGATGAGCTATTGCAGACTCCAGACATTCCTTTACTCCACATTAGCTCTGCGTGATACTCATCTGGTGTTAGCAGCAACTAGAGAGGTAGATCAGGGAAGGACTTAAAAACTTACCCTGCTGTAGATGTAGTTTCTTTGAGGTGATTGGGAATTTAAATTGCAGTTGCTTATAGCAGTCTGACTACTGACTACTTGCACCTTACTTTCATACATTTTGTCATCATATATTTTGTCATCATATATTTTGACAAAAAACCCCAAAACATTATATATCTTCTTTTGAGATTGAATTAGTCAAAGCAATTTGGGAAACTGCAATAGCTAGATTTATCCCCTGCACACCCACAGTTATGCTAGTCTGTTCCTTTGTCCTGCATTTATAATATGCACTGCCACGAAGAATGGAAATCTCAGTTTCAACCTTCTTTTCCACACTGAATGGGAGAAGGGATAAATGCCTTTACTTTGTGAACTGAGTTGTTGTAGTATATTTTTGAGGTAAGCAAAATCAAATGTGTTTCTGCAGAGTCTGTTTTCTCTATATGGTCATATTTGAGTGCATCATCTTATTCGTAAGATTGCTGGCAAAGTTACATTGAGTTTCCTAAACTGTGATGTGATTTGAATTGCTGCACATTTCTGAAGGGTGTATGGTCATTTTTATAAAAGGTCATGAGTATATTAAAGGCTTTAAGTGCAAGGCTCTCAGTTATCTCTATCTTCTTGGATCAGATGTAGCAGAAGCAGCTAGAGGAAATATGACGGGACAGAGATATCCCTCTCCCCAACAACTCTTACCTTCTGTGTCTGTTGGCACAGGATAGATATACACTGTTGGAGAAAGACTTTGGGAATCCGTGGGAACAAAACTGTCTTATATCAGCCTCTGCAGTCTGAAGAGCTGTTGTGCTTTCCATTCTCACATCCAAACATAAGGGCCCAAGACATTCCTGTATTCGCAACTCTTCAGTGTCCAGGGGCTGCTTTCTCAATCCATGAGTCAGAAAGCAGGTGCACCTACAAAATTTCTGACGGAGCATTAGAAGCAGCAGCCACCTGGGACTGTCACTTCTGCTATAAACTAGTTTTTAACACTTACTTTAAGACTCATTATTTTCCTTTGCAGATGTAAATTGGTAGGAGTTTTATATACCAGATTTACCACAGATGTTATGGATGTATTTTGGATGATACACTTTCAACCACAATTTTTTAATCCATTTAACCCAAACTGTATTACAGCTATACTGATGCTACTCACTTTTTTTCCCTCAGATTCCAGATTTCAGAAAGTACTTCCAAGCTTTCTTTGAAAATGATGCTTTTGATTTTTTACTTCTTTAATATTCAATGTTGGTTCATTATCGTACTGCTTCTAGCGCTGTACCTTTACCCAGTTAGATGAACTCTGCACTCATGTGTGAGTTAAACTTATAAAACTATTATGGTATTTTCCAAAAATATTTTTTACAGTATTCTCATCAATGTGCAACATTGATTCAATTTTTTTCATTGCATTTCTATAATTATTTTTTAAAAAGCCTTTACATGTTTTTCCAGCACAGGAGACTGTACTAATGTGGTACCAATGTACATGACACATATCACACAAGATGTCCTTTAGCAAAATGCTGCATCATGGTTTTGTATTGTGGCATAGCGATGTAATGCCATATGAGCCAGGAAAATGTCAGACACGTCATGCTGTTTCTGGTTTATGCAGTTCTAATGTTTGTTTAAACCATAAGGTTTAATCTAGTGTCAGCGACTACAGAAGGATACACTTAATTGGCATCCTACAAAGACAACATGCACATTTTAAGCAGGATGATTCTGGGGAGCACATTCACGGCAGTACATATCAATTACTCTAGATAAGCAGCACACCTAGTCTGTTGAACTGACGTGCCTATTGATGTCTATGGTGTTGCTTCTCCAGTGCTGTTCACAGGTTGGTTTGCACATGCCTGCTAGTGAGAAAAAAGGTGGCAACAGGGGAACTCCGAGTGTGCGTGCTGCTAGACACGCTCTCCGTGAGCATTTCTACTTGCCAATGAGCATTTGGTGGCAGATTTCCGTGGGAGGAGTTCCTATGGAAACAAAACGGATATTTGGTCTCTCCAGCTTGCTCATTCAGTTTGCATTAAGTTCAAGTGGTTTAAGTTTAAACTCTTAATAATGTCAGCCCCTATCTCTAAATCTACTCATAGTAGATTATCAGTGTGCAAAAATATTCTTGTGAACTCCTATTATCTTTGTTATTTTGCAATGTACAACCACTTGTTTCCTTGGTGCATCATTCTGCAAATTAATTCAGTCTTATTAATTATTTTTTCTTTTAAATATTCTGATAATTAACTTTGTAGAAAAATATATGTATGTAGGATTGTAGCCACCTATTAATTTCAGCAATGACTGAATGCAAAAACAATTTTTTCTGTGATCACATAATAAGTATCAAATGTGACTCTTCTTTCTTAATTTGAGGTATTCAGAATGCAAAGACCAAATAAAAAAAAAAAATAAATACACCACTCATCAATTAAATATGGTCGGGGCCAGAAGAAAGACCTTTTGTTTGCTCATTTAGGAAGTTAAGCAAGAGAATAAAATTTGATAAGTTACAATAATTAAGGAAGGTAGACATAATAATAATCTGCCCTATATTGTATATGTATGATGTCTAATTTCATAGCTAGTTTTGATATATTACTTATTAATATTAATGAAGTAATTATTTAAAATGTGTGTCATATTTTGATAATCTAATCCTTTGTTCCACTTATGTTTCCATTAAGTGTCTGCAGATCAGTACATGACATTAATATAATATATAGGAAGTGGTTTTCATAACAAGGATAAAAAGTGCATATATTGTTAGAAAAAGAATTGTTGCTTACGTTTTCCTTTCATTTACTTAAGCTTAACAGATTGAAAGAGTGTGTCAGGTTTGTTTTGTTTTTTTTTTTTCCCAGGAAGATTGAATGTGAATCTAGCATGCAGATGGCATGTAATTGCATTTCCTGCATTGTTACTATATAGGTTTCATTACTTTTTCACAGCAATGCACTGAGATTTAATCACCCAAGGCTAGCATTTGCTGGTAAGATGTGTGTATCTGGCGGTCTTGCTCAACGGTTAGAAAGCTTACCCTTTGCCTCATGTGCTTCTTCCATTACTGCTGTACCATATGTTCTTTACAAATCCAAGCAGAAGAATCATAAGCACTGAATTTACCTGGGACTGAACTGAAGGATTTCAGACAGTTACAAAAAAATTTAGACAATTACAAAAAACCGACATATTTCTCTTGCTGTCTCAACTCAGGTTTCTTCTTTCTCTCTGTTTTGCCCAATACGAGTATTTATCAACCTGAACTTCAAGAGTGCAAATTAGGGTTATCCTTTTATTGAGAATGTACTTGCTCATTCTGATAGTTTGTGAAACGAGCTATGAAATTTGCTTCATCTCCCCTCATGTTTACACAGGTGAGAAAGATTTTCCCACACTTGTGTGTATCTATGATTTAACTACAAATGACATTGTACCTTTCTAACATTAACCCCTTAATCTAGTACATTTCTACAAATAACCACCTGTAGTCAATTCTTTATTCATAAGCCTTATCTGTTGTTACAGTATATAATCTGTGAGAATGCCCTAATTTTTATCATTCTCTAAGCCTGTCATCATGGCTGAGACAAGGCTTATCCCTCTGAGCAGATGAGATTAGTCGATCATGTTGAAATCAGAAGAGGGATTATAATGCTTGTAATACACTGAGTCAAATTAAATGCATTTTGTTTGTACATCAGAAGATCTTGTTGCTAAGGCTTTGGTGTCTTCTGCTGACTGTATAAATTGCCAATAAAACATATGAAGGATGGGTATGGGAAAGAAAAGTCAAGAAAAAAGTAGAAACAAATTAAAAAATATTTGGTTTCTTCAGCCTGGCAAACTAGAGGCTTAACTGATCTTATGTCACCCCCAACAATGGGATTTTCACCAAAGACAAACTCTGATTTAAATTGCAAGTTATTAATTTTAATTCATCTTTGACCAACTCTAAGGACATCTTTTCTTCTGAGTAACTTCTTGCCATTTTGTACTTATTCTTTTGTTATTTTTTAGACAGGTTTCCTTTGCCCTGACTGTTTTGTGAGAACACAGTATAAACACACATGGTATTTATGGGCTGCAATGCATAAGGAAGGAGATATGTATAAACATATATATAAGAAATGCAGACATAAAATTATGAATCAGCTGGTCAAGTAATTCCTTCTGCTACCCCATCTGGTGCTTTGGTCATATCTCAGTGATTCAACAACAGGAGCTATTCTTAGAGAATAGAATTTATATAGAAGTATAGAAGAACCCATTTCCCAGTAACAGCCACTCTTTTTTATTTGTACTCTTCCGGATAAACATTCAAAAACTTGGATATTTATCTCAGCCTTCTCAGGATTGTCTGAACCATGCAATTCAAAAAGTGGAGATGAAAATATCCAGTGAACAATATTACTTAATATTATTTCAAGCATTTCTGTTCTAAATCCTGTTCACAAATTCAAAAATGAAAAATACTATCAAAAATCAAAAATGAAAACTGAAAGTAAGAATTAGGTGTGAAGTATGCATGTGGAAGGAGTATGTCTTCCTTTTTTGCCTTGGGGTATAAGAATGGCCTATTATTTGGCTTCTAGGTAGAGACTAAATCTGATTCAGTACAAATATACTCAATACAGAGTCAATTGCGTCAAATGCCACAGGTAAATTTTAGTTATCCTTGTAATAACTTATAACAGTAATTCTAAGCATTTGCCATCAATGGGAGGAAGCAATGTCTAAATCAAAGTAGTCAAAGCTTCTCCTAAGTTTAGAAATCCTTGTGTTTTGGTAGGTTCTGGTGGAATGCGATGCCCTGAATGCCTGATGTAAACAAAGGCTCTTAATTATCTGAATCTCTTGGAGCCTATAATACAATCCTTGTGGAGCTGTATTAAATATGTTAGAGCTATGAGATTTCTGCATAAAGTAGCTTATAAGCAGCTTGGGCCACACAGGTTTGCTTTCATCTCCAAGCTATTTTCCATTTGTGAGTTAACCTGAGCTGTTGCCCTTGCACCAGAATAACACTCTAGTTGGTGACCAGATTAGTCCTTTCACAGTGCTTGCATTTGTGTTTTATGATTCAAAATCAGGGACAATATTTGTGCCTGTTCATAGATTTTCCTTTCAGAAGGTCCTTCAATGTCTTTGAAAAGTTAATGTACCTTATATGTCTCAGGCAGGAATAGGGAACCTCCTGCCACTGTGACGTGGCAATAGTTAGCCTAAATAAAAATATGAATTCAATATGTCGTGGGTTACCAGCTCCCCCCAGGCTGAAATGGTCAGGCCCAGGTATATTTCCGGAGAAAAAGCCAATCAAAAGTTCTAGTAATGCCTCTGCTAATGACATATTTAAGAAAACGGAAGAGAAGGCGTTGTCGCAGTAAGAATTTTGGCAGCCATGTGAGGAGAGTGGCAGCAGGCCCCGAAGTGGGGGCCAGGCCCCACTCCCCCAGCCTTGGGCTGAGGGCAGGCATGGCATCAAAGTCGCTCCAGCCGGGATGTGTCACAGTGGAGAAACAAACTCCAGACAGAAGCTGCCCAGCTGAAACATGTTGCGAGACAGATTCCGGCCGGTGGAGAGCAGAGGACGACTAGAGATAACCAGCAGCTTCAAGGTCAGTTCTAGCAAGAGAAGAGCTAAGACGAGGGGGGAGTACTTTTTCCTCCTCTCTCCCTGCAACAGGGGAAAAAAAGACTGAAAGTTACAAACCCCTTTGGAAGATAACTGGGGTGCAGAGAGACCCCCAGCAGTTAATGAGAGAATTTGACCTGGAACAGACGAGTGCCTACAGAGGCTGTGACCCTTGTGAGAGGTCTGAATTGAAGCATAATCCTGCTAGAGACCTGTGGCCTATGTAGAGAGAGAGAGGTTTATGCTGGATCAAGTTATCTCAAGTAGAACCTGTAGTCCCGATGAGAGATCCATGCTGGTGCAGCTCACTTGTGACCCTAAAGGACAGCAGAGAATGGAAGAGCTGCTGTCCTGGGTGGACCCATAAAGAGTGGTCTATTTAGGACTATCTTCAGTGGCAATGGGACCCCCACGCAGCAGAGGAAGGATTCAAAGCCATTCTCTGTAGTTGTGGGTGAAGACTATGGTGAAATAAGTGTCCCACTGCAAAGGACCCCACAGGAACAGGGGAAAGGACTCAAAGCNGAAAGAAATGCTTTTGTAAATATTTTACCAAAAGAAGACACCTTTTTCTTGGACTGAAAAGGAAAAAAAGTTAAGAGAAATGCTTTTGTTAGACCTGGCACCCGACCAACTGTCCAACTCCACAGAAGAGAGAGATTTTCTTCCCCTTACCTAGTTTTCCCGAGGCAATAAAGACTGAAAGTCCTAGTAGAGCCACCAAAATTGTATATAGCAACCTGATATTCTTTTTATTTATAAATAAGTTAGCTTAAGTAATACTGTTGTAGTATATGTTATTGATAAGATAAGCTAGTTTAATTAGTATTGGTGTAGTATATGTGATTTCTCAGCTTTTATCTTTCTAGTAATAAATCTTAGTATTATATCCCTTATGTCAAGCCTCTGTTTTGTCTGTATAAAACCTCTCTCAACTGATAGTAATTGTGTGAAGGGGGGAGTTCGAGAAAAAGGGCTTGATCCCTGGTAACCCACGACACAAGATTAGGCTATCTTTCAATTTTTTAAAATTTTTCATTACATATTATTCTACTCAGAATCCCTGAGCACTGCTATTGCACTGTATCATACCGCTTTAGGATTATTCCTGTAATGGGATCTGGGTTTGCTATAGTGTGTGAGAAGTACTATGCAATACTTCAGGATTAAATTGTCATGAAAAATTTGAGGGTTGTCAGCACTTCTGAGAGATAAGAGAGAAGTATAATATGAAGCAAAATTGTGAATGAACTGCAGGTTTTCCAAATTTTCTGGTAATATAATTATACAGATGTTTCTCTAGATACTTTTCAAGATACTGCAAATATATATCCTTTGAGAAGCCCTGCCCTGAAAGAATGAAGTAAATATTTAACTTCATACGTAGTGAATAAACTTGTAGACTTCACAGATTTCCTTTGTTTCAACCTGAGAGGTTAGCCAGATATTGCAGATTATTTTATTTTTTCATCTGGAGGCAGAATTGTTGATGCTTCAGGTGTTGATTTTGCTGCAGTGGTGCTTGATTGCTTAGAACACGCACAACAAGAACCATGCAGGAGTGAACTCACAGTGCTGAGATTAACCTCTGCTAGCACTCCTCTTCCTCAGGTCTAATCCTTCTTTGCTTAGTCTGGCACAACTTTTTCACTGCTTCCATTTTTTGTTCACTGCTGCTGCTTTGTTAACACCTTTTGGTGAACTTGTCTTTTGGCAATCTTGTTCCTCCTCTCCTTCCCCCTGCGCCTCCTCCCCTCCCCAGTCATTTCTAGGGCTTAAATGTTAGGACTTAAAATTATAAAATGAAAGATTTTTTTTAACTTATCATATTGAGGGAGATGTTGATACTAAAATTGCTTACACTGCATTAAGTGGAGACAAAGACAGAAGGTTTTTGATCAATGAAAATGGGAAGACTGCTAAACTCTTGTTAGCTGGAAGAAAAATGACATGTGTTTCATTCCCCCCCTTCCCACCCCACCACATATATGCACCTCCTACCCTACAAATTGTTTTTCATTGACATCTGTATACATGTGCTGTGCTCTTTCACAGACCGTAGAAAAGATTTCCATCATTAATCTGCAGAGGGTTTACCAGCTTTGGCTGTTTATTCTTCTTTTGGAAGTTTATGAAATAAAAGAGTTGCTATAAATGGCATGATATAGATCAGTCTTAAAATATAGATGAAAAAAAATTTTTATTAGTCCAGGCATTTATATAAATGTACAATGACCTCATTGGTTTCATTAGTTCAAATACAGAAATGCCAAGGGTAAAAATCTTAATATTTCAACACAGGCATGGTTCATTATTTGAGGTCAAGACAATTATTTCCCCCATAATGTTTAAGTATATAGCTAAATACAATGCAAATAAATGAAGTTTGACATAGAAAAATACATTTTAGTCAGATGTAAGAGACTAGAAACTGGACTATACCTGTATATATACATGTGTGTGTGTATATATTTTTTTTTCTCAAGTGTTAATTTCTATCACTTGATAATTCTGAGATCCTTCCCAATGCATTTTCCCAGTGCATGACTCAGACATGCCTGTAAAATATTTTGAAGAATCATGAAACTGTACCAAGAATGTCAGAATTTGGATAAAACAAAGATTATTAAATAGTTTGATAATTGACAAGAATAAGAAGACACCATGCTAAAATTAAAGTGCCCAGTGAGCCTCACTAGAAGCAAAGAGACAGTGAGGAAGTTACATTTCTACCAGACATTTTCTGCAGGATCTGGCTGTGAATATACTGTGTTTGTTAGTGTTGGGGAGGGAATGACCAACGGTGAAAGCTGACAAAAACTAATGCTAAACATTTGATTTAAAAAACCCCCAAAACAAATTGTAAACCACAGTACTTCTGGCAATCAATTCCCTTTAACAAACCTGTTGGTTGTAGCTGCCCAAACATGGCCACTAAAAGGATGTGAAGGTTTTATGTAACTCTACAGAGTAACAATATTCCTTCTGCTTTTGCTCAGCAGCCTCCATAAATAGTCTTATAACTTTCTTTGGGAGGGAGGTACTAACAAAAAAAATTAAAGCTGAGTTTAGCATCTTCCAAAAAAAAAAAAAAAGTGTTTGTTCTGAAGGAAAGAAAAATAAAATGAAAATAAATCAGTTTACAAACTCCCCTTGGTCCAGCATCACTCACCTCAACAGCCACAGCTATGCTAAAGTATCCATCACTGTAATTTCTTTTAGCATGCATCCCTTTCAGTCCTGCTGTCAAGCCTCCAGTTTGCTGATGACATTTTCCCTTTGCAGTGATGGGCAGTTTGAATATGCAGAAACAGCAGTAATAAAGTTAAGTGTGGATTTCAAGATTAGTCCAAAGCAACCATCAATAATTTCTCATTCGACAAAGGTGATAATTGAGGTAAGCTATATAACAAGAAGATTCCAGTTTGGTTAAAATCACCCTATTAGCTGCTTAATAGTGTTTTTAGTCAAATAAATTAGCCTAGGATCTTCCATATAACCTTGACATTGTGTATATTAAGTATGCTTGGTCTTGTACTACATCCACTCTACCAGGAGAGACAGTTGTCATATTGCATAATATTCTGAATGTGTATGCTTTTGGACAACAAACATTACATATTTCAAATAACAGATAATAAATCTGCTTTAAGATAAACAAATGACAACAAATCTGGTGGTAATTTATGGTACAAATATTAGGGAGTGTCAATAACTTTGTTTTGGATGTTTTCACTTAGAGCTATAATGACGCAACCTCCTTTTAGCCTGAAATCTTGCCAAACTCCTCAATTCATGCTCTCCATATAAATATGGTTATAATGCAAAAAGCACTTTATCAGTGTTTTTCAAGTTTAAGAACAGATTTTACATATGGTCACTGACCACTTCAAAGTGTAAACATAGACATGACCCTAGAGAAAGGCAGATGGTCATAAGAGCTGATTCTATTCCTCCTGAAATCGGTGACAAAAATCTATTATTTTATGATCTCTTACCACCACATGCTTAGTATCTTACAAGAGACATGTTCAGCTCTACTTAGTATCTGACCTGTTATCTTAATATTTTAAGGAGAATCCAACACTAAAAATGTATTACTTTATGATGATTTTTTTTTTCTTAAGCATCATTTGGACTGGTTCCTCTTCCCTTAAAAAGGATGCTCCAGCATCATGGTAACTTGTGGAGGTGGTAGGTAACACTGAAAAAGGGAGGTTTTCATGCAAAATATAAAAACAAAATAGAAAAACAAACACACTTGGTGGAAATGAATGCTTGTATCCAATATTAGAAAGGAACTATATGCTAACTGTAAAAAGAATAAACATATGTGTTTCCTTCTTAAGTACACAAAAGGATTTCTTTACAGATAAAAGACAGAAAATATTTTACATCTTAGTTTCATATTGTGTAGCCCACCACAAAAATACATATAATATAGATTGCAAGGCTTCATTTGTATATTTGTGTAACCCAGAGAGAATGGCAGTATTTTTCTTCCAGCCTTTAGTTAACGGTAGCTACACAAACACATTGAATTCAAAACTCTCTACTGTATGTAAAGTGAGGTACGTTCTTTTACCGCTTGTCAAAACAATCCTGAAATCCCATTTTCCTTTAATAAAGTATAGTTTTGTCCTCCAGAGGTATGCTTGAATAAGATGTCATAGTCTGTTTTTGTTCAGGATTGCACCCTGCTGATGTTCTTAGGCAGCAAGAAAATTACCTTATTGAAACATATTGCTGGTAGTGACTATAGTGCCAAATTTTGCATTGGTATTACACACATGACATATTCAGAGACCTTTGAGTAAGACCATGAATATCAAGTGATTGAAAAGATTATACAGTTTTTTTTTCTCCGGTATAAAAGGTTGTGGTTCTGGATGAGTGTCTTTCAGATCAATATAATTATGTCATAAAAAGATGTAACAAAATAGTTACTTTGCAGCCATTCACACTTACCTGATTTCCTACTGATTTTATTCTGAGTAGAATTATTTTCCTTGCATCGGTTGCACAATTGTTATTTTAGAGGATTGGGGACTGCTTTTAAAATAGTTTCATAATTGTAGGCCCGCTGCTAGATATGAGTACCCGGATAGGTAATAGGTGATTTATACTGTTTGCTTTTCTAGAGGAAAGATACATAGCCTTAAATTATTGTGATGGAGGTACACAGCGGAATATTCACGCACGCGCACACGCACACAGGAACAATTATTTATATATACATGCACCCAAATTCATATGTGCCTGTATGCACAATGGAATGAATGTATTCTTTATGAATCACATATAAACATTTTAAGAGTGCATATGCTAGCAGTAAAATGAGGTTGTATAGAGGTCTAGTTCACTTTGGGTAAAAATCCCTGAATTTCTGGCTGTAGCAGGTGTTTGGAAGCTGCAAGCAGTGTGATAATATTAAAAATTCATGATATCTGGGTTAAAAGTGTTATTTGAATGTTGTATTTTTCCCTTAGACAAATTTAGTTATGCATGTGCTAGTTTTGTGACCCTACAGAGTGATAATTCACTGCCAAGAATCATCAGAGGCAACAATTTGGCTGGCCTGGTTGGCAAAACACTGCCAGTCTAGAAAGCAAAGTTATGATAGTAACCCCTGCTGGTCACTGGAATGGCATCAGAGATTATTTGAGAAAAGAGAATGGGAAATTTTAAGGGAATTTAGATAAAGTTGAAAACAAAACTGATAAAACTGCAGCTATTTGCAGGTAAAGAATAAAGTACTGGCCAGAGTGGTTCCCATTAACATTTCACATGCTAGAGGATCAAGTAAAGCTATCAGGAATGCCTGATTTTTCTACTTTCATTTCTTGTAGGAGTTGATTTCTTGACAAGCAATTCCTACTAATGATGATATGAAACTATTCCAACTAGATAGATAGTTAGAAACTATCTAACCTCAACCTGCATTTACCAAGAGATGGGTGGTTGCTCATAATCCTACTTTGGGCTGCTCCAAAATTTGGGAAAGGAGTTTAAAACAGAATCCAGAATTTGCCAAAGGGCTTATCATGCCTTTGGATCCCTCAGGCTAAGCACCTGCTAGATATAATCTGGTATCTAAACTCAAACCGTCATCTCAGATATGTAATCTGGATCAGTCTCTGACAATTGTTGAAGATGCTTTGGGTCACTGTTCACTAACAGTCTTCCAACAGGGGCAGGACATACAATATACCAGGGGCATACAAGTATAAAGCCTACACCTGCATAAACAGGATTTTATGAAATGGTTTTCCATGATGTGTAGAAACTTAACTCAATGGCCCAGGAAAATCTTTCTGTAGCTGTGTTGCTTTGTGCAGGCTGTAATGGCAAGAGAAAGGACAAGCTAGTCTTTGATTTTTATTTTTTTTTTGTGAGAATTGTAACACTTCCAACAATATCTGTGCCACAGCTTTCTAGGTTTGCCCCTCTGAAGAGTTACATTTATCCACATTACAGTACCATTTAAAAGCACTAAATTACATCAAATTTACAGGACAAGGACAGACCTCACTTATTCACTCGTCACATAACACAGATGTCCTCAACAGACTTAGCAGAGACAAAGATGTTGGGTGGGCTTAGCAGATTCAGATGTAGGGTGGGATAGAGAGATTAAGTATAGTTTAGTATAGCCTCTTACAAAGGTATGAAATTGTAGAGCTACAACTTCCCATTTACTGAAATCCCTTTTCATGCCTTATAGCATTTTACTTAAAAAGCACATAGCTTTACTAAATTGCAATTTCTATGCTGATCGTTACCCTTTTATTTGAACTATCTATTTACATCAAGCATCCTCTAGACATCTCCTATGTCTGTTTTGTACCTGAGTTCTAAAGAAGAAAACTGTACACTAATGTATGCAGTATGGAGAATAAACACAATGAATTAGAGATCTTTGTGTAGTGGCAGTGCCATGATCTTTTGGGAATCACAGAGATGTGGTGAGTTGGCTCCCATGACTGTAGAGTTGCAACGAGGAGCATACAGGTTTTTAGGAAGGACAGGATTCAGGATGGGAAGATGGAAAATCCGTTTGGATCATGGTTTGAGCAATGTGGTCTAGTGGAAGGTATCTGCGCATGTGACACAGGGTTTGGAATTAGATGAGATTTAAGGTCCCCTCCAACCAAAACTATTCTATGAGGAGGAGTCTCCCTTTAGGTGAAAGACCAGCTGGAGTGCATGGAGCTCTGCCTGGGGATGGAAGACAACTAAGAGTTTATAGGATTAAAGAGAGAACAGGTCAATGCGGCATTATAGTGGGTGTCTGCTATCAGCTCCTGCTGTATCTGTGTCTGGTCCCCTGGCTGGTGCCATAGGTCCTCAGACCCCTTATTATGCAAAGGGTCAGCAGTTCATGGCCTCTTGTCTTGGGCTCAGGCTTGGGCTCAGGCTCCTGCCCCCACCAGAGCTCAACCTGCAGCTTGCACTGCAGCTGCACAGTGAGCTAACTGCACTGAATGTAGGCTTTAACACACCCAATCAGGAAGAAGGAGTAGATCAGTCCGTCTACAGGCAGATACGAGCAATCTCATGTTCACAGGCCCTGGTTCTCATGAGTGACTTCCATCACTCCTGTATCTGCTGAAGGGACAACAAAGGAAAACAATCTGTGAGGGTCCTGGATTACACTGATTATAACTTCCTCCTCCGAGTGATTAGAGAAGCCAACGAGGAGAATTGCTCTGCTGGACCTCTCACTCACCAGAAAGGTGGAGAACTCATTAAGGACATGAAGGTCAAAGGTGGCTTCGTCTGCAGTGACCATGAGATTGTGTAGTCCGAGAACCTGAATGTAGGGTGGAGGAGGAGGGTACAACCCTGGGTATCAACAGAGTAGACTTTGGCCTCTTGAAAAATATTCTTGGACTAGTCCCATGGCGTAAGGCCCTGGAGGGAAGAGGGGCCCAAGACAGTTGGTTAGGATTCTAACTGTTCCTGCAAGCTCAAGAGATTTCCATCCCAACAAATAAGAAGTCAGACAGAAAATGCCAGGTCCGACTGGATGAACAAGGAACTTCTGATCAAACTCAGACACAAAAAGGAAGTGCACAGAGGATAGAACAAAGGATAGTCACCCTTGGGAAGTGTACAGAATCCTTGCCTGAGCCCCTAGAATGAAGTCAGGAAGTCTAAAGTAATGTTCTTCAGCAATGAACGTTTGAGGTTTTAATGAAAAGGAAAGTGTTGGGGAATCTGCCTATATCACACTGTGAAGAAATAAAGGGCAAAATAGACTGACTGCTTTTCCAGTCTCTGTTCATGGGTGATGAGATGATGACCTTGGAAAACTTTAGAAGGAATTATTTTCAGGATTGCCATTTAAATATCCCTCCAACTTATCTGCTCAGAGGCCAAATTCAAGACAGACCCCAAAAGACACTAAATCTACAGTCTGGCTATCTCTAAAAGAAGAAACTCCAGGCCTTTTTGAAGACATCTCCTTGTCCCTCCAGTCTGCAGATCAGATGCATCAAACCCTGCCCTTGCTTGGTCCTGCTGTCTATGAGCTTTCACATGTAGAATCTGGCAGAAAGGCATATTGCTTAATATCTTGTTTTGGGTCAACAAAACCAGACATGACAAGAGCAAGAGCATTTGGGGGTTACCTTCAATTCCTTAGAAAGGACTGATGGGGTCAGGAATGAAGGCAAGGATTCGTGTTTCAGAAGCAGAGATCTTCTTTTTCGTCTCATATATTTTACTCCAAATCAATCCCTTCTGACTGGAAGTGAGAAAGGATTGGGTCTAACTTGAGCATGAAGCTAAAGCAGGGCATTACATCCAGTGGCCCAACCTTCTGCATAGTACAGGCCATAATATTTGCCTCCCTCCCACACAGTAAAATTCTGTGTCAAACGAAGTATTCAGGCTTATTATGATGACCTTTACTAGTAATGGCTCAAATGCTGTGCAGTTCCATGGAACAGCCTGAGTTTGCTTCATGTCCCTTTCATGCTGAGCCAGCCCTTAATTTTTCTATCATTCTTGCTTCTTTCCCTGACTGCCATTCCACCAAACTCAGACAGGCACATCTTTGCTATGTAATATTTGTGGTCAGCAAAAATTAATAATGCAATTAGGTTTCCTGTTATTGTACTTTCTGCACTGCTTCAAATTCTCTACTTTACAAAGAAGGACCTATCATGCTTCTCAGTTCTGTAGGTGTGGAAATTATTCCTTTAAACGTCCTCCACTTATGAAAGTGGATCACTTCACTCTATTATTTGCTTTGTAAATAGGTACCTCACACTGTAATATCAACTTTTGTGCATGTATTATTTCTTTATATTAATTTCAAATAAATTTCAGTTCCTCCTCACTTCCTCTGCAGCAAGGAGATCAATGAAGTACATGACAATTTTATTACATCAGTGTATTCATTTCCTTTATAAAAGTAAATCACTCTAGTAGATTCACTGCTCCACAAGAATGTACCTATAGATCCATGCATTAACTCCCTGCATAAATAAAGACTGTGTTATTTTTGTCACTTACACTACAGGTTAATGTGAAAACATTTTCATTTACAACATATACATATCCAGTATTTTATTCATAGCCACTTCATTCAGAGGCTAATACAGCAGTGGGATGTGCTTATTTCTTCATAGCAATTTAACGATTCTTTAGAGAGCTTCAGCTCCTTTCTGCCGGACTTTACACAAGATATACCTGTACGCTCTGCAGCTCCTCTCCCTCTTTCCCTGCTTACATTGCCTTTCTCCCCTACTGTTTTTTTTTGGGTTTTTTTTTCCTTAGTTTTGTCTTGCTGGTTGCCTTGCTGTGATTACTTGTTTGGTTTTGTTCATCTCACAGTTTTTCTGGGAATTTAAATGAGGTCTGAGAATGGCAACAGAATTGGGGATCTGGACGAGGAAAACACCTTTCCTGCAATCTCTGCTCTGGCCCTCATTTTCATTTAAATTCCTGGACCTGTCTGAGCAGGCTCAGTGATGGTACTCAGTAAGGAGTCAGACATACATGCTGTACCATCCTTCACCCCACATGAGTTGCACCCTTCCTTTGGCTGCTATTCCATGTCAGTGGATGTGTGTGGTCCTCCACAGCATGCAACGAAAGGGGAGCAGATGAAAGTATATTACTTTCCTTGTATCTTGTTGGGGTTTTTTCTACACCTCTGCATGCTTTGCCAAAAGTTTCTTAAGCTCAGTCCAGTAGACTCCGAAATACAGATATCTGCTATATAGACATGGATTAATTAATTAATGTATTAAATGTATGTCACATCCTCTTCCAAAATTATAGAGCATCCTAATGTGTGGGTTTTACATAAAGTGAGTTACAAACTATCAGCTGATTCCAAGTCAGAATAAGGTATTATAAACCCTACATTTAAGTCAGGGAGAAAAGTGGGGCACATTTAGTCATTTCTACAAGCTGTGATAACCCTAAAGGAATAAGAATTATGAAAGGGTTAAAAGTAAGCAACCAAAAAAAAGCACCAAGATCAAGCAACCAAACAAAACCCCCAGTCCTTACATGTCTCTCAAGGGCTGCACACAGTCTGCCCAGGATTTTCTTTTTCCTGGGTTTGCTACATGATCCCTTGTGTCTCCTTTCTGCTCCGTGAAAGGTCATATGGCAGCATGATGCCACCTCTGCAATCTCCCTTTTCTCCAAGTTTAGGTCCAATGATTTCAGTGTGTTTCAGATGCAAATTTTTTTAAATTTCATGAGATCTGAGGAAATGTAATATTTGCATTTCTTTATATTTTGGAAGCTGTCAGGGAAAGGTCTGCTCTGCCATAAATTCTTCCAGCGCTTCCAATAAAAACACTGAACTGTACTTTGTCCAATTACAACATGAAAATTACAGTCACTTGTACTGTATTTGCTTTAGTTTTTTTTGTACTGATGCAGTTTGATAGTATGATATATCTACATCTGAAATTCTGAAAATCTTTTTGTTTGTTTTTGTTTGTTTTTAGCCCTTAGCAGCCCCTCACTGGTTGAGGTACCTGGTACTTGATTACTACTTTTATTGTCTTTCAGACAAGTACCTGAGCATCTGAGGAAGAGGAATATATTCACAGGAAGACATTAGCCATATCAGTTAAACTATTATAAAGCTTTGCAACAGTATTGATATGATAACATGATAGTATAATGTAATTACACTAAAACTAGGAAGGGCTTTTCCTGATCTCTTTACTTTAAAGGCTATATGCATATGGAATCAACAGGCAACATGTGGAAACCCAGAAGCCTTCCTGTGCCTTTAGCCCTCTAACAAGCTGATGAGCATAGAAGAGGCTCACAAACAACACTTGAAACCTGCTACCTGTTCTATTTCTATAACTGCTTGACACTGATCATTTTTTTCAGCAACCACTTATGTTGGTGTTCAATGTCTGTCTTCCCCGTTCATGCCATGACAAAACAAACAAACAAACAAAACTCACCTAGAAAGGTGGTCAGGAGCCCCTGGGGTTTTCGTGGGTTTTTTAACCAAGTGATCTGCCTTGTGCTGTATTTTCAAAGTCACATTCTGCCTAATTTATATAGAGAATCAGGTAACATTCTCAGTTCAGTAATAGGTAAAGTAGCTGGGCTGTCCTTGCAAATGACTTGAGAGGAGCACTCGAGTGCAAGGTGTGCAGGATCACCATGCAGGAATCAGAGCCCCCAGAAGCCACTGAACACCAGACCTGGAGTCCACATGCAGTGTGAAAAGAAAGGGAGCACAGAGAGAAAGGGAGAAAATGAAAAAAGAAGGCTTTGTCTGGAGAGGGAGTTAAAAAAACAAACAGAAACCAACAACCTACAAAAGACAAACATTCTACTAAAAAACTACAAGGCAAGTTCAAGCATTGGGGCCCTCACAGTAGGAAACTGGTCACATGGGTAACATCATGAAATTTTACTGCAAAATATCCTTTTCTTTTTCTTATTTGAAAAGACAAATTATTAGCATTTTTAAACAATTTCAATATGTTTAATGGCTGAAAGTTAAGCTCAAACTGTTCCGCTTACTGAATAAAGTGCTAGGTCTGTAAACAGGAATCTTAAGTTACCCCAAGAGTACACTCATTTTAAATTTTACTTGAAAGCGGGATGTACGTTTATTACAATTTCAAACAAAATGCTAATGCCATTAAACAAATGAGGTTTAGGCAAATTAACTGCATTTTAATATTCTGAAAGCCTATGATATAGGACATTGTGTTACGAAACATTGGCTAGAAGTATCAGTTGCAAGTGGGATTTTCATTGCTGTGAATCTCAGGAGAATATTTGTAATTAGTATCATTTGCCTAATACTTCAGGTTAATTAGAATATTTAATTGAATAGCTGTAATCTTCAGAGATGACTATATTATGATCAAATTAGTACCATCACAGCACACGCTGATCACTGCTGCAGCCTGCCTCACTTCTGCTAGCTATTCAGCCCTCTGGAGCGTTCAGCAACATAAGAAAAAATCTGTTTCTTACACTTTTGAATTTTAATGATCCATTTGAACTCTGCCATCAACATTTAATTATTCTAGGAAAAAAAAAGTCCCAACCATGGTTCCCATATGGCATGTTGGCAAATACACTTGCCCACATTGGAGTCTGCACCTCTCCAGCAGCTCTGTGAAGAGATTTAGCTTTTTTTTTGAATGCAAGAAGGCCTTTTTTAATAGTGTTTGCAAATACAGACCATATGAAGCTTCACCGAAAAGGTTACTAGGATACTATTGAAACACTATTAGGAACAGATGAATTGATTTTTAGAATGTTACAATGGATTTAATCCTGTAATGTCTGCTACTGGACTTTTGTATTGTGTCCAAAAGATTTGAAGGAGTCAGGTGCCTCTGTAACCAAACCTTGTTAGCTAGAAATGCAATTAATTTTGGGGGAGAACGGTAAGAGAGGAGAGGTAGAATGGATGGAGTGTGCATAGTACAGTCTTTGCAGCCAAATCACAGATGCCAAGTTCCTGACCTAACCAGTTGCTGTTGTTTCGTTTTCTATAAATACATATATTTAGCAGCTGCAGATATTCTTGAGGCTAAACATTCACTGCTGTGGAAGCACAAGGGTCTAAATCCTGTTACACTAAACTAACTAGATCCCCCCACCCCATTCTTCTCTGATCGCATAAGGGTATCACAAAAAAAATGTCAAGAGAATAAGTTGGGCATGCCACAAAGAATGTTGTTTGCATAGAGGGGTCCCAGGGCTCAGAAAAGCTTTCTCCCTTCACTCCTCCTCATTAAGCTGCTTCAGGATATGTAGCTTAAGAAGTCAGTTCTGTACAATTGTGTACAACCTGTACAGTAAAAACTGATAATCGCTTTAAAATTCAAAATGCTCTTTTGAAACTGATGCTATGCTGCAAATTTCTCCACAATGAATTATTATTATCTCAGGGGCCAGGGGAAGTGTGGCAGAGCTCAGTTTTAAGGGAAATGCTCTAGCCTGCTGCCTAAAAGTGAAGAGGAGAAATAGTTACATTTACAGAAACATGTTGCTAGACTATACTTCTTCAGTGTGGAAATACCATGAGATTTAAGGCTCAGATCTCAAGTGCTGCTGTTCTACGGAAGACAGCAAACTAACAAAATCTTCACAATTCTTTGACGTACCATCTCACCTGTTGAAACATGAATGCATAAAAGCTTACAAATGTTTCAGGAAACTGAGATGTGCACAAGTTAGTGTAAAGTTTATTGCTTTCAGGAGGTAGATAAAGAAAATTAGCAATATCACTTCTATTAAAAACAGAAAAAATTTTCAAGAATGCTTTTTGAAAATGTTCTCCATTCTGGTAAAGTGCTAAGACGTACATCTTTGCTTTGAAAATTTTAATCATTTTGTTTTAATACATTCTAAGCACTACATTTTATTTATGCAGCTATAAATATTTTGCACTTACAAATAGTGACTTATAAATATCATGCACTTAAAAATAGTCATTTATATATTGAAAAATTTTTGGAAATATAAAAATGTTCAGTTTCATAATGAAAATCATTTACAACTGTCTTATGCTCTTTCAGAAAATTTACCTGGTTTCAAGTTTGCTGTGAGGTATGAAAATCCTTAGATCATGGTTAGTTTAGATCCCATTAAAAATATGTCTCTCACCTTTGGTGTCAAATAGATCTTTCATTCATACTCAGTCTTGTGAAATCATTAATATTTAAATGAAAATTATAAAAGCTACAAAACCTATGTTTAATAATCAATGTTAAGATTTTACTTAACTCTCTTACTTTTGATATTTAAAAAAAAAACCAGGAAAATATTTTTAATTTTCAGAAAAGGAAAAGCTTTCTCTCTGGGCTAAATTTATCTTCTAATAAAAGATGACAATAATATTGGTTACTGTTAGACAGTAATATAGCCTTCCTCAAAACAAAAATACATTAAAACAAGGCAAATAAAGAAGTTGTAATCCTAGGAAAAATGCTTTATTATCTAAGCTTTTATTTTCATCCACCTCCTGAATGATGATTTAATATCCATTTTAATATGTAGTTTAAAAAGCACCTTGAGAATTCACTTTAATGGCTAGTGTACTGCGTAATTCTGGGCTTCCTTGCAAAACTGCTGATTACAGAAAGAGATGGAGTGCTGTAAATACTCAGACCTATATACTGTGCTACCATGAAAATTGGTCTTAGAAACCTTCTCAAAAAAATCTACTTTAATTTTCTGGATCTAGTGATTCATTTTTTCTTCCTTTTTTTTAAATATATATATCTTAAAATATATATTTACTTCTGCATTTTAGAAGCATCTGCTAGCAGCAGCTATAAGCGATCACTAATCTTGAATGGCAGCATTGTGATGCAGTTTCCTTCACAGAGGTGCTCCCTGAGCATGAAAAAATCCTTTAGAATTAAGAAATCTGCTCCACTAATTGTAGAACAAATTTTCAACAGCCCTCTTTGAGAATCCCAACCCTAAGTATTCTCCCATCTATTAAACAGATGGCAGATAAGATTGTAAACATATTTGCTTCATATTGAATAGATAGTTTCTGGCATAATACTAATTAACAAATTAAATGACTGACTTTCTGCATCACATTAGAGTTAAAACCACTTTGTAAGTTTGTCTTTGGTAGTTATTTACTTTGACAATAGCGTGCAGTGAAAAACTGTTAAATGTTTTCTTAGCAACATTATGCATTGAGTAGTTTTCTTTTTTAAAACTCTATATTTTATTATAATTCGTTTGACTTTCATTACAGTCACTCATTACAAAATGTATGTGCATTTAATCCATTTCCAAGGGCTGCATATTTTTCCAATCCCATTCTGTATCACAATGATAATGTCTTCGGTCTATGCAAGTATGCATGAAATTTAGGCATTGTCTTTACTCATTTTCTGATAGTTTACCATGGACTGTTCTGAAAGGAGGAAAGCTAACAAAATGCTAACAGTGGCAGATAAGAATATGGAGGTTTTATTTTCCTTTAAGGAATTTGCATTGTGACTATCTGTTTTATTATAAGTACAAATAAGATCATCTCCATGATGATTACATGCTAGGCTGAGAAGTGAGAGTAGTTCATATCTTCTTTGTTCTCCTCAATAATTTATGGAGCTGGTCACACCAGAGATTCTAACTCCAAATTTTCTTTCCACTAGACTATCACGAAACCTGAGAAAACAACTGCATTTTCCTTTTTGGTTTTGGAAATATTAGGGTGAAGAAAAAAGGAGTCTACTTTCCAAACTTAACTTGTTATCTGTTGGTGAAAATTGTATTTTCATCATCCAAATGTAGATGTACACAAAATGGTTTTAGAACTCATAAAATAATGGCAAATTTAAAACTTTCTTTCAGAAAAATTTCCTGCTGTCTCTGTCTACAAACAGATCAAACTAAATACTTGAAACAAAAGATAACCTTTTTGAACTTTGGAACTTGCAATAAAATTTCTTCAAGAACACAGCTGTAAGTGCTGAAGCAGGTCAAATTCATTTAATTTCCTTTAGAGGTATAATAAAAGTAAACAGCTGTATGAATAAGGTGATTAATTCATATATGTTACAGCTGATGCCCAATGTTATTCAAAGATTAAAATCCACCATAGAAGGCAAAGATGATAGACACCTCTTCCCCCCTGCTCTCCCTCCTCTCTTCACTAACTCCACTGCTAGAAGTGGTGAAATGTCAGATTTTTCTTTTCCAATAACCAGAGTTTGTTGGTAGTGGTGTTGAAAAGCATTCATTCTTCAAATCCAAAACTTCTTTCTAAAAAGTCTTGGTGTCATAAGAAAATTTAAAAAAATGAAGGGAAAAGAAAATTAAACAAACAAATATATATACAGATATTACTACGAGAAGGAAGGTTTTGAAATTTTTAATATTGTTTCCTTCTGTCACTTTTGAAAAATAAACTACCCATTTTGACATGTAAATTCCATTAAAATATATCATAAAATGGCCAAAATTACAGTGAAATCTTTGAAAATTATTGGAAAAAATGCACAAGTTCATTATTATCTGTAACAGATTTTTTCTCATGACCTATTTTTGAGAATTCAATTTCTTAGCCTGTGTGCATATGATCAAACACTGAAATCCTAGAAAGTGTCACATGCCAGAAGACTGTTTTCTTACTCATAGTAGTTACTACCTATAATATGGGCAATAGTATCTTGTATTCTATGCTAATATTTCATTTTTTTTCACACTGTATTTAGTGATTGAATTGTTCTAAGTACATTGTGGTGTTTTTTAAGGTTTAGAATTATCTTCATTTTCTTCTCTGCCATGCTAGGAAAAAATGGAAGCTGAAATGTCTCAAAAAATATAATGGTTTTAGCCAAACACCTTCTAGTTAAATCACTAGCTTTACTTTTAATTATCAGTTATGCTCCCAGGAATAAGCACAAATTTATTACCTACAGCTACAGTCCTGATTTTGCTATTAGTGGGCTTGAAATCAATGTTGTAATTCATCCTTTATAACTTTCCTACTAGAAAAGAAATCTAGCATGTTCTTATTTCTCCTGTAGCTAAAGACATAGTATTGCATTGGTTTATTCACTAAATCAATAGAACTTTTCTGAAAAATTAGGGAACACTGAAGTTCAGCTCTCTTACATATTTCTTTTCCTCAGGAAAAGAAATATGTAAGGTAAAATCAGGAAAAAAATAATTTCATCTGGCAGCATTACACATTCCTAGATATTAGCAAGTTCTATAATTGGTGACACTGCATACCTAGTCTGGCACCTTGGCAGAGACACCGTCTGAGATCCCAGCAGCATTTTCCCTGTGTTAAGATGGCACTCCGGTTGAATAGAACTGCAATCTTATTATGAAGGGCTACTTTTCTCTGGTACAGTTGTGAATCAGTGTAACTATATTGCTTCTGGTTCTGGAGCTAGAGTGGATGTAACTCATCAACACCTATTTTCTAGGCAGGTAGGTTGATACAAAAATAATCTTCTTTAGGAACACAAAAACACAAGCTGGTTTAAAAATTGGGGTTTTTTACTTTATATTGCCTTAAACCTTCACACGTGCAACTTCTTGAAGTGCACTAAATGTATCTCATGGCAGTTCAGAATTCAATGTTCAATGTCTGAACAGCTACAAGAAAAAAATAATTTACATTTTGATCTTTAAGAACAATTTTTGGTGAGGTCTCACCTGGACCACTGTGTCTAGTTCTGGGCTCCTCAGTACAAGAAAGACATGGACCTCCTGGAATGACTCCACTGGAGGGCTATGAAGATGATTAAGGGGCTGGAGCCTCTCTCTTATGAGGGAAGGCTGAGGGATCTGGTCCTCTTCAGCCTTGAGAAGACACAACTGAGAGGGGGCCACATTAATATGTATGAGTATCCAAAGGGAGAGTGTCAAGAGGACAGAGTCAGACTCTTCTCAGTGGTGCCAAGCAATAGGACAAAAGGCAATGGACAGAAACTGATACCTAAAAAGGTTCCCCTGAATATGAGGAAGAAAACTTCTTTACTATGGGAGTAACCGAGCACTGAAACAGATTGTCCAGAGAGACTGTGGAGTCTCTCTCACTGGAGATATTCAAAAGCTGTCTGGACACAATCCTGTGTAATGTATTCTGGAGTAATGTGCTCCTCTGAATATGTACTTCAGCAGACTTGGCTTGCATCATGCGGAAACCATAACAGCAACAGAGTCTAGTCCTATGTGGTAGTATTCAGTTTACTCATTAAGAGCTTGTCTTCATCTAGAAATACCAAAAGTGAGAAGATAGCCTTTGCCTTCAGATTCCTCCTGATTCAGAGGCCAAGGTCCAGAAGAAAGAGCAATTAACGGATGCACTAAGTTCTCACACATACAAGGAAGCTAGATCTTGCACAGTTATGAGCTTTACTTCTTTTAAAAGCATACCTTGCAAACTTCATATTATTACAAGCAGATTGTATGTGAGATTGCAATTTGAAACAAAAGCAAAGCATTCCGCCTTTGCTACTATAATAGAACACTGGTCTTCAGCAGGACACAATTTATACATTTACTGCATATAAAATACAGGCCTTACTAAGAATCTCTTAGTAACACATTATTTATTTGGATTAGCACTAGAGCAAGACTTGTTTCTTGAGAACATTTGTGGTGGCACAGTGTGACTCAGAGAGCTTCCACTTTGTTTTCTTGTGGATTTGGAAATCAGGTGTAGAGAGGAATTGTCTCACCTTTCCTTGAAGTGTGATCCCTTTTGTCCCACCATTGTGACTTGTCTTTTCTGCACTTTGTGTGCCTGTCAATGGTTCCTCAGCCTGTTTTATACTTACAGTCAATCTCAGGCTTTGTGCCCTTCATCCCCATGTAGACTTCTTGCCCCAAACAGACCTCTTTTAGTTCATTCAAATTATTCCATCCAGTATATTATCCCATAACTTGCCTGCTCCTTCTTCTAGTCATCTAGAAAGCTTCCAGACCACATCTCTGATCCATCATTCTTTTCCCCTTGGCTTCCCCCCTCTTACACATATCAACCTTTCCCTCAAATGGTTTATCCAAAACTCTGCCCAGTCCATGCCAGTTATCCCTTGACTACTTGCATATGATAAGGGTGTCTAATCCTAAATCCCAGAGTCTTTGCTTAGGTAGCCCTTATTTCTATCTCCTCCCAGCCTACAGTTTCCAGCTTCACACTGAATACTTGCATTCATCTTCTGTGCTGAAAACTGGAAAACACTATGTTTGCAGTCAAGTTTAATTATTATGATAAAAAGTACATGGAGGAACACACTGTACACTGCATATCGATCATCTCTTGGTATTAATGATGCTCATCTTACAAAACACTTATCAATATGCTAAACTGTCAGCATTCCAAATAGATTCAGTACAGGTAGACACCTAAGGTCAGTAGTGAATATTATTTCTCTTCAGATGTTCAGCTGTGAAATACTTAGAATAAAACATCTCAAAAATCTTTTTAATGTTACAGCAAGCTGAACAGAATTTCCAGTCCAACATACCAGTTTACAAGAAATGTATATACCATGGACAGCTGAGGGGGTTTTATATGTGTAGACGATAGATAGATAGATAGATAGATAGATAGATAGATAGATAGATAGATAGATAGAATAGATGCAGTGTTTCTTCATCTTTTCAGGTATTTCTGTCAGTCCTGTAGCCTGAATTTTACTAACATTTACTCTTGGTGTTTTCCATAAAGGTAGGGCTCATGGCATGCAAGTTGCTGGGAGATAGTAGGAAAGTGGGATTTTTCTGTGCATAGCTTCAGCTCATGCTTTTGATATCCAAATGTGTGATCCTAATTAAAGTATGCAGCCAAGTAATCATTGATTATTCCATTATTTCTGTGTTTACCTTTTTTTTTTTTATCATCAGTTTCATCCATTGGTGGGCCTATTTTTGCATTTCACCTGTCTCATGTATCTACTTATAACTGGCAATATCTCTCGACTTTTTCAGCTTCTAAGTACCTTTGCAAATCTGTCTGTCAGACCTCAATGTAAAACATATAGCATGAACAGGATCACTTATTTTCAGTGTGACAAGACTCATTGAAATTAATCATAGGCATAAATGCACTGGCTGGACAGGAATGGATTGCCAAATTATACTAAACACATTTTAGTAATGAATCTAATCATGTTGTTGCTCATCACATGTGGGAGGGAATCAAAATGTAGGTAAGACTGTTCAACTGAGGCACAGTTAACTCTTTAACTTCTTGCAAAAAACACTTGTCTTTGTCCTTGAGTTGTTCAATTTACGCAGAACTGAGTATTTTAACGTGGAACAACTGGTGATATAGTACACCAACAACATAAGGTTTCCCTAGAGGGGGAACTGAACTCATTAGTCTTTCAGTTATGGTCAGTGTTATAAGGTGAAGGACCTTTGAAGGACCTTCCTTCTCTTTGTTTCTCTCTCTGTGACCCCTTATCTCTAGGTCACAAATGTCAAACAACAACTCCTTTTTCACAGCCATGATATACAACATTTCTTACTATGTTTAATGAGACTCGGAAATACGATTTATAGTCCAGTATATTAACAAATTATATTTATTAGTACTACTGCAAATAGCAGTTCTCTCTTAACATATTAAATACCTTTTTAAGACTCAGTACTTGAATGTAAATTAAGAATTAAACAACTCCACAAAGTATATTTCTCAAAACTTACCAAATATTAAACTCTTTTCTTACAAGCTGAATAAAAAGCCAGTTAGTCTAGAAAAACAAAAATAGAAGGCATTTGCTCAGTATTGTGTTTCATCTGTCCTAATGATTTTCAATAAAGAGAGATAACTGCATTCATGGCATTTCTTGTTGTGACGTAGTTGCGACAAAATAACAAAATCTATGTCACATAGATAAATAAGATGTAAAACAAATGTAGATGCTTTGATATCTAAAATGTTGCAGAATCTATTTCCAAGTTTGAAGTTGTCTCACCTGACTTGACAGAAATAGGATTTCTTGTTTTGTAAATAAAATAAATTTTGGAATATAAAACCCCAGGAACTGGAAAACTTGTGTTAAAAATTGATCTTCTTGTTCACTTTAATAGGAAAGGGCTGAATTGTTTATGCATTTGATATATTAGAGAAAGGGATATTATGCCTGACACTTGAAAACACTTCTACACTTTTACCACCCAGACCAAGAAAGAGGGATTGCTGTTGATTGAATAGAAAAGTTTCACATTGATTTAAATGTGCTTTGGACTTTATTCTTTACACAGAGAATAATTTTATGTATAAGTATTGGATAGAAATTTCTTTCCAGTCTCCAGAAATCATAAGGGAAACCTTTAGTAAGAGCCAAAGGCTGTGATGATGAGATAAGGCTGAAGAATGTGGCCTTCATGGCTCATAGCACCTTACAACACTGCTAACTCTTGGACTCTGCATGAGGTGTACGTCCACACTGGGCTTGTTCTCTACCTGTATTGCTACAAAGAACTAAATCAGTTCTCAAAGAAACACCCCTACTGTTCCTGAGGTTTAGGAAAGTCTGAAAGAGTGTTTGAGAATAAAAGTGAATATTTGTGACTTGAGAACTTCTTCCTTCATCAAAATGAAAATAGTTCAAGCTTTGTCAAAATTTCTCTTGGCTATCTGGAAATGAACCAAAATTTGAGCAGAAGCATGTGAGTTTTAGAAATTATTAAATGCAGTAAGAAACAGATTGACTTCTGGCTCTAGAGTTACAGAAATCAATTCTTCATCCTTTGGAATAGGGAAATTGTAAGCTCTCAAGAAATGAATCAGTTTTGAACATGAATGAGGAGTTTCTGTGTAGAGCTGTCTTCATGCTCTGAGCTGTTTAAATGTAAACTGCCCTCAGCATCTGCATGGAAACTATGAAAACAGGATGTACTTAGTTGAAGCACTACCTGAGAAAATGCTTTCACAGGAGAAACGCCTTAAATTTGGGCATAGGAAGCTACACCACTATAACTACAGTCAAAATTTTATTTGTTTGTTTATACTTTCCCCAGTCTAGTTAAAATTTCTGCAGTTTTCACTTTGCTACAAGGGAAGATGTGCTCTGCCTGCACAGTAGTGCTGAAATAATTACTTACAGAGCAAGTGCAGAACATGGCTGTCTTCCTTTAGAAGACCAGTGGGAATATTGTATCCAGTTATAAACTTCTGTTTCATATTTAGAAAACTGGATGGTTTTCTTTCCTAATATGAACTTTATGAATACTTGGCTGCTGTGCAAGTATTGTAGTCGTTGTCAGTCTTTAGCTCATTAATACACAGCCATGTTTTCCATAAGTGTATTAAAAACTCTTATTTTTTCTTGCTCCATGGAGAGAAAATCCTTATCAGAGCACAGCACATCACACAAAATCATAACAGAAATAAAATATAAGCAAAATACAAATATCTTCATCATAATTATTATTATGAATGCTTTATCTGATTATTGCTTAATTTTTCATCAAATATCTGTTGCTTTATATGGCTTCTATACAGATGTTTGAGTTAATTTTATAATATTACTAAAACTAGAAATAATGTATTCCCCAGGTTATATACATCATAGTGTTCTTCTAAGTGGAATTGCTTCTTCAGCAGAGTAACTTTATGAGTGCTAGTGGGTCTACTTTTATAAGTGTAAAAATTCCTTTGCAAAACCCACCTTTTTTTAATCAATTAAGTATAACACTGATTTTTAGACAGTGAAAAAAGACATTATTGAGAGGAGGCAATGCTAAATTTTTTTTCTTCCTAAAATTCTAGTTAAGAGTATGCTTTGAGCACTTGGATATTTGTGTTAAAATTACTCTTAAAGATATATATATGTAAAAGTTTAACTCTTTTTTTTTTTTTGTTGATTCAACTATCCACATGAGAGTTTCCTATATGTCATTTTTGTGGGAATACTCCAGTCAGCAGGTTATGTTTAATAGAGCTTACAAACCCTCCCCCAGGAGTTTCAAAACCATTGGACTGAGAAGTCTGACGATGAACCCCAATGAATCAGAGATGAATATAGACCACTGAATGTGTTTACACAGAAGGAACGTGACTAAAAGAGAGATGGAGGAAGAGAGTTACTGCTGGTTTCTATTTGTCAGTCCTGAGATATAGGGTCTGTTTGCTCATTCGGTGACCACACAAAAGAGAAGCTAAAAATAACAGCATACTGTAGTAGTATATCTCAGTATTATTTAATCTCTTGTCACTGGTATAATTCAGTAAAAAGCAAAAACTATCAAAACCAAAACAGAGTGCAAATAACACCATTGGTTGAAAAATGTCAGCAGAGCTCTGTAAAACGCACTGATTTTGAGCCATACAAGCAGTTTGCAGACTTGAATCTGGGCATTTCCCACTTCTTTATTTCAGTTTGGTCTGAATGTGTCTTGAGTTTTGGCTTCCTATGGAACCTAGACTTCAGTCAGGCTCCATATGTGGTTTTTAATTCCTTAGTTCAGCCACCCACTCCCAATGTCCTACAGGATGATCCCTCCAGCCTCTGATCTGCACCCACCTCTCAGTCAGGAGAACTTCATGTTGCTCATTTTGCCTGCAATGACACATAAAGAAGTCTGTCTCTCCCAAAATAAAGGCCACCTCCTGAGCAGCTAGTGCAGAAGCACACAGAAGTAATTTGTTATCTGTTCATAATGGTGGGTCAGTTGGTACCCAGTTAGTAATATATACGACATCACTGTTAAACTGGTAAACAGGTTACCAGAAGATAGAGGGTCTCCTGGATGATATGTTTCTTTCCCTGAAGTTTAGCTGCCTCCTTCTGTGATTATAGTTGTTCGACTGACCGTCACCTGTGCATTAGTTTGCACATATTCAATGTAAAAAACCCCCTGAAACCACAGCATCTGCTTCAGAGAAACTTGAAACTGAAACATTTTATGTTTAACTGTTAAATTAATTTGGGAAAGAAGAGAAAGATACAATATAGCTTGGACATTTGATGACAACTTCGAGCTATGTGGTGGTTGCTTTAGATTTAGATTAAGGACTAAAGCCCATGAGTCCTCGAGGCATATGCTACCTGAAGGACTTCTGAGTTCTTTCTTCTACCCCATGAATATTTAATCACTTACATGAACTGTTCCTAACAGGACACACTGGTAGAGCAGGCTCACTGCAAAAAATTTCTGGTGTGTGCTTTCACACACTAACACCATCCTTTTCACGACAGATAGACTTTTTATAAACTGGAGAAATTTATATTGAAACTGATAAATTCCCACAAAATGTACAACCTAAGGATAATTTTGCAACAGATTTTACTTTCTATAAAGTACTTAATCTACCTAAAGAGACATTTTTAAAAATGGCTTTGAAAACAGCAGACTTTGATCCTATGTATTATGCAGGAGTCGAAATTTACTATATACTCCCACCTCCAAATCTTGAATTACAGGAATAAAATAATTTTCTTTCTTTTCANATTATGTGTTCATGTGACTATTTTGTGTAAAATAGACAACAAAATAACTTCAGAGAAAAGCCTAAATTTACATCATAAATTTTATTCTTCAGTTCTTCAGAGTGCTTTTTGTAATCAGTTTATATTTGAAAATGAAATTATTTTATTTCAAAATATATACTGTTAGGCTTTTAATATTTTCCTGCACAACATGGTCAAATTTACAGCCTGTTGCCCACAACATATTTTTTATTTATACACTACTGAATGTAGCTCAGACTAGGAAGGCAACATGTCAATTTTCAAAGCCTTTGTTGTGGAAATATGCATCACATCTACTACTGCAAAATAGTGATTTAAGTCTATTTATGTGCTTTATCTCTTTCTCAATTACAAAACAAAGCATCTGTATTGGCTGTTTTCAAAATTCATTTTCCCCCATCTTTGTTTAGGATTTGCTAGTCCTTTTTCAAACTACCTTCTTCCTCTAGAAGGTTTGTTTGCCGTTTTTCGGAAGTAAATATCTTGCTCTTTTTATTTAATAATTATACCTGGAAATAATTTTCATAAAAGAACTATATGGGGCATTTTGCATCATTATTCTTGAGACATGAATACATTTACTCCTCGGCAAAAAATTGTGCCAGGTTTTGCCAAAATGCCCAGAGAGCAAGGTGAGAATAGAAGCCTCTTTCTCATTAATTCAAAGATTTTGGAAATTTTAGTTGTCTAATTAGATGACATATGTGGTGGTGATTCCTGTAATAATAACTTGTTAATTCACCTTTCATGTTACATTGCATCACTGAAAGCCTTCCTAATATTTCAGTTAGCAGGTTGGAAGGATTCTGACATGTAAACTGATGTGTGTTACTGCTTCTTTTTAAAATCAATGCACAGAACAAACCTTTCTCAAAATTAAATTGGTCATGGTATTAGTGACATGATAACACATATGCTAGTGACATTTGAAATTATTGAAGCTGGGTTTGCTTGGATTTTTTAATAATTTTTGAAATTTGTACTATTCAGGTAAGTGTTATCTGTGAACCAATCAACACTTATTTCCTAAATTATACCCATGGTTAGGTTTCACTGAAAGCAGAATGGTAAAATGAGCTCAGAAGCTTGTAGCAGCTATCCCATAACTTTTTAAAGAAGAATCCATAAACTGATGCAAATAAAGTTTTTTAAAAAAAGACTTGTCAAGACCCAAGAGCCATCTTTTTTCCTCAGCAAAACCAAAAATATTTCCATGTTCAAAGATACTTATATCTTACTCACAAAATCTTTTTTAAAAAAAAAAAAACAAAAAACAAAACAAAACAAAAAACCCCAAAACAAAACAAAACAAAAACCCAAGAAACGCACACCAGTACCTTTGATTCCACAGAGAATACTTTTTAATCTCTGAAAAATTATTTTTGTCTCCATGGAAAAAGGGAAAGAAAAAATTAAGAAAGGAACCTACCTCAGAGTGAGTCGCAAAATACTTTTTCTTTTGGGGAGAGAGTAATTTGGGAGGAATGCCATCCTTACTGATTTCCCCAGAATTGCAATTATATTTATTTATTTATTTATTGTGCAGCTAAGAAAACTTGCCATGGGTATGTTGGATCACCCTCTGTGATGTGGCAGTAAGCATAAAATCAGTGGCTTTCTGTAACTCCCCTGCTTAACATTCAACAGACAGGGAGAGGATCTAAATGTGAAACCTGGCTCTGAAACACCACTGTCAACTTCCTGCCCTCCGACAAATGATCCAGAGCTACTCCACATCAGGATGGAAATGTGTTAGGCACTAAAAACCACTGCTTGCATGACATCATTCCATAACAGATTACACTGTAATGTTAGGAATGTAATCATTAGCATTTAAACATGCATAAAATTTAATTAACCTACTTACCAGTTTGCTTAGAACTTTTGAAGGGCTACCTAGAGTCCTCTCTAAGCATTTTATTGCAGAGTTTTGGAAAGCTCACAAAAGAGAGAAGTTCACTGGGATTTTTCTCCCTAAAGCTGATGAGCCATGACAGATGAGCAGATGACCCGAGTTAATTATTATTGAATTCGTTATTACTGCTTTGTTGTCACCCAGCTCAGCCAGGGTAAAATGATGACAGTAGGTATCTCATTAAAACAGCTGTTTCAATTATGTAGCGACAAATATTTAAAAAGCGGGCCTTCCAAGTTTAAAGCTGTTAGCAAAGTTTGTTTGTGCTGGTTGTGCCAAGATTCTTTAACTGAAAAAAGAGGGGAGAAATATAGTGTTCACCTTAATTGGTTGGGATAGGAGAAGACGGATGCTAAGCAGGGAATGTAAAAGATTAAATATGAGCTACAAAAAATTTCCAGAGTTTGTGGGTGAATTTGTTTTTTCTCATCTTTGGCTAAATTCAGTTTTGTTTACTGTACATCAGTTACATTTAGACAGTATAACAAAGGAGGAGTGTTTGCATTGATTTCTTTCCAGCTGGAGGAAGTGATATGACTGTAAGGTTTGTTTGGGGAATTTTTTTTTTTGTTTGGTTTGGTTTTGGGTTTTTTAACTGTTTTTTGTTTACTAGCTGACATCTACATTTATTAATTTTAAGCATTAGGACATTTATTCCCTCCTTCATAGAAAAAAACAATTCCTGCCTCAGATGCTGTTTCGTGGTCTTTCAATAGCCATCTTGATCTCTAATGGGAACAAAAAGTTGATTTGATTGCACTAACATTTTCCCTAACGTGGTTTGCATCATCATATTCAGCCCCGTAGAATCATTGCATTTCTCTGCAATGAGTGCGAAGATGTCTCCATATAGTTAGGTTTTGCACTTTTCTGCTTTCATTTTGGTTATATTTCTTCAGAAAGAGGACAAAACCACAAAGATACTTAGTACAGACTTAAACCTGTCTCAGAAGAACATCCTACAGGTTATCAGATAATTTCTGGTTACAACATGTTTTGTAACAATATAATTCGTCTGACAATTATATTGCCAACAATAACTTCAAAGTCATCACTATTGAAATAAATGGCCCAATATTCATTGAGACTGAGTCTTTGCTTGGGCTCACGTATTTATCCAAGGTGGTGGATAACTACTCAAACAATTTCTGTGGCTTCAGCAATCAGTTGCATGCACTTAGTGGCCTGTTCAACCCAAAATCACCTGCCATCCTTGGAGCTCATTAGAGAGGGCTGGGTACTAAACAGCTGTATGCTGTCCCAGCCTTACAACCGTGTGGATTTTAGAAAGACAAACACTGCCATGTCATTTGCTTCCTACTGCCTACAGCTACCAAAGTCAGTATTTCCTCAACCTGTCCTGTTTCCAAATATGTATGTTATCTGAATAGAAAAAGAGAATTTTTGGCTACTTTATTGATTTACGGACATTCAACAGCCTAGTTTTAGCAGTTGTTGAGCTGCTGGCAGCAAGTTCTAGGCCAGTGGTCACTATGAATATGCAGATTATCTCAACAGCTTGAGCATGGCAAGTCCAACATGTCCAGAAGTCATGCCTAGGGTCAGGATATTTGTTCATGGTAAATTCTGTGTATCCAGATAGTGTTGGCCTTAACAAAAATGAGCCACATGTAATTACTGCATTTAAACGTGCCATGCAAAAGTATGAGAGCCCAATCACTGTCTCTCCAATATTAGATCAGAAAGCTTTATGAATTTTCCAACTCAAAGAAACACATAACACATCTTTTAAAATTATTGTGTGTGGATTTTACTGTCAACCAAAGGAACCAAGAGAAAGGGAAAACGTATTTAATCAGGAGCTATAAAGAGCTCTATATAATAATCTTAATCCTGAAAGCATAAATCACTGATGTTTTTCTAAAAAATTGTGATCTCTATTAAAAATAAGTACTTGTCAGAGGCAAAGCAAAAGCATATTTATCATTACCACTATTTTTCTTTCTTTTTAGAATAAAAAGTGCCTATATAACTCCATTTTGGCATGTGCTTGATTGTTAATTGTTTCCGTTTCAGAGAATCTAATGTAATTGCTGCTGAGTGGCTCTTCTTTCCCACCAGTCCTGTTTTGTCTCTTATGAGGGAAAAAAGCACTCTCTCCCAAGACTTTTTTTTAACCCATGTATAAATTTCGTCACTGCAGTGAAGGGCTCTTACCAGGTGTCCAAGCATGTAAGTTAATTATAGCTAGAGGATAAAACTCTGTATTCATAAAAGTTAGAGACAAAACTTGGGGGCAAGGGGGAAGGGTTGTCTTACAGGTATCATTATGTTGAAGCAGCTTTCAAGATAAAAAAGAACATCTGAAGTCTTCATTACGAATTATAAATTTCCAAGTCTCATCATTCCAATTGCAGCCTTTGGGCACATGTAAATATTCCAAAATAAAGCTAAGCCACTTACCTGTTTTCTACACAGACTTCCCTATGTTTTAATGTGGTTTTCAGTAGTAATCACAATCATTCATCTCTCACATGGTAGCAAGTATGCTGTGCATTTGTACTAAATTCAGGGGCATGGGACAGCCTTTACTATATAATAGGGAAGAATTTGACCACATCTAATACAATTTTTTATCTTTGGAATCTATCCCAGCACATGTCGGGTTCTCTTTCAAGGTAGAAAAATTGCTTCATTGCAAAGAAGCCCTAAAAAGAGAGTCAGGCCTTCAGGAAAATGATATTTCTGGAGGCTGATAGTAATGTTCCTGCCTTTCTGCTGATTATGTACTAAGCAGAAAGGGAGCAATCCCAATTGGGAGCCTTGAGGCAGAATCATGCTGAAGAGAAAGGACTGTGTAGTGGAAGGAGTGACTCCTGGTGCCCTTTGCTGAGGCATTGGATAAACAGGCTGCTATTCTTTCCACTCATGTGAAACAACCCTTTGTGAGAAGAGGGGATCAAAACTTAAGAGCAGCTAAAGGAACTTGTGTCACTGATTGGAAATGAGAACTTGGACCACTTCTTGGTAGGAGATGCAACCAGTTTTCCAGTTTTTTTGTTTGTCGATTTTTGGGTGTTGTTCTCCTCCTGGGCCAATTCTCAAGAAATACAGATATTAGAAGCTCTGTAGAAGAGTAGCAAAACATACAAGAGAGTAGGTCTCAGAAGGAATTCACAGTTCTTACCTATATTTGGAAACCTGTGATCTTCCATGATTTTTCCCAGGAATTAACTCCATAGTTTTGTCTGATCTGAGGTTTGAGTTCATCTGTTCCCACAATAAAACAATGAAACTACAAAGTAGAATCTCAGTGCAGTAAGATGCAATGACATGAGATTTGGAAATAATTGTTAAGAGATCTGGAGATAATCTAATTTTTTTTGTTTGTTTTAATTTTGAGATTTTTTTTTTGTTTTCTTTTAGTTTTATACTTTCATCTTTGCACTCTCCAATTTTCCACTTATGAATTAGGGCTCTTGTAGTCAAATAAGCATATTTATTGGTAACTGGGAGGTTATTATTCCTTATCTAAAATAAAAATAAATCTTAAATCAATATTAATTTTCAAGTTAAGAGTTATTTTTAGTATATATTTATTTATTATATATTTATTTACTGTCAGCCATACTGACAGTACACTGTCTACAACTACCCTTGTGTTTTACCTGGTACCACATTTTGTCATCTTTTCCAGTAAAATTTTCTGGGTTATTTTGGATTGGGGCTTTTCCATTATTATACAAAGGGTATGAAAGTACATGAGAGTGCAGAACTTGTTATATTACCCAATGAATTTGTTTGTTGTTTTTTTGGGATTTTTTTTGCCATGTCTGACTTTTGTTGGAAAATAAATAAGCAAATATTCAACACTTTGAAGAATAAGCGTCACATTATGCCAGGTTTACTTCTCAGTCTTCATTAATTTCACTGATGAGTATATGAATATTGTTTGACAATTACAAAAAAACATTTTGTTCTGAAAGAATAGTGACCAGTAAGAGAAATTTTAAAAAAATGCCTGTTACTGAGAATTGTAAATCTGACTTCCAAAGAAATTTAGGGAGCACTTCAGTTTGTCTCTAGGAGGCATGCATTGGTTTAGCTTGAGTAAAACTCCGAAGGGCATTAGCTCACCCACTTAAGTAACTTTGTTTTTAATATCAGGTTAGCTATTCTATTTTTTTATATATTTAGAATTGCATTAATATACTTTGAGTAGCCTTTAATAGTCTCATGTACAAGAAAAATAAGGATGTTAAAACTTCACCTTTATTTATGTTTTCTTCAGTGATCACTGCACATTTGTCTAATGCTGGTTTGTCAGAGATTTCAGTGGCAGAGCAGTAATAGTTTGGAATAGCTAAAAAGTTTGGTAGGACTAGAAGATGTAATATTTTAAAATCAAACTATTGTTAGTAGTACTCTATTGCTGCCTCTCTGCAAGGGTCGATTTTACATATTAGCAATGGTTTCAATCAGATTAGTAAAATACATAAAAGTTTGTTAACATCTTACCAGTTTAAGCTTTCACTCTGCTGAGTAGACTTTTATAGTATATTTGCTGATCAAAGACAGCCCTCTTAACTATGATCTCATCTGCATCATGTCGATAAATTTCCACCAAGCAACTTTCACGTTTCACTCTCCAGCTGCAAGTCTTCACCTCACCTTTGCAGCTTATTAAATATCCACCTAAAAATCTCAGATCAGTTAAATGATGGCTACTGTTGTATGCCCTGTATTACCATTGATTTATTTAATTCTCAAAATTGTTTAGAATTACTGCAATGTTTGTTTCACAGCTTTTACAGTCAAGTCTGAAGTTGGAAAGGTAATCCTTGTGTGTGCCTGTTTCTTCCTTTGAAAGCTTTGGGAAGCATTGATCAACTTAGGACCTGGAATGAACCTCAGTTCCAATGTCCAAGTACACAATCCAGGTTTAGGTCCGTATCTAAACTCAAGCTACAGCATGGGTGGCTCTGCAGTTTTCCAATATTAATAGCTTATTATACACTAGAAGCACAATCTGTGCAAACACATCCCTCGTCTCAATTAGTATTTTTATTATTTGACATAAATATGAAATATCCTGAGTGCCAGGAAGCTAAGAAGGGAAAATATTCAATATCAGAAAGTGTAACCCATCACCACAATCAGAAAACCTCTCTAGCAGTTCACTGCATGCCAAGCATGGAGAAATTGTCAATTATTTCAGTAGCTGATGACATACTGCTGTCCCTGTAACAGCAACCAGGTCCCAGAGTCACACTCCTTCACTGGGGCTGAGCACACTCGCCTTTGTTTCAATATAATGTACTACAGCACCAGTATTCAGCATCTCAACCCCCTCCTTTCTTTTCTTTCCTCCTCTGCTCTCCCCCTCCCCTTGCTCCCTAGATAGTGCATTCTCCCAAGGAAGCAACCATAGCAGAAGTCTCTCCTGATTCATTACCATTTCATAGTAAGAACAGTACTTTATAAAACCATAGGCAAGCACAAATGTTGAGGAAAGGACATAATACATGCAGATTTGTCATGAGTTTTGTAATTACCTTTGCATTCTTCAAGGAATCCCAGAAGCATAAGGAAAGAAGTAGGTAGTGTTGTTTTGGCCCCAGATGACTTTAAAACTATAGTGCATTGCATTGCGGGATCCTATTAATAATTAAACTATCTGTCACTTACCAACAACATACATTCCAAATTAAATTTAAGCAAAAAGGAAAAAAAAGATCATTAGGGACTGAATTAGCAGGCTTCAGAGAGAAATAAATAATAATCAAACATCTGTGTTCTAAATAGTACGTGCTTTATCAGACAAACAACTGTTACCATCTCATTGTATAAAATGGCTTGGGGAAAACACCGTAGCTCAAAAGCGAAGTCTCAGTTAGAAAAGAGAAAAAAAAGTTCATTAACAAGTCAGGAAGTGATTGAAAGTTGCCATGTTGCTGTATTGCCTTTTTTCTCTGTTGTCTCTCCTAGCAATAAAAACATATTTATTTTAGTACTCGATTCAGTGGACAAATGGCAGCTCCAAAGCTAAGGAAAAAAATGCTAATGGCATACATTCACAAAATACTGCAGCTGAAACTTCCAAATATTTTGAGCATCAGAATATGATGCCATCTTCCTTACTTGCTGAGTTTCCAAACACATTGTCTCCTGTGAAGGTTATAGGGTTTATTTTTGCAAGGGAGAAGATAAAGGATATCAAATTAACAAATAGGTAAAGAGGGAGAACTTACTATTACCTTCATGCTGCCAAGACATGCTGCTAAGGCATACTGCTGACCAGACATTAACACATCACTAATATCCACAAGGGGGGAAAATGACCCAAATAAAACAGTAATAAATAACAATGCAGTACACTAATTAGCCTGGTGTAATATTTCATAACACACAGGCTATTTCTGTCCTTCCTCCTCTCCTTACATCCATCTTTCCACCTCTTGGAAGTCATTTGGGATAGCATGATAATAAACCAAATAAACTCATCATTTGGACTATAACAGGATGACTTATTCTGTGTCTCCTAACCCCATACCCTTTTTCCACCCCAAATCCCACTTTTTACTTCACAGTTATGACTGAGGAACAGTGGTGGATAGCTACAAGATCACACACAAAAATCTGATTATTATATTGAGAAAGTCTTGAATATTTCATATTATGGTAAGGAGGGGGTTTTCTTCTTTTCCTGAACCACAGCACTTGATTGCTGTTATGCCTTCATGTCTGCAGGTTAGGATTCTGCTACCTTTTGAGCAGGCTGCTGTCTGTTTGTCTACTCCTTAGGTAACTGTGTTAAAATATCCTATTCCAGCTGTAACACTTGTTTTACAAGAGCCCTGGTTTTGTCTGACACAATATGGAACAACATTTGTCATTCGTTATCAGGGGTGATATATTTGTTAGCCTGCAGAGAAACATCTGCTGTGCTTTAATCTCTAGTGTGCAGGCCAATATTCATAGGATACAGCTGCATAAAATCACAGTATTAGATGGGGCTGTCCAGTCTGACATGAAGGCTAGCTGGCAGGCAGACAGAAACAGATTTTATTATCTGCCTTTTACATATTTATTTACGTCAAATATTTCTGAGAATCCATACATTAAAGCCCTTTTTATGCATTGTTGTTTCACGGTGACAAGTCATCGACAGCCAAATGAGAAATTTATGTTACATATTTAATATGGACATCTGAATGATTATCAAATCTATAGAAGCCAAGCCTGCCCAATCACCCCTAAATAATGGATGAGAAGTGGATGTGACTCAATTTGTTCAGTATAAAACCTAGACGACCTCTGTCTCTCATTTCATCACTGCGGCACTGTCATTATTTGCTTCTATTCATCTCACTTGGCATCACTCAATAAAATCTGCACATGATAAAGAGAATAACCTTGGTCAATAGTAAGAATGCACGAGGAGGAAAAATGATAATTTCCTCTCCTCACAGGTATGGTGCCATGATGTACATCATCATGGTTATATGAACCTCACAAGCATGCTGGTATGTAGCCAGAATAAAGAGAAGACAAAAACTTTAATGAGATGGTTGGATGTAGGGAGGAGGGATGGGCTGGATTAATGTCCTTTCATTTAGTTTGTGGATTTATGGTGAAGAAATTTTTAAGAGGGGTTTAAAACAGAAGAAAAAAGGCACTGGAAATATGGCTTTATTTAAGACAATTGCAAAAACATCCTTTCAGGGGAAAGAGAGTATGAGTATTTCATAGAAGTTGAAATAAATTCCTCTGCTGCTATCTAGCAAAGATTTGATGGCCTTGGGAAATATGTTTTTCATTGAGACTACCAAAGAAGTACTTGTAAGAGCAGACTATACTAAAATTACAGGTCATTGTGAAAATCTGACAAAGAGGAATAAGAAATTAATTTGTGCAGATTAGATTTTGAAAGTAAATCATGCTCTTTGAAAATACTTTAGTAGTCTGCCTGTGATCATGAGAGTCTCATATCTAACATTATATATTCACATTCCTTTTCACAAGTCCCATAGTTGGGTTGACATGTAATAAGTGAATGCAGGAATGACAAAGGTTAACTTCATGTGCATCAAGATGAGAAGGCTTCTGGTCAGAAAAATGTCCAAAATTTGTAACCAGATTTCATGGCAGCAAGAAAGATGACCTATGTCATGCTCAGTAGAGCACACTGTAATTTTTTATCTCATTATTCATACCAAAACCCTACAAAAGAGTTACAAAATGGACAAGCTATAGAAGGTTGCAGTGAAAAATGATAGGAACAGAAGGTTAGGAGGGGTATAAAGAATAGGAAATTGTAAGCAAAAAGCAGGCAGAACTGGGCTGCAGTGTGCTGATTAAAGATTGGGTTACTGCTGCATTTAAAAAAGGAATGGAGTCAGTGAGTCTGAGGATGTTGGCTAGACAGTTGCAGACTGTTAGTGCAGAAGCAGCAGCAAAGTATCAATCTCCAAGTTTGAAAAGGATGAGTAAGAAGCATAAGGAAACTAGGTAGTAAAAGAAAAAAGGGAACCATGGGAGCATAAGAGGAGATGGGAATCACAACAGGTCAAAAGATAGGTATAGCGTTGAATTCAAAGACTGATGAGGAACATCAAAGCAACATGGTATAATGTACAAGATGTGGTTTCATATGAGTGAGAAATAACTAGCGTGGCCTTGCTTATCCATATTATAAAGACGCTTGTTATGGGCTTGTCATCTTTTTTTCTCAAGTAGTTCAGCAGAATGAATTGCAGGTCAGTGTCACATGTGAGTGAAGCCGTCATTTGGCAGCTTCGTAGAGCTAAGCAACCTGTTTTGCAAAGAACAACTTGTCATTGACTTTGAAACCATTTTAGATGAACAGAAGAGGCTCCTGGTTGAAGATAATATTTGAAATGCAGCTGAATTGGCAAAGAAAAGAGTGTTTGCTTAGGAACAATGAGCTGCAGAGGATGAAGTGAAAGGCAGAAGTCAAATGGCACATGGTAAAAGGAAAAGAAACAGGGACATAGGACCGACCATTAGGATTCGAGAGAAGATGCTGATATCTGTTCTCAATCAGATATTTGGTGTAAATTACAAAATAATTTGGCAAATGTAGGAAAAGAAGTAAAGAAAAAGGGAAATCCCAGCTTTGGGAAATGTTTAGAAACAAAATAAAATCCATGTAAGCTTCATGGAAGAATGAGGAACTGAAGGTCTGACAGGGACACCAGGTTGGTGTCCAGACCATTTGGAGCTGTAAAGTTGGTAACAGAAAGGGGGCAGGTAACAAAAGAGCATCTGAAGTGAGTATTCAGAGATAGAATCTGACAGAGGAAATAATCATATTGAGATGAGAAAATTAATACTCAGCTATGTGGATCTCTAGGGAAGGGTCATATTTTGAGTTCTCAAAATGCAGTAGATGATGGCATAGATAATAGAGTACCTGAAGCAGAGGCAGAGATTACTAAGTAAAATGAAGTATTGACTATCTGCAGGATATCAGTGCGGGGTGAGGACACTGGGAGAATTGTCTGTATTAGTCAGTGAGCTAAAGAAGATGGCTCACAGAGGAAGAGGAGATTGTGGAATGGATGAGAATTTTCCCATTTCTTACAAATTAAAAGAAATCAAATATGTTATTTGCAGGCCAATGGCTAGCCTGGAAATAGATAGCATTCTTCCTAAAATAATTTAATGAATAGTGTAGAGAGAGGAGAAATTGTGAATAAAGATGAAAATTAAAAAAATATTTAACTGACAACATGAGAACTTTAAAAAATTCTCACTTGTTTTGAATGTAGCAAGAATATTTATACAATTATATTAAAGTCCCTGATCTGCTACAACAGATTCATTTCTATTTCTCCATGAGGACAAAGTCATTCGACTATTAAAATCAAAATTAATGTAAAAATTAAAAAGTTATCACTCTCCTTTTTCTCACTTCTATGCATATAGGTGCTGACAATGTCTCTAGGTTGAAATAGTAGGGGCAAGTTAAAAAAACCCAAAACATATATAACAGATTTAATTGTCCAGGACTATATTCAGATGGGAGCTTTTATTTTGTTTCTTGTCAGAATTGCAGAAATCATCTTGGCACGGCATGTCTGCATATTCAGGAATTATCTGGGAAAATCACATTCAAAGGCAGCACCAGTTAGGAGTGGTGAATTGCTTGAAATCATTTGTAATAGTCGTGAGCAGTTTGATCGTTTCCCCAGCCTTTTGAAGCCGTGTGATTTGTGCTGTAAAGCTAATGCTGGCAATAAAGAACCCATGTATATCTGTTAATCAGGTTGAAGATGGCAGCTGTTTCACATCAAGAGGATTTTAAGACAAAAGCAGAACAAAATACAAGACAGAAAGAGAAAGAAAAATTCTATTCTTTATCAGAGACTAAAATTAATTGTGATGATTTAAACAATACCAATGAAGACCTTTGTGTACACTGAAGAGATAGTGGAGAATACTGTGTTCCAGTGATGAAGGATTGATACAATCAGCCTCAGGTCTCACTGAATGCTTACAAGTCCTTTCAATTCCATTACTTTTCAAAGTCTCTAACATGTGGGAAGTTACAGTTTCGTCCTGTGTTGCCACAGCCTTCAAAATGGCATTAATTAATTATTATGTCTTTTTTCTTAGAGTTTTACAAGAACAAATGTTATTGGATATCATCTTTTTGTCATTTAAAGGAAGGTTTTTAATTCTAGCAGAGGCTTTCTTTGATTTATTCCAAATGTTTCTTTATTTATATCATGTACTGACCTGGTAACGAGACCTACTACGAGAAAGGACATTTCTATTTTTTAGCTTAGATAAAAAGAAGTCTGAAAATGCTCTGAAGTAAAATGCAGGATTTCAGTAGGGGATACCTTTGTCTCTTTGCAGTCAGTAAGGTTTTTCTGTTGTCTTCAGCAGAGCCTAAGTTTACCCCACTGTGCATGAGGAAGACCTGAGCTGTGTTGTTTCAGATTTGAGCAACTCCAACAAAGTTTTCCGATGTTGGTTTTATGACACAAGGCAAATGCCACTGGACAAGGGATTCTAGTTTTAGTGGTTGCCATTCAAAGAGTGTAAGGGATGCAAATTTATTAATGTATTAATGAATATTATTTTATTCTAGGAAAAAAGTAAAGCAATTAAGACATACTGGTAGATAGCTCATATACTCATTATAGCTTTTCTTTCCTTATCCCAAAGCAGCTCTCTAGTTTCTCTGTATGGAGTGACTGTTGATTTTATAGGTAAATGATTCATTATAGAATCATATTGAAAAAAATGTCTCTCTGCCTAACACATCTAGTCAGTATCTGCAATCAGTTTATTTTGAGACTCACCCTACTCTTCAAGAAGCCTGCAAAACAATCCACCCCAAAATATTTTATCTTTTTGCTTCCACAAAATGCACACAGACAGGCTACGAAAGGGTAAGATTATAACACTACTGACAGCTTTTCTGCACACAGAGACATTAGCAGTCCTCAGTCTCACAGTACCAAATACAGAACAGAAACTTTAAATGGATACCAGAGGGAAGGGCACAGGCTCAATCTTCAATGAGACCCACAATGGTTTTTTAGTCCATGAATGGCTCAAGATTACAGACTTTAAGTTCATTGTGGTTTTAGATTTTTTTAAAGAGAGCTTTTATTGCTCTCTCTGGATTTTGTAGAGTTGGACAAATGCACCTGGTTTTGCAGATGTAGGGAAGTGAATAAATAGTGCTAATAAAAATCTTAAACACTCATCAGGAATTTCCTGAAATATTTCCTCACTAACATGCTTGACACATTGCTACATTTACTTTCTCATGTACACAAAAAATATGGTGATGAATATCTGCTCTGTAATGTACATTCGCCATGAAATTATTAAAATTACTAAAAAGTCATAAAGAATATCATATATGAAGTCTCTGCTGAGGAAAAAAATTAAGTTCAATGTATGTCTTCAAAACACCAGGTTTTACCTTATAAGTTGCTAAACAGATTTAATAGATGTTATAGTTAGTGCAGAAACCTAGTTAAACACTGAAGACACTGGTGACATTTGACTTAGTTTGTATCACAATTGTATAGTATGCATTGACAGTATACTCATTTATGTGCCTATATATTAATTCAGGTGTTTTGTTGTGTCTTTTTTTACCTAAATGGAATAGGTTTCTTTTTGTTTTCCCACGTTGTTCCACTCTGTTCCCATACCTTAGTAAAGCTAACTACGACTGTTACTGTAGCTGAATACATGGGCAATTATTTTCAAGCAACTGGAAACTTTTTAAGGCTCGTTTTTCTGCTCCGTGAGGTATTAGTAGGTAGCTCTTCTTTCATGATGGATTGCATACCCCTACCCAAAGACTACCTATATTTTCAATCTCCTTTTTCTTATACTTAACAGTGAAAAGGTCCGCAACCTGAATCACACAACTATCAGGTTCCACACAGGAGCCTCACTATTTGGCAAATTATTTGCCTTTGTTGCATTCATTTTTGTTTATAAAATACTAATTACCTCTTTTATTGTTTGAAGAGATTAAAAGTTAATAGGAGAAACTAAATAAACAGAATGCCATTCTGCACAAACTATATAAGCTGGTAATTAATTTCTGGCCTCCTCTGAGCTAATTAACTCATATAAAGAAATGAAGTTAATGAACCATAATTCTAGTCATACAAGTGTAGATACAAGCAGTTTGACTTAATGAATTAATAAGATATTTCCTTTCTTAGAGGTTTTTCAATTGTCTTCCTAGTCTGTAGGCCTTCTTAATGTTTCTTTATGGTTAAAATATTTAATAAATGTCAGGACAACCTGGAGATGGGGCTTCACAAATTTTACTTTCACGTAGGAGATCAGAATTTCAGAGCAAACATGAAATTCTAGCTCAGATGGATGATGAATCTTGAACACAAAAGAGGTGTTTTATTCTGACTGGAGGTGATGTAGTAACCATTTTAGACTGAAAAGTAACAGATTCAAAAAATGCAGTCACTTTGCTTTATCTGGATTAGGGTACAAGTAAAAATAAAATAATTAATAATTATAATGTTATCCCGTTGGCTAAGTGAAAGGATCAATTGTTAGTTTAGACTGCTGACAACCTCATTTCTATTGGCATTTCATCTGGAATTTACAATGTTATCTGAGCATGTTGTAATCAAAACTTGAATTGGAAGTATACTTCTTAGTTAAACCTGAGAAAAGGATTGTTTATCTCATACTCCCCAATTTCTTCTGGAAATAAGTCTTATTTTGCCTGTTTTACCATAGTACCAATACAAAGTTAGTTTTTACCATGACAAATTGATATCAAATAAACCCTGTGCTAAAGTAATACATCCAGTGGTATAGTCCTTGGAAAAGCTTCTTTGGCTTTGATTTACAAGTCATTCCCCCTGCAAAACTTTCTGTGATGTCACTACTACTCCCTCAAGCAGATTTGAGTCTTATGCATTTATCAAATATCTAAAATACCCAGAATTTCATGGATTATGGTTTTTGCAACACTGATTTTTCATTTTTTTCCTTTAATGAGACAAAAAGAGATTGTATAGATCACTTTATTCTTAATATTTTACAAATATTTTAGCCTTATTTACTGATAAACAGTCTTGAAAACACGCTGCTTCCAACACTTTCAGAAAAAAAACATAAACAGAAGGAAAAGAATTAACATTTTCAGTTGATTTTTCCTTTCACTACTGGAGTATAGAGCATAACTGGACACTTCTTATGAAACCTGGATCTTCATGAATCAGTAAATGTATCCTTTTGATTTCGGATGTATTTTTATTCTGAATTATAACAAAAAAAAAAGCACCTAAAAAGTCTTTACATATTTCTCCATGCCACACTGCTCTAAAGACATATATTTCTTGCTTCTTCTTCCTTTCAGATGAAAACTTCCCTTATCCTATTATTTTAATCATGTCATTTACCTAAGTGTCAGCAGTCTCTGTTTCAGGCCTTTGACCTTGGACTGTGACCAGGTGATCAATTTTGCTTTCCTTGGGCCCCGAAACACAGCTGAGACAGCCTTAGAAATGTATTTCATCTTGATTTAGTAACCTTCATTTATCCATCTCCATTATTTACTTAGATGTTAAGAGTACATCCTTTCTGGGCTATTTGTTTCTAATTGTTGAGGTAGACACACACAAACATGCTGTAGTCACTGAAAGTAAATGGTGCCTGGCTGTTGATAGTCTGTACATAAAATGACCAGGGACTCTGGATTAAAAAAAATTTCTTATATGTCTATGACAGAACTTGTTATTAACGAAAACAATGGCTATTAGTACCAGCATGCCATCTAATGAAAAGCAAAATTTTATTAAAACCTGTTTCAAATCAACTTGTCAATATAAAAAAGGAAAATTTCAGCATGAAAAAATATGATTTTCCTGAAGAAAATAGGACACCATTTCAGGTTCTTCTCAAATAGGAATACAATTTCTTTTTTTTTTTTTTTTGTTCCTGAGTCCATTATGATTCTGTGATGCTGGTTGTTAGCAGACCTTAAGTATTAGATCCAAACACTTTGTCTATCCAAAAACATGTGAAGCAGATTCAGAGCACTGGCAGTAAAACATGAAACTTGACCACAACTGTATATGGAGGACATCTGCAGAGAAGATGCAGGTGAGTAGGTGATGGTATTCATTCTGAGCATAAATTATAAGATCTTATAAATTATACGTTCTTATAAATTTTAATTATAAGTTCTTGCATATCATCACAAGGCACAATTTTATCCTTCAGGGGATAGATTTCTATAGATTCTATTCTATTTCTGTAGATTTCTATAGATATAGATAAATAGATTTATTCTAGATTTCATCTAGAATAAATATTTACTTATTTATGGAAAGAAAGTAGGATGGTGTCCTCCCTGAATACAACAGGGTTTTTTAGGAAACAAATAGGTTTATTGTTGTCCTTAAATACTTTTAATGCTGTGTGAGATACCAATGGCTGAAAACTCACATCTTATCTTACAAGGTCACTGTACTTCCTCAAGGACAACTAAGAGAGTGCTATCTAGACCAGCCTTCATCTATAACCAGGTGCCTCACAGTAATTTTGAATTATTTCATCTTTGCCAAGTCAAATTCTTATCTTTCCCACATCAAACCAAAATCACTAAGTTCAGACATTGCCAGAGTTCATTCTTGATTACGAACCCAACTGAGGAATATATTGAGTTCTAAAAATTTCTGATTAAGAAACTATTAAATTATTAATCTTTTGTAGACTTTGCTGCCACTAGATTCCTGATATAAAATCCTTCCCATCCTCCTGTCTTTAATATTTTTTTGAGCATCATAGTGCTAAAAATATGCTGCTGAGCATACTCATGCTCAGAGCTTAAACTACATATTTCAGAAGCCTAGTCCTATTTTAAATGACAGATTTTAAACTCCTATATGTATTATAACTAATCTTCCTCCAGAAAAGTATATATTTTCAACATATGTCAATGAACAGTATGGAAAATCATCCTATTAACAGATAAAAGTGAATCCTGGTGTACTTGATAAGAACTGCCTGAACAAGGTAAAATTAAACTGCAGCTTCCTGTCTACACTATGTATTAACATATGGGTGTTCTGTACCAAGATTATATCTTTTCTCCTTGATTTTCTTTGTAGGCTTGATTATTATTAAAGACTAAACCCTATGTTTAAGACTGTGCAAGTTAATACTCTTGAATTAACTTTTAACTTGTATTTTTCCCTAGTCCATAATCAGATAATCTATGAGCAGGACTGTCTAATAACTTTTCATTTTAGGATTTTTTTTCTAATGACTTTTAACATTAACCCTTGTTTGGGTGATAAAAGGAATTATTTCATATTTCATGTCCTGTGCTCTATATAATCTGTTCTACTGCCAGATAGAATGACATACAAGTATTTGGATACTTTGGTTTTGTCAAATACTTTAATAAGACCGAGGAGAATACAGAGAGACAAACATTCCTGAAAGGTGATTCTTGGTAGCTGAGTTTACAGAAGACAGACACATTTCCCTGTGGTGTTGCTGTAGCCATGCACCGTTTCAATAGTCTGTTTAATGTGGCTTCCTGTACACTTGACCTGCACTTACAGATTTGAGCATTCAATTCCAAACTACACCATGAGCAAGCAATCTTGAATAGGCGCAATTTGAAAAGGCTGCAATCTCTTTAGGTTAGATATTTCTATGTGGAAACCTTCCCATAATTTTAGCACACGGAACAATTTTACAAGTTGTGATTACTAAATTCCTTTACCAAAGTCTGGCCACAAGTGAGAATGGGGGTAGCATGTGCATTCTAACAATGATGAAGGATAAGTTAGGCAACGATGAAAAGCAGATACCTAAAACCCTGGCAGGCTTTTTTCACCATGGTTCATGCCACACCAGGCACGCATGTGTTAGCATTATAAAAATAAAACGATGATTATGATCATTATTAGGAGGGCATAGTTTTAGCAAAATAAACTGCTGTTAGAAGATATCTTTAGTGACATAAACATATTAATGCTGAGATATAAATCGCAAGGTCCTTCCACATTTTCATTATCTTCCTCTGAGGATTTACTGTGCAATAAATGAGATTCCATAGGAAATCCACCCATATATAACAATTTATAATGTGATATCAAGCATACAAAGATTAACAATCAAAGTATTATATCTATATTTTAATCATAGTTGTAATCAATTATAGTTATGTAATTTTGATTTTTCTCAGTCCATTCTTAATACACTCTGGTTGCTGTATTAATACTTTTTTGGTTGTTGAGAGGAATGGCAAATGGTTTCTTAAATTAGAGAAAGAAAAACATTGAATTCTTAAGCAGATAAAAAAGGCTTAAATACATCATGATTAAACCATATGTCTTGTACGATCATCTCTTAAGTACTATAAGTCTTTACAGATGTACTGACCTCTTGGATTCCACAGCACAAATGAATCCCATTGCAACTGTGATATATTAATATTTGTCAAAGTCCTCCAAATTGAAAAGATTTTCTTTTCCTAGTACATGGGATTGCTTAGTTGAAAATTAAAGTTCTTGTCCAAATAGAGCTGACATTTTGTTGCCTTCTATTCTGGGGAAATTCCTCCCTTCTTCTGTTAGATAATATTTATTGTGTTTCAATTTTAATAGCATGAGAATGATACTGGCCTATTCATAGTTATCAGAAACTGTTCAAGTCTTTGGGTGTAAATGTGAGTATCTAAACATCTTAAAGACCATCTCCTCCTGCATGCGTAGATTCTCTGACTCAGGCAAGAAACAAGGGTAGAATTTTACTATTTTCATATTTTTCACATTCTTATTCTGCTTCAGTGTCTAGTTTAATCAATAAGCCATTTAAAGTTATTTGGAGATGGTCTTTGTCTTGCACATGCCATTGAACATTGTTTTACCTTTGTAATATTGCAATTTATAGGGGTTGTCTTAGATCTGGGAGAATAGGAATAGAAATTATGTCTGTCTGCAACGCAAGGACATGTCACGACAACTAACCTTCAAACAGAAGAGAACAGACATCTCTGAAACACAAATAATGTCGATGGATTTTGGAAAACTAAAGTTTGCAAGAAAAAACCCCAACTGACTCATTCATCCAGTCCATCCAACAGATTACTTCAGCCCCTAATCTTTAACTCAAGTGGAATGTAGCTAAAATTAAACAGGTAAGCCTGAAGCTTTTAAAATTATTGAGTTAGCACAAACACTAGGCAGAGTTAATTTCCAAGTCACTTATGCATGTGATTTATGAAATAAAATACCATCAAAATACCATCAATTAAGTTTCATCACCTAAGAATTTGGCTTTGGGGTCATCCTCCAAACCTTGATATTGAATTAAGAGTCATCCTAATTTTTTAATTGTAGTATTTTGAGCCCTAAAACTGGCATATTTACATACTACATTACGCTTCAATTCTGACTTATTTATCTCTTTTGAACTCAATGATGCTTTATAAAATAATATTTTTTATGAAATATCATAAAGTTTATATATCATAAAGTTTTTTAATACTATGCTGAAAGATAAGGTCAGATGTATAGTAGTGATGGACAGATCCCAGAAAATATGTGATTTCTGTGCAGATAGCTACTCTATAGCAAGAGTATTACCTTGTGTGGAGTGTGGAGTAGTTTCTCTGGATTCCTGATTTGGGTACCAAGAAGCAAGCTGAATATAGATGGTCAATTCCTAATGGAGTTTAATACTTTGTGAGAGATGGACAGATTCACTTATATATCTTTTAGCATTCATTATAGGTTTAGGAGACAAGGCAAAGCCAGGATAAACTACTCATGATTGTAACTGTGCTGCAAAAGGTATAGTGAGTGAAGGTACTGTGAAAAATATATGAAACAGATATCGAATATTGAATAATTACTATGAAAAATGTCTGTATAGAGTTCCTAATTAATTCATAAGGAGGTCAATGAGGGATGATTCATCAGATACATCATCAAGCACAATTATGCAAAAGCAGCAAATAAAATTGAGGAAACACTATAGAAATTCTGCTTATAAAGAAAAAAAGATAAAATGACAGCGGTACATCTTCTTTTTACCAAGATCAACAAATTTTTTTTTACTCTATTAGAGTTCTTTTTAAGTGTAAACAGGTCTCACTAAGGCTACCAGCAGTTATTTTCCTTTTCCAGTGTATTGATCACGGTCTAGAAATGCAAAAGTTCAGACTTAAGGACTCTGTTCCTGCACAAAAAACACTAGCGGTGTAAATATCCAGGTCTCTTATATTCTCAGAAAAAGACTGTTAAGTGAATAAAAGAAATATATTGTGTTTTAGTTAACCATGTGTGTCTATTGACATATTCATGGGAGCTGAATATCAATGGAGGCTCCAGAAACAAAAATTGAAAACACTTTCCTGATGGTACCATTGGGAAAATTAATTATTCAGTTTCATATGGAGAAATAAGTTAATATAATTATTCAGACAGGAAAGCACACAAGACTTAAAACAAAGTATTTCTCATTTAAAGCATAAATTCATGTGCATAGGTCTAGTTCATTTTTGTCAGCAAATATACAGTTTCCAGTACCATTGACTGGGCAAAATAGGTATATTACTGACAGAAGCAGAAATAAGGTATTCATTAACATATATACCTTTTTTCTACAGTTCTGTGTCTGTCTGTGTGTCTGTGCAATTTTTAAAGATGCAAATCTTCTATATCATCTACAAAAAGCATTTTGCATTTGTAAAGAGGTAAGTACTTGAGACATGTTGTTTTGATTTCATATTAACACATAAATGTGATGATCTGTATTCCAGTATAGATATTAACATCAATGTGTTGAGTGCTCAAAAGTAAGTAAAAGCATGTATACAACATTCTAATGACTTAGATGACATTATGTGGTCATAAAAGAAAAATGAGGTTGCAAAGACTTTACCTACATAGGAGAGTAAGTATATTAACATTTCAACTTAAAAACTCAATAACCAAAATTCAAGAAGTTAAAATATACAGTTATATGCAAAACTCTAAACTGAATTTGTTTCCGTTCCCATACACGATAGATTATGTACACAGAGTACTCAGGTTACTACTAAAATCTAGTACCAGAATCACAGATAATGATTATACTTATACAACCTGTGATGGGAAAAAAATAATATGCACAGCAATGAAAGAAATGGTCCCTGCAACTTTTTCTCCACTTCTGCAATCAGGTAGGGCCATAGAGAAAATTCACATATTCACAGTATCTTCTGATACAGAACAGAAAAGCAGATAAAGAGCCATCAGGAAATAGAGAACTAAAAATTATGATTTTTATTCTATTTTGATGCTCTATTGTTAATTCTAAAACATACTGTGGAGTATCTTAACATTTCCTTACAATCTTTTTATATGCTTCTCCAACACAAACAATCTTAGAATCATAGAATCATAGAATCTACTGGGATGGAAAAGACCTCCAAGATCATCAAGTCCAACCCCTGATCCAACACCACCAGGGTTGCTAGACCATGGGACTCAGTGCCACATCCAGTCTCATATTAAAAACCTCCAGGGTCAGTGAATCCACCACCTCCCTGGGCATTCCAATGTCTGATTCTCTGTACAAAATTTCTTCCTAATATCCAACCTAAACTTTCCCTGGCACAGCTTAAGACTGTGCCCTCTTATCCTACTGCTGGTTCCTGGGAGAAGAGACCAACGCCCACCCGGCTGCAACCTCCTTTCAGGCAGTTGTAGAGAGTGATGAGGTCACCCCTGAGCCTCCTTTTCTCCAGGCTAAACAACCCCCGTTCCCCCAGCCTCTCCTCATAGAACTTGTGCTC
>VYXB01003962.1:134729-154926 GCA_013397135.1 Pachyramphus minor | reverse complement strand
TTCCCCTCGTCCACCAGGCAGGTCACCTGATCATAGAAGGAGATCAGGTTGGTCAATATCATTGACATAATGTCTTATGTCAATATTACTTAGTTTAGCCCAATCTGATCTGCCCTGAGGATACCCTTTCAGTGCTAAAATGGAAAAATCCTTCACTCAAGCTTCCAGAGTTACCATGGTAGTTCAATGAAACTTGTTTCATTTTTAACATTTTAAATCATGTGATTTGAGTTCTAGGCTAAAGTCAACAAAAATTTTTCAAGAAATCTTTGACAAAATAGATGTTCTAGTTCTACTGTTCTTATTTAAAGGTCAGGAAATATGACTTTTTAAAACTTCTAACTCAAGTTACATAAAGAAAATTCAAGGCTATTTAGCATTGTTTTATGCAGCTATTTTTGGCATTAAGAAAATAAGTCACTTGGTATGCACTGCATTATTGTACTATTGTGCTGGCACCAATTTGTTTGTTTACTGATTGAAGCTAATTTAGCCAGTTTATAACATGTCAGAATTTTTCCAGGGGTTATAGAATACATGCTTTTTGGAGGCTTGCACAACCACTGATAATTAGAACATTAGCCCTTGGGTTGTTTCCTTTCTGTTTTTCCAAAAGGAATAAAAAAACACCTGGATGTATTAAAACACCTGGGTAATTTATATGGAACACACACAACATACACATACACTTTCTTCTCCAAAACAGTAGAGCTTCTGTTTCCATGCTGGCAAGGAAATGATTGATATAACTAAGGACTGATGAAGTAAAATCACTAGCTGTTAATAATTTCACAGTAAGCTTGTGTCTGTTGCTATACAAAATAAGGGCCCAATTCTGATGTGTATTCTTCATTTTCACTATACAGAGACAGAAAATGGCATCTAAAATTGGCTTTTCTTTTATTCTGTTAACAAAGATTGCAATACTGCATCTAAAACTACCTGGCTTAAATTTACTATCAAATATTTTCACAGAAAAATTCTGCTCAATAAATGAATAAAATTTATGAAAATTTTTTTCTAGAAAGGCCAAAATCTTTTTTCTACCTAGAAGGGAGTCTCATTTTTTAAAATGAATTATAGAATTTCTTGACGTGAAAAGACTTTTTCCATCATATTCCTGAAGCAAATTTAGCCCACAATCAAAAATATCCCAATTTTCATGCATACCTTTTTAGGGAAAGAGTTGCTTGATAAGTCACTGGAATTTTAAATGACTGATTTGTGGAAACAGAAAAAAACAAGGTTCATTTGGAAATCACTTTCTACAAAACCAATATTTTGTTATTAGTTTGCAAATTAAGGCAGGACAAAGAACAGTCATTCCTACAAGTACATGTATTGGAAAGTTTTTAAGATACAAAAAGTGTTAAATTTTCTTTGATTTGGTTTAAAAGCTGTAGTCTGTTCACAATGCTCTCAACAAATTAAATGGAACTGTTCACAGATCTAAAAGGAGTGTGATTGGACCTCCAGTATCAATTAATCTTTTTTTGGTTTTTTTTCATATGTTTGAAAGCATTAAGAAAAACTCAGGGTGAGAAAAAGGCAAAATTACTTATCTCACTCTTTTTTTCTACAGACTTATGGCAAGGATGCTAAAGGTGTTCTGTTTTATCACATTTCTTAAAAAAAAAAATTACAAAAACCATACATAGACATTTCGGAGAAAAATGTGTAGTATGTATTATTTCTGGGAGATTTGTATTTAATAATTAAGTAAACCAGCAATTTCTTCATCATACTCTCGTACCAGATCATAATAACTTACTTAATAATTAAGTAAACCAGCAATTTCTTCATTATTCTCTTGTACTGGATCATAATGACTTATAATAGGACTTGTGAATATCCATGTTGTAAGTACATGTGGATACAGTGGAATCTTGGAAGCTTGGCTTATGCAGCTGAGCTCTTTGTATTTATATAAAGCAAAATCTTACTGTCTTTACTCATGCAAAAGCACAATTTTCCATGTGCATAAACTACATAACACCCTTNTTTATATAAAGCAAAATCTTACTGGCTTTACTCATGCAAAAGCACAGTTTTCCAAGAATTTTGGTGCAGGATTCATGTACATAAACTACATAACACCCTCAGAAACAATTAANATAATTAAGTAAACCAGCAATTTCTTCATCATACTCTCGTACCAGATCATAATAACTTACTTAATAATTAAGTAAACCAGTAATTTCTTCATTATTCTCTTGTACTGGATCATAATAACTTATAATAGGACTTGTGAATATCCATGTTGTAAGTACATGTGGATACAGTGGAATCTTGGAAGCTTGGCTTATGCAGCTGAGCTCTTTGTATTTATATAAAGCAAAATCTTACTGTCTTTACTCATGCAAAAGCACAATTTTCCATGTGCATAAACTACATAACACCCTTAGAAACAATTAAAATAAAAAGAAACCTCCCAAAACCCAAAGCAGCAAAGATTAAAACATAAACACCTTTATTCAAAAAATGGAAAATATTTGTCTGAGCTGAACCATACAACACAATCCTTTGACTAAATTGTGTTCTCCATAACCAAGGCCTGAATAAGACATTTCAGGTACCTGCTGCCAGCCCTCAGCCACACTGCCTGCAAACCCCAGTGTAGCAAACACAAACTTCATGTTGTGGGACACCAGCCACAGTTTTTGGGGGGTTTGGGGTTTCTTTTTAAAATGCTGTTGAAACATCATGATAGTTCTCTTCTCCTTAGCCAAACCTGGGCGGTGTTGAGGGCCTCTTTCCAGTAGCACTCCATCGCTGTGCACCCTCTTTGAGAGCTTGCATGACACACATCAGCCTTTACCACAGCAGTCTATGGAGAAGGGCCCAGCTCTGGCTGCCCTTTGGCTACCCTGAGAGTTCTTATCCTTCCACCTGCTGCTTTTCAGTCATGGAGTCAAAAGTTTACGTGGACTCGGGTGGGGAGGCAGTTTGAGTTTTGGGTTTGGAGGGCGAGGGGAGACTGGCAGCAGGGCACACACTGCCTGCCTGGGAGCAGAGGGCTGCAGTCAGCCCAGTCTGCTCATTATTGCCCCAGACACGGCCCACAACTCCATATCAAAGCAGATAACAAGAACTGCAGTGTAAAACTCCCTGACTTTTATTTCTGTCTTTCCAAGCTATTGGCTCCTTCACTAATAATCGGGATTTATTACTAGGCCCATCTGCTGCCTCTCTAAGGTCAAAAGGTAAACCACAGCCATTGTTGATGTCACCATCAAGGTAGCTAGTAGCAAATGGACCCTGACAAGTGTACTTTTAAAAGAATATTGTGGCAAGAGCACTCTGAGCATGAAAGTCAAGCTGATAAAGAAAATAAAGTCCAAAATACTAAAAAGATGTCAGCTTTTAACCCATTAATCCAAGTGATGGAGTCCAGCTGTCAGTCTTATATCTGAGCAGCAGTCAGAAAGAAGAATGAGCTCCTATGCGCAGTGAAATGTAATCAGGTCAATCTCTCTGCAAGGAAATTCCTAGCACATCACATTTTACTGTATTCCTGGTGCAGACTTCTTAAAGGTACCAAGAAGTAGGAGTGGAAAGAGGATGAAGTCCTTGCCAAAGCGTTCGCCATTTCTTCTTGACATAACAATGTTTCATGAAGAGCCATCAGTCTGGTTTTGTTTCTCAGCTTTTTATTTTCACTCACCAAGTCTTGGCTCTGAGGCATTTATTTCTGTAGCTAAAGCCACATTTTTCAAGTTCAAGGGATAACCTCTGTCCCTTACAACCGCAGTCCTTCTGATTTCTGATGCTGCTGTAATAAGGATCACAGTTTTCCTTCTGCATTGCTCTGTGTTTTTATTCAGGTGATGTAAAGGGACGGCAACTAAGGTTAAACTCTCCAGATAATTTTGTTGGTATGTTTTATCAGTTTCTGGGCAGGAAACTCCTTTTCAACCACATTTCCAGCTGAGAATAGAAAGTGAAAAGGGCAGAAAGACTGATGCGAGATAGAGCGGTCCTTTTTCCAGTGGAGATGGAGGATTTACCTCACAGTTTGAGAACAAATTAGAAACTGACAATGTGTCAACAAAGAATTACTTGCTTTGTCTCAGCTAATGTTTCAGAGAGGTTATCTATATCCATGCAGCAACACCGCAAACAAGCAGCAGGTTGCTGACAACTGATGTAAATAGCTACAATTCCTCTACTCTCAGGGTCATACATTACTAGCATCATTTTCTTCTTTCCATATCAAGCAGTTGGTGGAGATAGTGATTTGTAGCATATATATACAAACGAATCTCCAGTCAACAGAGACATAAAGCAGATTTTTTTTTCTGATTTCAGATGCCATGCCATCAGCAAGTATTCACGGCCTGCAAAGACTCCAGCAATTTATTTTTAACTTCTGAAGGCAGGATGGGGAATGCAAATCCAATACATGGGTAGGTAGAAGCTTCTTAGATTAAACCTTCAGATCTTTTGCTCTTCCACCTTGCATATAAGGACTTATATTCCTTTCCAGGCAAAAAGCAATAAGTAAGTACAGGGCATTGAGTCTACACATAATTAGTGGTGAGTCTTTCTTATTAATAAGCTCTCTTTAACATTTAAGGTGGTGATGACTGCAGTTTCATAGAATCATAGAATGGTTTGGGTTGAAAGCAACCGTAAAGATCATCTCATTCCATCACCACTGCCATGGGCAGGGAGACCTTCTGCTGCACCAGGTTGCTTAGGATCCCATCAAACCTGACCTTGAACACTCCCAGGGATGGGGCATCCAGAGCTTCTCTGGTCAACCTGTTGCAGTGCCTCACCACCTTCACAGTAAAGAATTCCTTTCTAATGTCTAATGTAAGCTGACCTCCTTCAGTTTAAAACCATTACGCCATGTCTTATGATTACGCGCCCTTTGTAAAAAGTCCACATCCAACCTTTTTGTAGGCCCCCTTCAGGGACTGAAAGTCTTCCAAAAGGTCTCCACAGAGGTTTCTCTTCTCCAGGCTGAACAGACTCAACTCTCTCAGCTAGTCTGCAGACTCGCTCTGGTGTGGATGACACATGCTTTTCTTCAATGTTTATATTCATTTGAGCATTTTCTGCTAGCGTCACTGCTAAAATCCCGGGACTGATCAGTTAAATTCAAATTCACCTTCAGACAAAACTCTTCTTATGCACCTTCCTACACCCCAATCATAACACCCACAGACAAGTATATTCCATGCCAGACTGCCAGTTTAAATACCAATTAGCCAGAGACACATATCACCTTAATGCAGCCGGCTGAATTTGGAAAAGGAAGTAACTAGAAGTCCTTAGCAGTCCACTGCCATTTCTCTGCTATTCTGAAACCATTTCTGCCTGTAAGGCTCAAATCACAAAAGCCATCGGCATCTGAGGGGGTTTGTTCAGGAGTGCACACGATAAATGTGTTAAATATGGGTTAGTTTCTGGAGACCAAAGTGGTATAATCTTGAAAGCACTCACTTTAACATGTTCATGCTGCCACAGTCTGTGAATCTTCTCCCATATGAAATGTATATGAATTACTGAAAATTAAACTGACCCCTGAAAACTAAGAGTTTTAAATATAGAGTCTAAATTCAATCATCAAAGTGTGAAAGGTCAAAAAATCATGCTTTCAATACCAATTTCAGCATAGCCTTAACTTTGAAGCTGTCTGAACACCTGGATTATTTCCAAGTGTATTTGATTCTCTAGAATAAAAGGGGTCTGCAAAGAAGGCTTGAGAGCAAATAAACTGAATGAAAAGCTAGTCACAGTGGTCAGATTGTCAGTCATGGAGGTTACATCTGTGCAAGGAATGGGTATGGCAGGAGCAGACAGAGGGCAAATTTACCCCCTGGTACCTCACCAATCTACCTACACTCAGAGTAGAAGTAACTGCCTCTAGAGATAATGGGGTATTTCAGTCTCTGTTTGTTTGTTCCTTGGCCTCTGCTGAGGTTAAAACTGTGCTAGCTGCTGATAACTCTAATGGTGTTTTTCTGATATGGAAACCTATTCACCAGAGATCATAATGGGAGTATCAGTGTTTAATACAAGTCCTTTGCAGTTATCAGATATTAATGGCCTTTAGTCTGTATTGACCTTACAGGCCAGAGCAAAGCCAGGAATACAGAGAGAGAGAAGTATGATGACTGCTTTGTTTTAATAATACAGAAACAAGAGATGTGATAGATTTGAAAAGAAATCCTGTAAACCTTTACCTCATTAAGGGAAAAGCTATTCATTTGTTTTAAAATAGAGGAGAAAGATAAAAGCAACACACAAAAATACTATGCAATAGATGAACACATGTGCCTTGAGAGGAACACAATTTAGACTCAGAAGCATCATTGTACTTCTCACAATTACATTTGTTCACCTGCTTCTTAAGTGTACGCTTGTGGCTTGTTAACAAAATGGAATTGTTTGCTATACAGAGGCTCCAAGGTGCAAAGTTAGAGCTGGTCTTGTATTTTTACCATCCTGTTGTACTGTGTGGCAGGTTTTTGAGTTTTTCTTCCAGTTTTAATGTCTCTTCTTTATGTTCTTTGTAATTATGGAAGTAAAATCTCTTAAGTTGATTTTGTCCTTCAAATCAACATGGTAGAAATATCGATTCAGGTAATGAGGCACAGGTGTGCCTTGTAGGCACTCCATAAAGAATTCTTTCCCAGGGAATCAGCCCAAAGTTACTCAGTGCATTTCTGTAATTGTGTTACATTAGGCAAATTACTATATTAAATAGCCCACATGCTCACATTTCCACCTGAGTGGGGTGACACTAAGTTGTACATTTGGGTTATAATAAATAACAGGCAAGAGAAAACAATTAGTTTAAGTAGACTTGCTTAACAGAACTTTTCTGCTTTTTTTTTCACTCTTGTGTTTAATCATGACCCTTCATTTCTGCATTTTATTTCAAAATAGAAATAAAGGGTGATAGAAGTTCCGCTGCTGTCATTTAGGTCAATGAGTGGTTGGTTCATCTCTTCATTCTTTTGTCCTTCCTTCTCCTTATCCCTAGCAATAGCATTAATGCGTGTGAGACACTGTCCTTCTGCAGTAGACAGTTATTTTTCAAATAACCTCTTTGTATATCAGATCCTTGATCTGTAATTTTTTGGTTCCAATGTTCTGGCTGCTCCTCTATGTGTTTGTAACTTCATCCAAAACATTGTGAAACACTGGCATCACTTCAATCAAATCCTCAGAAGGCATTACTGAACATTTATTTCCTAAAATAACTGATAATTTTTTTTCTTTCTCTGGTAATTTTTTCCCTTCTCTGGTATTTTTTTTCCCTTTAAATACTATTTGTTTCTCTGACTGAACAAATATTTCAGTCTCTCATTTTTTAACTTTTTATTTGCTTCTAGTTATTTAGAGGAGGATTATTTTTTTCCTTTTAAAAATAAGTTGGCACAATTTAAGCATTATGAGACTTTTTTTTTTCCCCCATCATAAAAACATATTTGTGGACTTAAGCCTACCTGTCAAAGTGCAAAAAAAGTTGTCATTCAAACTGGAGATTACTGTCCAGAAGGTTGGTTAAAAAAAATGAGTGCACTATGTGTCAAAGCTCTTCAAGACCAACAACCAACTTCTTACAGATAATTTCTTAAAAGGCTAATAATAGAAAATTGACCGCTCAGTTGCGATGACCTTCTTTTACCTGGAGACTGCAAGTATCATCCATAGAGATGTTTTATTAAGACTGTAGGTCCAGTGGTATCATTTGTAGAGACTGTCTGAGGAGTTTTTTCTCCCAAACAATACAATAGCACGAAGATTTTGGGCAGCATAATTGTAAACCTATGAAATATTGTAAGTAAAGGTGGAATGCAATTGTATGTAAAAATGGACAATTTTACCCCTCTATGTGGTTCAATTCAATCAGATGTTCTTGCAATAAATGCTGTTAAAAATGCTCGGTTTTAGTATGAAGTCACTGACTTCCTATTCTTTCATCACATCCCTCTTCCCACCACTTTCTTCCACTTCTTTGAATCTGGTTAGATAATCATAATGCTTATGAAAGCAACACCTTTGAGGAAAGCATATAACTGCTGATTATACTATTTATTTTCTTTTAATGTGCCAATAAAAAAGGTAATTAGATTTCATTTGTTTTTAGAGTTAAAATTGTCTTGGAGGAAAAAAATTTTCCAGCTGGAACCAAAACCCAGAAAATAAAGCAAAAAAAAAACTTATAATCTTGCTATTTTCTTCCAGATAGAAGACTTTACTATTAAAAAATCAATTGACAGATTCTTTGAAATAATTATTCTGAAACCAAAATGACCATACCTTCTTCTAAAAGATGTTGTTCCAACAAATGATGATGTACTGAAGAAATATGTCCATGTCAGGTTAATTATGTCAAAATGAATGAAAAGAATACATTTCAAAAGCCTTTGTTATTGCCACTAAAACTAAAGTCAGTTGAAATTGTGGGGTTTTGTACTGCCATCCTCTGCTGTCACTCAACTTTTTTTGTACTTTTAAAATTAAAACATTTTGGAAAATATCAAATCTCATGAAAAATCCCAACAGCTTTCTGAGAACAACATCTACTGGTTTTATATTTGGTTGCCCTTACTAGTCTGCTTTCAGCTGGTGATAATGTTGTTTAGTGAAAAATATATCAGTTTTGAAATTTGCCTTCACTGGTGTCAAATGCAAAGCCTCATTGACTGAGGCTGGGCAGTTTATTTTAAAAAAGACAATGTTTGAGAATTAGAAGGATTACCTTACACTGATTAAATTGGGAGAAACATAGAAAGTAGTATTTTATGCCATGGAACCACAGGCTGCTGAAGCAGTGCACATTCTATATGATAGATAACCCAGAGCAAATTGCATCACAGTGCTGACACTAGGAAAATTCCTGTGCCATCTTTACATCTAGATCTCAGTATTTTTTAGACACGTTTTGTGCTAATATGTTATGAGATTTAAATACCTTGAGAACTAAAAATCAACCTCCAAAGTATTTGTTCTCTTTACTTCAAGTGTAAACTTGAACAAAATTGTTGCCTAGTATTAAATCTGCTCTTTTCTCTTCTGACCAGTGACAGGACTCAAGGAAATGGCATGAAGTTGAGTTAGGGGAGGTTCAGAATAGATATTAAAAAAATGTTTTTAACCCAGAGGGCTGTTGAGCACTGGAACAGGCTCCCCAGGTAAGTGATCACAGCACCAAGTCTGACAGAGTTCAAGAAGTGTTTGGACAATGCTCTCAGGCACATGGTGTGATTCTTGAGGTGACCTACACAGGGCCAGGAGTTGTACTCAGTGATCGTGATAGGTCCCTTCCAACTTAGCATATTCTATGATTCTATGTGAGCTTGTTTTTTCACCAACATGATAGCTTATTGTATAATAGCTTCTAGCACATGTATAACTTCATTAACTTCAACTGACCCATGTCTTATTAACACCAGTATAAGTGTAGATAAGAATAGATCCTGAGAACATTGCTCGAGTGTCAAAAAAGTAGTGTCTGTTAATAACAGCTTTTCTCTTCATTTTGTTTATAGCCTTTTTCTTCCAATATCTCTCAATTTTTATCAGCATCTTAATAACAATACATAGCAGTCCTTGTGCTGTCATAAACTATTTTGTGTATGTTTTTAACAAACGCTACACTACTTTATTCTCTGTATGATGAAGTGATTTCTAAAACAGTTGTTCCTGCTACAGAGGCATAATCTTGTGATGCCGTTCATTGTGGTGTGCAAGCACATTCTGCTCACACTTGAAAACTTTTGTGATTTTTGCATCTTGGAAGTAGGTTGCCTGTAGGCAGTTTCATGCATTTTAATGTAATGTTCAGTGACGACTACTGAGGGCTCATTGGTTCCTTAGAAACAAGAATTCTCCCTGCAATTATCTAGTCTGAATAATTCAGGCTCCAGAAGATGCTCCAATTATTACTTTTTACAATATTACTGAGTCATTTCTATGGATAAAGTTTTGAAAACATCTGTCACTTTAACACAAACTGCTGTCCTATGAAAGGTATATTTTTATCAATGGTAGTATATGAAACTGAGTGGCATTAATGGCATACATTAAATTATTAGTTTCCTAAAGAAATCTGCTAGAACTTAACATTTATGCTTTAATTTAAGTACAGAATCTGGAAAGCTCCTTCATCCAAAATAAAAGTTTTTGGAATCAAGTGATTTAAAGAACTTAGAGAAGAACACATACATTTCACAAGGACATTAAAGAACTATAAATAAAGGGGGAAATATGACTACTGAATATTTTGTGGGTTTATGTGTCCATCTGTCTGTCCAGCAAGGGTGTAGAAAATGCAAACATATGAGTGAATGAGCTTGAGAGTGAGCTTGAGAGTGGCACTTTTTGACAGAGTTACGTGCTATGAATGGAGTCAATCAAGTGGGGAGTGAAAAAATCATTTTCTGACAGGGGTGTCAGTGGAATCATCAGGCTTTGATGACAACAAATCCATAGCTGGGGAAAAAACCGACAGGGTGGAAAACAAGAGACTGTAATACTGATCCCTCCTTTTCAGCTGTCCAGAACATAATTTCACAGCAATTACTGCCCCAGCTGGTTTTATTAACTGCAGGTCTTAGATGATGACTTAGTTACAGGGTAAAATGTACAAGAAATTAAACAAAAGTGAAGAAAAATGCTGTGTCATGGAAAGGAAATCTGATTTCTTCCACCATAAACTTTGAGGAGGATGAGGTCAACAGAGGAAGACTGCTATAGGTTTTAGAAGAATCTAAAGAGTGTTATTGACCTGCTCTAAGGTTAACTCAAAAGAATCTATAGGTGAGTAAATCCTTCCTTTCTGATAGATATTGGATTTCTGATTTACAGAGTTGCTATGCTTTAGTTTATTAAAAGAAGACATAAAAGCAAAGTCTAAGTTTCCAACAAAAGGATAAAGGGCTGAAGATGTTTTAAAGCAGTAACTTTTTGTTGTTTGTTGTTCACATGCTAAGTGCACTCTGTGGACTAGAGTGACGAGGGTCCCATTTCCAACACAGCATGGAGTGGGTGATCTCGTCAACTGTAAAATGAAGCCATAAGAGCACAGCATGAAAATGTATTAGCAACAGTTAGATAAGGGAGACCTCAGCAAGGCGCACACACTTCCAATTGGTGAAATAATGTTTTTACAAATTGTTTTTGGTACATTAAGTACCTTTCACAGCCAAAATTAAAAAAAAAAAAAGGGACACAAAAATAAATAAATAAATGAAGACACACAGAATTGCACACGCGATAGACAGAACTGGGGTTTTTTCCTCTCACAAAGTAATTTCATGCATATTTTTTTATTGAAATTGTTTCCCAAGTTGACAGATCTGGTGTACAATGATAAATGACAAAGTGTTATGCAGCTGTCAGCCTGTGCTCAGGGAAATTGCACAAAAACTCCCTAATAATAATAGTAAATATGTGGTTTTCCAAACAGAAGGTATTTTAAACTAGTAAGCACAGTGGTGTAGTAAAGTAGTATTAAACAGCAGTGAGGTGAAGCTGAGAAAAGATTTATATATTTGTACTAATCTAGCAGCTCTTTACTGACTATGACATTCTGACAAGGAAACAAGGGTTATGAAAAATGATCCGACACTATGCTGTTAAATCTATGAATTTTAAAGTGCCGAATAGTCTGTGGCTTGCCAGGATTGAATGCCTGAGTTATTTCAATGACTGTTACAGAAAAAGTAGGACTGAGATAACAAACTGTAAATGCCATAAGGAAGCCAGTTAAGCAAAATGACACAGATGACTGTTGCATCTCTTTTTGGAAAGTCATAGAATTTGAGTCAGAAAAATAAAAGTGTTCAGTCAATTTAAAATATATTTTAGAAGCAGTCATCTCTGTTATGAAGGATAGTCACATAAAATTGCCAAAATAATGCTGAAGAACACATGGTACAAGTTACACATTAGATCCTAAAATTGGTTGAAGGCTTGTAATTGAAAGACTTCTAGACTGTAACATAAACTGAAGGTGTCTGACTTAAGAAAGTATTGTCCATATGTTTTCAAGTGGGCCTCAAAAATTTGAACCTTAGTTCAGTGCTTCATTGAATAAAACACAGAGTATGCTTTACTAAAACACAATATTGTTGTCTCATATATGTTGTTGAGAAGGTGCTGACAGTCCTCGATGCTAAAAGTTATTTATTACATATAGAACACAAATTGTGATAGCTTTCATTTTCTTTTCTATTGAAAGTTTTGAGTACTTGAATTTACTATTAAGTTTCATTGTTCTTTGAGTTCTTAGGAATTAAAAATATTTCTTGGCATCAGTTTATGTGTCTGCAGATATTTTTTGAGACTGTTAGTAAACTCAGATAATTCCTCAATTCTGGCATAGTAGGAAATAATTTTCTAGTATAACTACAGCTTTCAGAGAATAAGGACAGAAAGTCTGAGGAAAAGACTCGTTAAATTTTGCAGTTGTGTTAATTCTCCAGTGTTTTACTGCAGACTGGAACTTCCTTTTATTTCCCCTTCTATTTTTTTTTAAATTCAGTGATTTTTCTGACAAATTATATACCATTAATAAACAAAACAGTCCAAAAGAGTTCATCTTCAACATGGGCTGTTGATCAAAATTGATTAGAACCTTTTTTTAAACATTTTAAAACCTTTTAACTGAAATTGTTTTAGTCAATGACAGCCTCATGTTTTTAGGATGGATACTAAGGATACTCTGGTGATCTGCTATTTCATGTTTTGTTTCTGAGAGGTTTTGTCTTATGTTTTGTCTCATGTCTTGGCAAGAAGACATGAAACATTGTAGGGTGAAATGGCCAGCATCTGCTTGGCCATATTGGTTTCGGCCATATACAGTGACTGTAAAGTTTCCATATATTTATAAATTTAATAAATGTATACCCTTCAGAAAAAAAACAAGAAGAAAAAAGGGGGAGGGGGGAGGGAAGAAAAAGGAAAAGTGAAAGTGAAAAAAAAAAGGGAAGGGGAAAGAGGAGGGGAAGGGGAAAGGGAAGTGATAGGAGAAGGGGAAGGGAAGAGAGAAGGGGAAGGGATAGGAGGAGGGAAGGGGGAAGGGAAATAGGAGAAGGGCAAAGAATATACCTTCATATTTTAGGGCCTGCGTGAACTTTTTAATGAGCTGTTTGTTTCTATAGTTTATTTTTCCACTGGCCTTGTGCATCCCTGATATCCTACTGCAATGGGATATTGCAACGGGATAAAAAGAACAAACAAACAAAAAAATCCTACGTGTTGCTAATTTAATCTTTTGTGGAAACTAATAATTCATAAAATGGCTTGTATTAGTTTTGTGCCTTTTTTAACAGATTTGTTGGTCTCTTGAAATCTTGTTTGCATGTCACTCAGTCCTCTATAGATTAATAAATGCTACTACTTTCTGGGTGAACCACAACCAATAGAAAAACAGTAATAAACTATAAGTTAAAATATTAAGTTTATTGATATATCCATAAAACATCTATAGGATGAGGCTATATCCACTAAAAACAATGGAGATTTTTACTCTTGACATTTTTAGAGCCAGGACTACACTCTCAGACAGGAACAATGTTTTTTAATAGTTTTGAAAATTAGGGCTAACCATGGCACAGTTGAGAGTCTCTGCATAAGAATCAAGGGGCAAACAAGTAATGTAGATGTCATTGTGGGAGTTTACTACAGACCTCCCAGCCAGGACAATGACACCAACAAATTATTCTTTGAGGAACTAAGGGACACTTTCAAGTCAACTGTCCTTGTCCTTATGGGGGACTTCAACTTGCCAGAAATTCATCAGGAGCACCACACATCTGGGCCAACCTGGGCCAGAAAATTCCTAAAAAACCTGGGTGGCACCTTTATGGAACAGATCCTAAGGGAGTCAACTGGGAAAGATGCCCTCCTTGATCTGCTGCTTGTCAACAGAGTGAATCTTGCGAGTGAAGTGGAGATTGGCAGCCATCTTAGCCACAGCAACCATAAAGTCATTGAGTTTAAAATCTCTGTTGACAGGAGGAAAAGTGCCAGCAAAACCTCACCTTCAGACATGGGAGATGGTCACTTTTTAAACATCACCTCCTAAGGCCACAGGAGCAGCAATTCCCAAATGTCAGAAATCAAGCAGGCGAGGCAGAAAGTCAGCTTGGCTAAGCAAGGATCTTTGCTGGGAAATAAGGCAAACCAGGAAGATATGTGCCCAGTGGAAGCAAGGCCTAGTGACATGGGAAGAATACAGAGATTCTGCTTGCTGCTGTAGGGAGAAAATCCATGAGGACAAAGCTCAGCTGAAATTGAAGTTGACCAGAAACGTTGTGGACAATAAAGACAGTTTCAAATATATTACTGGCACTAGGTGGTATAGAAATATCATTGTCCCATTACAGCATGAGGATGGCCATCTCACAAACAAGGACAGCGACAAGGCAGAGGTGTTTAATGCTTTCTTTGCCTCTGTCTTCAACAAGGATGATGGATCAAGGAGGTCTCAGTGTCCTGAGCTGGAGGACCACAACTAATCTAAACTGTTTCTAAATCTAAAATCACTATCCTGTTCATTTAGATTCCTCTGTAAACTCACATGACATCTGTCTTTCAGAATGAGGTATTTCCCTACTCTCATTCATTTAGTGGGTATTTAACCATTTTCCCTCTTGAGCTAACATAGGCAAGGTGCAATGTTTACCTTCTCACTTTAGTTGAATCATTATTTGTCGATAAACCCACTTTCTAAACCAAGGACCACAGTCTAATGAAAAGCAGCTCCATAATCCTAAAGTGTGGGTTAGCAAAGTATAATTTAGTGTTTGGACTAGAGACTTCAGTGAAATTTTAAAAAGAATGCCAAATTCTGTTTCAAAAAATGCCAAACTCTGTTTCCTGGATACTTAGAACTTATAGCACCAAGGAGTTAACTTGTGTTCATTCTCAAGCATAGGATACGGTTGTGGAGCAGAAAGAAAATTTGTTGACTTTCTTTTAATTGTTAATTTCAAAAGTAATTTCCATTATAGACCAATAAGAATTTTTCATAAATTCTTCACCATGAATCTTTGAAATAGATGTAAAAGCCAACGCCAATCTACTATTACAGAGCATTAAACCGTACCACCTTGCAGTATATAAACCAGTGCCAATGACCTTATTGCTCTGACTACAGAAAAAAGTCTACCTTTAATATCAACCAGACCATTTCATGTAGAGCCTGTGATTAAGAAATTCAAAGAGAAATTCTAAAATTAAAAACAAAAACCAACCTATAATTAGATAAATGAAGAGATTTGTTCTTTTTTTATTCTGATTTCCATTTGCTACTTTCTTCTTACCCCTTCTCTTCACAGCCCTGGAACAAGAGGGAAACGCAGATTATTGGGGCTTTGTTGTGGACATAGTACTCCCACTTTTAATTCCAAAGGAACATCCCTGTTGAGGCCAGGTCCTTCACTTCTTGCTCAATCATGTCCGAGTCTCTAGTGTCTGGATCAGCGACAGCCCCACAGGCAGGGTCTTCTGCATGACTGTGTGATGCTGAAATAGCAGCATTTGACAGATTTAAAACTTGCTGTTTGTGCAGTCACTAAAAACTACACTATTAGCTGTTTTTTCAAATTGCATGAGTGAAGATCATTAAGGGTTATTACAGTATTAATTATTAGAAATGTCCTGTACTAGCCAAATTAAATTGGGATAGTCAATGACCTGCAAGTTCCCAATACCATGGATAATTTAAAAAGTTATCTACCATACTGTGCAAGGTATCTTCATATGTCAGTCATGATATTTCACAATAAATATCAATTAAGGATTTTCCTTTAAAAGTTTAGGAAACAGCTTATATTTGGTATAACAATTATGTGATCTCAATAAAAAACCAAAAAGACACTTGCGTAAGGATTATATCCTCTGGCAAGAGATAGTTAAAATATATAAATAATTTGATACCCTCATACAGCACATGTATGTAGTTTTAACTAATGCTTTACACTGTTGCGTACATCCTGACTACTGTCATGGCTTTGTGTGATTTCTGCGGCTATTAACCTTTACTGAGCTGATAGAGTTTGAAATAAAAAAAAAATAAAAATAATTTTAAACTATTTTGCATGTTATTGACTGAATATCCATGAGAAGAACAATTACTTGAGTACTTTCCATTATCCAGAGTAGAATGTTTTTCAAAAATTTTTATACACCATTTGCAATACCTGCAGTCAGGCAGACCTTAGGTCTCTTGTTGAACTCCCTATATTCATCTGGCTGAAAACAGTGTATTACTGCCTCTGTGCTGTAGTTATGCCTGACAAATACTGCTTGGCAGTCTCAGATTCCAATCAAGCTGGGTTTGGTTAGTGGGACTTTCCTTTCATTGAGTATAAACGTTTGTGTACAGTGACTGTCCAAGCACTGTGACACATTCAAGTTTTCAATTAAAGCTTGTCTTTATCCATTTGAAGGTGTTCTTGCTTGGAAATGAAGCTGCAAAACAAAGGAAGAAAAGCAGATATATGAAAAGAAATTAACAACTGTCATCAGCTCAACGATTCCTAAATAGGGCAGTAGGCTGACACGGTTCTGCCTGCTATTTCAAATAAGGTACAGCCAAAGAGTTGACACAAATGAACATTTAGAATAAAAAAGCAAAATTAAAAAAATTCATTAAAAATAGATTTTTGTTAACTATTCCCTATCTACTGCTTTCTTATTATTAAGGCATACCTATGGTTGTGCCTATACTAGCATAACCAACTCAATACTATGTTTACCTTTCCTTGGTAGGGATATTACTAAGGGTGTTTTAGTTATCTGTTACCATCAAGAGTGAAACTGGACTTTGAAACTTGTTCTGCCAGTGTTAACAATTCTCTTACATACACTCTGTCATACATGGCTTCTTTTACTGCCCCAAAACCTGTAGTGCCACACACTGCCATCTTATTGACATTGTTGTTAACTATTGTCCAGGAGGCTTTGATTTTAAAAGATTTCCAAGCAAAATTACAGTTTCAAACTTTCTATGTTATTTTTCTAAAAGACCCAACAGGTTCTTTAGAATGAAACCAAACATTATTCTCCCTCTGTTTGGTTACTTATTGGCAATGCAAGTTGATTCAGTGGCCTCAGAAGAAAAGACTGGAAGCGAAAAAGCTATAGGGATTGACTGAAAGTCCTATTTTTTATGCAGTCCCACCCACTTATTCCATCTCCCTTACCACTGCACTGACAGTTTTAGTATCTTGAGTTTGCCTTGAAGTTGTAACGTGCTCTGGATGGCTGGCATTGGAGATGGATCTTTAGCTTTGACATGCTCTACCAGGGCTATCAGCTGAGCCAGTGAAGTGTTGAACTGCCTGCTGAATGTCATATAGTAGCCATAGATCATGCATTCCTTCTCTTTCCGTGCACGACAAACTCTCATGATGTATAAGTATGTTTGTTGTTTTGTGGTGTGTTGAAACATAAGACACTACATAACAGGGTTTTCAGTAGCCGTCATCCTGTATTCGAGCACTTCAGAGACTGGTTATGAACTTCATAGAGTATTTTGCTTTTTTTTCATTTTCTTCTTTGAAAAAGAAGGGTTTTAATATGATTGAATCTATAAATCTTTCAACTACACTCATAAAACTTTATGACAGGGTAGCTTTTTCTTATATCTATCACATTTTCTTGGTGGCAACTTAGAGAAAGCAGTTGAATGGTTTTAATTTAGCTGACAAACTCCCATTGGAGACACAGTGAAACTTAAGGTGACAGATTCAGTCAGGAAGAGAAAAGGACATGTTTATTTACTTCAGTCAATGTATTATGTTTCTATTCCTTTGCATTGTTTCCATAAGAGATAAACGTCCTAAGGATGAGAAAGGAAATATAAAACAAAAGAATCCAACACTTATCTCACAACCTCCAGATATCAGCAGACATGGGGAAAAATAGTTTTTTCTGTGTTGTTTTTAAATCCAGCCATATCAACTGTGCAGGCTGATCTTTACCACGCTCAGAAAACAAACACTGAGCAGACAAATCAGCACATTGGCCTGTGGGACGCACAGCCCCACTGTTCCTTGTGGAATTCTGGAGTCAGAGATGTCCACTTCTGGGGAGAGGAACCAGATAGTTGAGATGTTACACTATTTAGCTGTCCCTACAGGGCCCTTAATCAGGGAATCAGCAAAGTTAACAGAAATAGTGCATTCCCCTAGAAACCAGATTAATAAGCCCAAGTTCTGTCTAAAATGCAGTTTATTAGTTACTCTGGAAATTACTTACTTTAAAAGCATGTGGCCAAATATGGCACAGAAAATGGGTTTCATTTTGCCTACCCAGTAAATAATTAGAAATGTTCCCACAGAGACCTCTCTCTAAATAATCTTACTTCTAAAATTGGCTGTTTTAAAGGCGTTAATATAGTCTGATAAATTTAAGATAAATCCAGTAATTTCCATTCACTTAGCAACTATGAAAGAGTAGAGAAGCAACCTGAAGTGAACAAAGGGTCAAGCAGCAGGAAATTTATGCTATGAACACCAATTCACACCTGTTAACTACTGTGACTAGGCAGCAGACAACACCAAGCATATCATTTAAATGGACTTTTAGCAACTAGGTGTGCCATTAATTCACTGATTGGGGTCATTGAATCTGTTCCCTAGCAATTGTCCCAATTAAGCAGCCATGCTATTTATCAGGGTGCTTATTAAGTTGATTTGTGAGTGTGTTTGTGTACCTTTACTTTAAACCTATATATGCAATAAACAGCTGTTTCTAAAAAACTGTATTCCCACCAGTAAAAAATAAATAAGGAGTCACACATGAGTGTGTTAATAATGCAGGGTAATAACCTCAACAGAGAAAATGAGAAAAAAAGAAACAAAGAGCCATTAAGTACAAATAAATCATTGAGCAGCAAGAGTACATAATGCAGAATTTATATATATGCCTGACTACAAAAGCATCCCCAATTTTTACTCTTTTTTGGCATTATTTGCCAAAACTCTGACTGTCTATGGAGCTTAATTATGGATTTGATCTTCAACAGTGTCAAATGCTGATTAAAATGGAGTTGAAAAGGGGCATAAATGAATGACTGCCTGCTGTGCATGGGGTTATGTTCAATCATTGAGGATGCTTATAAGGGATCAATGAACAGGAACTCATTATATCCTGGCCAAAACTAGCCATAAGCTTGGGAAAGATGCTTATCTGTAGTCCAGCTAGGTCTATGAGGGTTAAATTATATATTGTTTTTACTGTTGTTTCATTTCACAAAACTGCAAAAGTCCAGGCAACATTTTGTCAGAAAAAAACAATAAAGAATATGAAAAGCCCATCTTCACAGAACATTGGACATTGCAAAACAACCTACAGCTATTATCGGATATATCAAAACTGACAAGTAAAACTTTGGCTGTTGATTGAACAATATTTCACATGGACAGCACAAGCTCGTCCGCATTCACTTTTAAATGGAGCTGCTTATCCTGGAGAACTATGGGTAGGAAGTTTATGAGCTTAATTGAATTGGTGGTATTTGGATGATTGAAAAAAATTGGTGACATTGCAAAACTGGTTGTTAGATTTTCAAGAGCAAAACACCTCTCCTGCTCAACACTGAGCTCCTGGAGTTGCAGTGGATTTTAAGAGATACTAATCCTGTTCACATGCCTTTTCAAGGCACTCAGTAATCATCTATGGATCAATTGTTAATGTATTTGCAATTCATTTTCACATACCTAAAATTAAAAAAAGAGAACTCCAAATACTAAATCTTAATGGAGTCACACTTACATTAGTCCCATGTCCTCATTTTTTTCAAGGAAATATTTTGTCTTTTTGTCTTTTTTGCAATCCAGTAATCTCCCAACCTCTCTCATATCCCCACACCTCCTTTTTGTAAGTCTGAAAGTTCTCATTTTATTAATCTCTAATTGTATGACAATCTTAAAAAAAAAAAAGAAAAAGAAACTCCTTTGAAAAGTAATTTTATTCTTATGTGGTCTACAGAAAGGAAAACAGAGAGGAGAGAGGACACTCATGAAAAATGATGTGTACATTTCTGTTACTGTACAGAATGTACAATGTTAAAGTATTATGTGTTAGGTATGAGCTTAATCACGAGACTTCTGCTTACATTTGTCGACTCTGTAGTAAAAAAAAAAAAAAGTAACATATTCTTTTGTATACATCCAGTGTTTTTAAATATGTACCTGAAAGCGCATCAAATGCCTTGTCT